>CAMZMU010000056.1:53785767-54269372 GCA_947311845.1 Poa pratensis
AAATGCAAGACAATGACAAAACAAGATAAATTGCTTGAAGGTAAAGATGGATAAGATGATGCTCCGTAGGTGCAACCTCCCCAAACTTAGGTGTTAGCACAAGTTGGTGATGAAGTTGACTTGGTGAGATATTCCTGGATAAACCTTTCAGCAATGATTCCCCGGCAACGGCGCCAGAAACAGTCTGTGGCGTGTAGTTGATGGGAAAATATTCTGCAGAAGCTTCGTATCTTCCCCTTCGCAACTGCGCCAGAAAGCACTCTTGAGGCCCTCACGTAGTTACCTCGTGAAAGTAAATGGGTTAGGTTGAGAACTCAAGTGCAAGTGTGTAGTAAGTGGAATACGCGTTTCCCCCCACGAGGGTGACTCGAGGTTTAATATCGAACTCTCGGTTAATCAGTAGTGAAGATTTATCTTTCCTATCCTTCTTTTGGTTACCTACAAAACAGAGTAAATGGTTTGTCCTCAACCTCACCTAGTGGTTTTCAAGCACAAGGTGTGAGAATGATATCAAGATATATGCAATGCAAACAGAAATAAATAATGCAATGGTGGTAAATAAATATGCAAGGATGGTGGTAGTAATGATAAATGATATTTGTTGGGTTTTTATATGATGAATGCAAGAAGTAAAAGTGTTTTTGTATTTTCAGATTTTAACTGGCAGAAAATGGAAAAAGTGGTAAAAGTTGTTGAAAAGGTGTTTCTTATGATTTAAAATGGACCGGGTTCAAGGTTTCACAAATGCACTCTCCTCTTATAAAGTGTAGACAATGGAACACTAGAGTTGACATATGAGATTGCAACACAACAGTTTTTAATGACAAGTTATAATTATATGGGCATCACGTTCCTAACATAGAGACCTTTTGGTTTATTAGTCTCTCTTATACTCCACCAGATGCGAACTAAATCATAACATCAGTATTAAGATACAGAGTATAGCAATAAGTATCATGACATGAAGTTAAAATAAGAACATGCTAGATCTAGTCATGGAGGAAGTGGCAATGGACCACGCCCACATCTCCGGTAGCATGGTATTTCTTTTTATCCCTAGTGAGGCAACAAAGTAAGGTAAAACACCCAAGTGGATCGCGGAACTTTCTCTCCGTTCATCGCACTCGCCAAACCCCCCTTACTCCAACTATGCACACGTTCCCCCTCACACGCTTTCATAAACATGCTTGATCATAACAAGTAAATTAGATAGGGTACATAATATCATCTACTTTCATAACTGAAACAAAACCATTGCAATCTCAAACATATATTTAACTCATAAAAAAGATCCACCACAAGGTATTACATAGATGACCGTAATCATGTTCAGCAGCTCAACGGTACTAATTAGTGAAGCTCGAGAGAGAGAGAGATACGTAAGTTACTACTCCTGTACATGGGTATGCCTATCGGGTACCCTACCATGAGGGTACCTGGTGCACGTATCGACTAGGCCCAACTATCAGAGCCTACATGAAGCCCATGAAGGGAGGCCCACGAAGATGGAGTATCCTCCAAGTTTGGCGAAACAATAGTCGGTTTAGAGTTTCCTTACTTGTAAATCGAGTCGGTTACGAACACCCGAGACCCAGCCTATTATTTAAGGACTGGGAGGGCCATCGAACCAGACAACGACCACCAGAGCCACAAACCCTAGCGAGATCGACATCTCGCCGGGACCTTGTAACCATCATATTCACAAAGCAATAACAGACAGGCAGGACGTAGGGGTGTTACCTCCACACGAGGGCCCTGAACCTGGGTAAAATCTTTGCCCTGCTTGTCAGCCGACGATACTTCCAGCTCTACCACGTTCTCTCCCCCATATTCATAACCTAGGGACCTTAACCATGGGTCTTGATGAGTCTACCCCTCGTCAAGTGGCGCCGTCTGTGGGAAAGAATAGCGCTGGACTCGAAGTTTCGCCGGTCCCAACAGCAAACGGCAAATCGCCGATCACACCAGCAAACGGCAACTCGCCGATCTCATCTGCAAACGGCAACTCGCCGGCCATGTCAGCAAACAGCAACTCGCCGATCCAGGCGACACAGGCGACTCGCCGATCCACTCGAAAAGCGGCAGCCTGCCCGCTTCACCTGCAAAAAGCGCATCTGCTCTTCCAATGAATTTCAATCCGCACTCGCCGAGCTTCAGGAGGCGTTTTCCGGCCTTGAATCAGGTTTGAGTTACTGTTGGAGCATTCAATTTTTTCGTAAACAATCTTGGCACGCAGGACTCGACAGATCCGCAACAACTGGCGCTGGGCGCACTCGAGGCTCCGTCGACTGCGCTCGCCCCGTCGTCGATTCCTGAAGCCTGCTCGCCCGCAACAACCATGTCGACCGGCGAGATCGACAGGTTCATGATGACGGAACTCCAAGGCGAGGAGGCAGAATCAGCATACCGCACAAGCAACGTCGACTTCAACCTACCACTCGACGAGAGTTTCGACTGCGGGATCTCCCTCGATGACTTCTACGAGCCCGCGATTCATAACGACAGCAACGTCGACTCGGAGATCTTCACCAACACCAACCTCGACTCAGAATCCATAATGGCCAACACCGAGATGAGCATAGGCGATGAGCACATCGACAACGAGATTCGCCTCGAAGATCTACTCGATGAACACTGGCTCTGACATGAGCCTCGACGGCGACGTCGAGTCCATGACTGGAATCGACAGCACATACACCTGTCCACGGGTCACGCCCCATCAGGTCTACGTGGCCTTCTCCGCAGAATCATCCGCAGACGCAGCCGCTCGCAGGCCTGCACAATTCCCATGCACGGTAACCATGCCGGATGGGGTCACAACCTTGACAATCACGGAGGAGATGGCAGCAAAAGCAGATAAAGTCATAAAGGAGTGCACAATGATGCCACCAAATTCCACCCCAGAGGAGATGTTGACCTTCCAGTACTTCAACTGGCAGGAGTCAATTCGACTGCAAAACTACCGAGCGACGCTCGAGAGCGCAAAAGGCAAGCCAGCCTCTCGAGTGCCCGAAGAAGGGAGCAATCCCTCGGGTCCACAATGCAACCAACCCCACGACCTAGGTCGCGGTTGGCAAGCCTTCCAGAACATGAAAGGGTAGCAATCACCCGTAACCTGTCGTTCATGACAGAGGACGCTAACGGAATCCCAGTGCCCAAAACTGCTGCGGGTGCATTATTCTCCGTAGGTGCTTACCTCAAGGCAATGCAACCTCCGGCGAATGACCCTAACGCAGCCCTGCATCGCCAACAACTCAAATCGCTAGCTCTAGCGGCACAGGCTATACAGCCAGAAGACAAAACTCCAGCAAGGAATCGCGATCGCGACATAGTCGACTCACGACACGCAGCACATCATCGCAGTGGTCGCAGCCACCACTCGGATGAAGGAAGGAGAAGCACGCGCCGGCACAGGTCCAGCAGAAGCAGATCTCGAAGATCCTATAGCAGCGATTCATACTCTGATCGACCAGAGCCATGCGGAGCATTGTGCTTCACTCGACGCATCCGTGGACGCGGATGCCCAAAGGTTCAAGTTGACAGGCGAACAACCCAAGTACAACGGTCGCCAAGAACCTTCCGGGTGGCTAGAAGATTACAGACTCGCCGTGGCATGCCAGCGTGGCACGAACACCACGGCGATGCAGTACATACGACTCATGCTCGAAGGAACTGCCCGCGACTGGCTCAAGGCGCTCCCTCCATCATCATACGACTCGTGGGACGATTTCCGCAGAGACTTCATCAAAAACTTCGAGCCTCTATGTGAGCGCCCGAAGACATTCGAAGAATTAAGGGCATGCACTCAACGATCAGACGAGTCGTTGAGATCATACATACGGCGGTGGACCGAAATACGCAATTCGGTTGGCAAAGTGTCAGAAGACAGGGCCATGGATGCCTTCATACAAGGTCTCGCCAGGAAGGACTTCAAAGAGGCACTTGGTCGTGAAAAGCCAACCTCCCTGGCTGACCTCATCAAAGTTGCGACTGAGTGGGCAGATGGAGAGGATTCTGTACGCAGATCCCGTGCTTCCCCACACGCGACAACTACGAAAGCGGCAGTCGAGGCCGCAGAGATTCATACAGAGAAGATCGCAGGCGCAAACGTTCCAAACGTCCTTACGACGATAACAGACCCGAGTTCATGGCGGCTGGATACACACAACCCGGGAGACCAAGATAGAAGCAATCGACGCTCGGATGATCGACGGGACAGTCGAGATCGCGAGCAGCGGAGCGACAGCTACAAAAGGCAAGAATGGCGCAAACGCAGCGACGCAAAACCCGAGCGGTCATTCGAGGAAAAGATGGACGACTGGTGCAGATTCCACCTCTTCAAGGGGGACGACGGAAAACTACGCTCCAATCACACCCTAAGGAACTGCAGGGAATTCGACCAAATGGCGACTGACTACATGATACGACTCAAAAGGTACGGCCCAGCACCTGCTCAGCCCACGCCTGCACCCGCACCACAGCCGAACGCTGTGCCCGCTCTCATGGCGCCACAGCCGCCACCGCAACCACCACCACAGCCTGCTCCAGGCGCAAACCTCGCAGGTGCCATACAACCCGTACTACGGGCGGAAGATGATCAATATCCACAGCCCCACGGGCAGATGTACATGATACAAAAGGGTCGCCCCTCCAACAGGCAGCAAAAGCTAATCACTCGACAGTGAACATGGCTGTCATGGCACCTCCTGCCGTGCCGAATTTCTGAAGGGATCGGAAACCATCATAAGCTTCAGTCGAGAGGATCATCCCCCAGCTGTAGTTCGACCAGGGCACGCGGCTCTGGTACTCGACGCGCAAATAGGAGGCTACGCCATGACCAAGGTCTTCATGGATGGAGGCAGCGGCATAAACATCATCTTCGCGGACACGCTCCGCAAAATGAACAGGTCAGTCGAAAACCTCCCAAAATCTTCAAATACCTTCCACGGTATCGTTCCTGGCAAAGCAATTAGCCCAGAAGGCACCATACAACTCGACGTTACGTTCGGGGACAAAAGCCACTTCAGGACAGAGTCGATTGAGTTCGAGGTCGTCGACTGGAAATCACAATACCATGCTATTCTTGGTCGCCCGACGTTTGCTCGATTCATGGCGGTGCCACACTACGCGTACCTCACGCTGAAGATGCCAGGACCAAAGGGAGTCATTACTGTCCGTGGAAACTTTCAAAGGTCCGATGCTTGCGACCGCGAGTTCAGCAAAATCTCCGAGATGTTCGGGGTGGAAGAATCACTCGCCGACTGGCGATTTCCAACGACCGCACACTCCTTCCGAGCATAAGAAGTTGGCAGTCGACAGATCCTTCAATGCTACAAATGACACAAGGTCGCATCAGGTGCACCCGACCGATCCGTCCAAGACAGTCAACTATCTTCGAGCCTGCCTATCGCATAGGAAGGCGCGCTCGTCGAATTCCTCCGTGAGAACTGGGAAATATTTGCGTGGTGTCCAGCCGACATGCCAGGTATTCCCAGGGAATTCGCCGAGCACTCTCTCCAATTGTTTCCAGATGCAAAGCCAGTCAAGCAAACGATGCGTCGAATCTCCGGCCCAAAGCGAACCGCAGTCGAATCTGAAGTCGACCGGTTACTCGCAGCAGGATTCATTAGGGAAATCAAGAAATCACAATGGGTGGCCAACCCCGTACTCGTAGAGAAGAAGCATACAGACATCCTTCGGATGTGCGTGGACTTCACAGCGCTGAACAAGTGCTGTCCAAAGGATCACTTCCCGCTACCCCGAATCGACCAGATCGTCGACTCCACCGCCGGATGCGCACGACTCTCCTTTCTGGATGCTTACTCAGGTTATCACCAGATAAGGATGAAGCAAGAAGACGAAGAAAAAACGGCGTTCATAACCCCACTCGGGGTCTACTGCTACACAACTATGCCCTTTGGGCTCAAAAACGCGGGTGCAACATACCAGCGCATGATGCAGGACTGCCTCAAAAAGCAAATCGGACGCAACGTCCAGGTCTACGTGGATGACATTGTCATTACCACAAGGGAAGAACACACACTACTCGACGATTTGAGGGAGACGTTCGCAAACCTCAAACGCTTCCATATCAAGCTCAATCCTAAGAAGTGCACGTTCGGCGTTCCAGCCGGGCAGCTCCTAGGGTACCTAGTCTCTGCCCGTGGAATCGAAGCAGACCCGGAGAAAATACAGGCCATCCTCACAATGCAAAGGCCTTCAAAGCTTCACGATGTGCAGAAACTAGCAGGACGAGTAGCAGCGCTCAGTCGATTCATCAGCAAACTGGGTGAAAAGGCTCTACCATTCTATCGACTGATGAAGAAGGCGGACAAGTTCGAGTGGACGCCAGAAGCTGAAGCAGCCTTCACAGATCTCAAGCGGATCCTCACAAGCCCTCCGATCCTCGTCGCACCTAAGGAACGGGAACCACTCTACCTGTATGTCTCGGCTACAAACAGGGTGGTGAGCACCGTACTGGTAGTCGAACGCATGGAGGAGGGGCACATCCAAAGCATACAACGTCCAGTCTACTACCTAGCGAGGTTCTCTCCATATCAAAACAGCGGTACCCGCACTATCAAAAGCTGGCATACGCTGTATTCATGTCCTCAAGGAAGTTGACACACTACTTCACCGAGCACCCGATCACCGTGGTAAGTAACTCAGCAATCGGTGATATCCTCACAAACCCCAATGCAACGGGTCGAGTCGCAAAATGGCTCATCGAGCTGGCTCCAAGAGACATCAAGTACGAGCACCCGAAGGCTATCAAAGCACAAGTCCTACCCGACTTCACAACCGAGTGGATAGAGGCCCAATTACCTGGAGCACCAGACGTGTCCAATTCCTGGACCATGTACTTCGATGGGTCCAAGAAACACGAAGGCGCAGGCGCAGGCGTCATCCTCATATCACCAAAAGGGGACAAGCTACGTTATGTTTTGCAGATGGGATTCAAACTACCCTCCAATAACGAGGCTGAATACGAGGCTCTGATCCATGGCATGCGGATGGCAAAAGCACTTGGGTGCACTCGATTGATGATCTACGGCGACTCCAATCTCGTGGTGCAGCAAACAATGAAGGCCTGCGACGCAATCGCGGACAACATGATCGCTTATCGCGACCTGTACAACACACTGGAGGGCAGCTTCGAGGCTGCGAGTTGAGGCACATAGGAAGGGAAAGTAACGAAGAAGCAGACATGCTAGCCAATCTTGGCTCAACTGGCGCACAAATTCCACCTGGTGTCTTCCTCGAGCGCATCGAACACAGATCTATCAAGGAGAAACGAGAGCCTCCTCCGTCGACTACGCCAGCCAAAAGCAAAGCGCCCAGCACAGAGGACCCCCCAGTCGAGGTACTCCTCATTGAGCCAACTTGGACTCAACCTTTTCTGGCTTACATACTCCGTGGCGAGCTACCAGATGACATAACCGAGTCCCGACGCGTGACTCGAAGATCAAAAGCATACACCGTTATCAACGGCGAGTTATACAAGCGCAGCATATCAGGTATGTTCCAAAGATGCATCGCATTCGAAGATGGCCAAGCCATACTTCGAGATATTCATGCAGGTACCTGTGGGCATCACGCCAGCAGTCGATCACTCGTAGCCAAAGCCTTTCGCGCAGGGTTTTACTGGCCTACAGCACTCAAAGACGCGGAGGACATAGTCAAAAGGTGCGTCGGCTGCCAGAAATTCGCAACAAGGCCGCACGCACCCGCATCGGCGTTGAAGACTATACCGCTGGCCTGGCCTTTCGCCCAATGGGGGCTCGATATGGTTGGGCCACTCAAAAAATCATCGCATGGCGGGCATACTCACCTACTGGTGGCAGTCGACAAGTTCACAAAGTGGATCGAGGCGGTCCCCATCACAAATTCGACTGCTACTACGGCAGTCAACTTCATAAAGAGCATCATCTACCGCTTCGGTGTCCCAAACAGTATCATCACTGATAACGGCACAAACTTCACGGCTGAGGAGTTCAAAACCTTCTGCAAAGAGCAGGACATTACGCTCAACTACGCATCCGTGGCACATCCACAATCCAATGGCCAAGTCGAAAAGGCCAATGGACTTGTGACGAGTGGGATCAAGAAGCGCCTCCTGGTGCCACTCAAAAGAGCTGCGGGTGCTTGGGTCGAAGAACTACCATCTGTGCTATGGAGCCTACGCACAACTCCCAACACTTCTACGCAGTTCACCCCATTCTTCATGGTCTATGGTGCAGAGGCAATTCTGCCATCAGATGTGGTTCAATGCGCCACGAGTTGAAGCATACAATGAAGAAGACGCGAAGAAGCACTCGAAGATGCAGTCGACTTGCTCGATGAGCGCGAGACACGGCCTTGGCCCGCACAGCTGTTTACCAGCAGATCTCCGCAACTACCATAGCCGTCGACTGCGAACCAGGTCCTTTGTTGTGGCGACCTGGTTCTTCGATGAAGCAAAAGAAGGTGCACAAGCTCGCTTCCCCATGGGAGGTCCCTTCATCATCACGGAGGTCCTTGGTGGAGGCGCATATCGACTGAAGCACGCGAAGACAGGCGAACTCTCTCATAATCCTTGGAACGTTGCGCATCTGCGCCGTTTCTACGCATAAAGTGCTCACAGTCATACAATGTAATAGGCTATATGTCGGATGGCTGCAGGTTTCAGACGCGCTCTTTTCCTTACCAGGGTACCTAAGGGGACTGGAAGGTTTTTAATGAGGCGGCCTGCAGCCTAACATTCAAAAGAGGAATAAAATCAATGTTCCTTCGACTTCTTTGTGGTACTACCCGCATAATTCATACCTTAACCGCACCCGAAACCCTCGGGGGCTGTGTTATCGATCAAATGAGCTCTCGCTCTTGCAGAAACACAATGCCTTAGCCGCACCCGAATGCTCGGGGGCTGCGTAACAAGGATCCAAACAAAGAACACAAAAACTCTGCAGCCGCACTCGAATACTCGGGGGCTGCACAGTCATTGGTTCACAACCAACACATATTTCACAAACCCCGCTCGACTGACTCGGGGGCTCGACAAAAAATCAAAGTATACAAACTATACAATATACAAAGAGTCAAAAATTACACTCGGGGGCTGCCCCCTATACAAAAATTGCACTCGCAAACTATTCTAATCCTCAGGCTCGTCCTTTACGGGCAGCTCGGGACCGCAAAGCTGTTCGCGAGTGCACTCGATTAGTGTCTCCGCAGCTTGGATCGTGTCATCCAGGTCTCTTTGTTCGAGAACCTCTCCGGCTGCAGGTGTCCGCAACACCAACCTTGGTTTTCGACTACGCATATACGCCATTGCAGCGTTGGCTCCAATCACAAGTCTCTGAGACAGCAACTCTCGAATGGGATTTGTTTGACGGAAGATGTTCAACAAAGCACGAATCCCTTGTGGTTGTGGCCCCGCAGGAAAAAGAGTCTCGTTCAGGCGAATAAACGCTGCCCGGCATAACTCCAGCAGTTCAGCACTTCGCCAGACGCGATCCTTCAGGGTGGCGAGTATGCGGGCATGGTACCTATCAAGCCAAAAGTGTTGACGCCCAGTCGTAGGGTCGTCAACCACGCTATCCAGACGCCCTTCCACGCGAATCTTTTCAGCCTGGAAGTTGTCGACAAAGCCTACAAACACGGGCGCACCAGTCAGATCAAAAGGACAATAGCTACGCAAAAAGCTTGTAAACAGAGCAAGACTCGAACTTACACTCGAGTTGCCTGTTCACAAGATCCATCTCCCCGAGCACATATTCCTCGCGTTGGGTGGCCAACGCGGGTCTCGCCCTCAATCGATTCAGCTCAGCCTGGGCGTCCTTCAGATCTTGCTCCATTCTCACAAATTTGGCCTTCATAACTCCATCACCTTGGCATCATTTACCACCTGACCCTGGGATCGGGTGGTGATTGGAGCCTGCGAGGAACTAGTCGCAGTAGCAGGTTCTCGTGACTGTTCAAAGAGCATAATCACAAACACAAAGTTTGTGTCAGAAGCTAAAACTCATGTCATAAGCATACAACTCTTCGAGTGAAAGACATTAGCAAAAGACTATTTGCATAAACAAGGTAGCACAAACAAAGCGCAGACTCGCGCAGTTCAGAAGGTATCATTACAAGGCATAAAAAACAAAAGGGTACAGCTACCCTAAACCTAAGATTCGATTTCCTAAGCAGACGATTGGCAGTCTCGAGTGCCCGGCGCTCCATGGTGTCATAAAAACCTCGGCCAGTCGCGCGGCGGCTCCGCTCACCCCCTTCAGAGAAATGGGCTTCCCATCTGGCTTCCGAGGGAACGCAGACAGTGCTGCCTCGTAGTCGCAATCTATCCCATGTCCCATAAGAAGCTTGATGGTGGACTCGGATCCGCGTACCGTGTTGGCGCGAGCGAAACCCGCCATGGTGGACGTCCCGGGGCCAAACACGTCGGCGAAGTCGTCCGCCGTCGACGGCACTACGCCAGTCGGGAACACCACCTTGTATACAGCGCCAAGTGTGCTCGTCGATTTGGCGAGTGCTCTTTCGCCTGGTTGCATAGGCGCCTAAGCCGCCCACAGCCTGTTCCAGCGAAAGATCGTCACTCGACGTCCGCAGAGGCCGGTGCGCCAACAGCTTCTGCACAATTCAAAAAGGCAAAAGTCATTTCATGACACTCGACAGTTATATCGTCATATCAAAAGGAGAAAAGATTACTCACCTCCCATGGCCTGCGCGAGTGCCGCGAGCTGGTCAGCATATCCTCGCTCGCGTGCAGCGGCTGAGTTGGTGGCGGCAGCCAGCTCTTTCTTCGACTCTTCGCGCTGCGCGGCGAGTGCATCTTCCAGCTCCTTCTTCTCGCCTGGCCCAGCAAAATCACGTGCATTCAATACTCGACAAAATCAAGCATTGCAAAAAGAAATTCAGCAAAACAAAAGCAAAAAGGAGAACTCACGACTGAGCCGCTCTAGCTCGGCGCGCATGGTGTCCCTCTCCTGCTCCACCTGGACATAAGCCTTGGCAGAATCTGCCAAGGTGTGGTAGAAGGGCTGCAAGCACACGAATTCAGCAAAAATTCAAACTCTCACAGACCTACAACTAAACGGGTCAAGCAAAAAGCTACTTACGTGGTTCATCCACGGCTCAGGAGCCGCGACTGATGTCCCGACATCTGGAGTTGCCGCCTTGGCTGTCTCAACGACAGCATCAGTGGCCATTGGCTGGGCAGCCTCGTTTCCAGTCGGTGCAGAATTCGAGTGCTCCAGGGTTGGAACATTCTCGACTGGAGGAGTCCCAGGCTGATTGTTTTCAGCGCTGTGGGCAACACAACAAAGCAAAAGACGGTCAGCACAAATATGTGACAGCACAAAATTCTCATATCATACTCAAAAAACACACACCTGTGTCCTCATCTCCTCATCTTCGGAGTCGCCAAAAATTGGTCCCCAAAGGCTGGGGTACCACTCGACTGAAGAGGAAGAGTTGAGCTTGTTGAGCACGCACGCAAAGGAGCGGCTTGGAAAACAGGTGGTGAGCCTGATTCCTCGTCATCCTCCAAGCCCTGCCCCTCGCGGGTGAACTCACAGCAGAAGGCGCCTTCTTGGCCAGTCGACGCGCTTCGGTGGCGCGGTATCGACTTCTTGGTCAGCGGTGGCCTTTCTTCAGATTGGACCTCTTCTGCTGCTTCCTCCTCGACCTCCTCCATGTGAAGTGGTGGCAGAAGGGATGGGCGACTGATCCCTTTCGGGTCCACCACCTGCACCTGAGTTTCTTCAGTCTCCCATTTTCAGGCAGAGAGAGGAGGCAGTCGAGTGACCTGCATAGCATACATCACAAATTGCAAAGTCAGAAGCAAAATCGAACAAACACATAGCATCGAGTGGCAAACTCTTAAAATGCAGACATACCTCAAGCAAAGGGTTTTCCGCCCCATACGGCTCAATGGGACAGTCGACGTCGCATTTGTCGCCTGTCGTCAAGTTGGTGATGTGCCGCACGTGATCACAAGCTCGTTCCTTGACAGCTCCTCTGGGCTCATCCGAGTGGAGTCACCCGCGCCCTCATACTCCCACATGGGGTGCGCTCGGGCACGGAGTGGCCACACCCGCCTCTTCACAAAGGTGGCGATCAAATGGATGCCTGTGACCTTGTCCAGCATGCCTCCGATCCGAGCCAGCAAAGGGCTTGCCTCCTCCATTTCTTCGGCTGAGAGTTGGTGATCCCACGCCTTGGTCCTGGTGAAAGCAGCAGTCGAGAAAGGGGCGGCTGCATCCTGCTCGACAGTCGCATAAAACCACCCTTCCTCCAGCCTTGGGCGGAGTCGACGGTCTTCAGGCGGAAGTAGCGGGTGTCGCTGCGCACCTGGATTCCACAGCCGCCACGGGTAGGTGCGACCACCTCCTCTGTTCGGCCGTACCATGAAGATGGCTTTCCACAGCGCCCAGCTGGGTGCGACGCCGAGGAAGCACTCGCACAGCGTGATGAAACACGCGATATGCATAATGCCATTTGGGGTGAGATCATGGATCTGCACCCCGTAGGCAAAAAGAAGACCACGAACGAAGTCGTGGAGGGGAAGCGAAAAGCCCCTAGGCAAAAACTCCGCAAAACAAACACGCTCGTTGGCGCGTGGTTCGGGGAGTACCTCCTTGGGCGACGGCGCGCGGACGGCGAGCTGCTCCGCGGGTGGCAGATACCCTGCTCGCGGAACTTGACCAAATGGGCGTCCTTGATGGTGGACTTCGCCCAGTCCCCGCTGCCCTTCTTCAGCGCGGCGGACGCAGATGTACCCGCCACGGTCTTCTTGCCCTTGGCCGCATCGGTCGCGGCAGCGGCGGCAGCACCACGCTTGGACCTCCACCTTTCGCCATTGCTAGGAGGGTGTGGAGGCAAAGAACTTGGGCGCAGGCAATGGAGGCAGCGAGGAAGGAGACGAGGGGCGGCGCAGGAGCAAATGGCAAGTAAAAAACTCTGCCAGCGCCGTCCCCCCTATTTACCACAGATCGCAAAATGATCGTAACCGTCAAAACAATGCATACGCTCCGCGCGAAATCTGGCCATACACGTGGCGCCACGGAGAGCAACCGTCGCCGGCCACTCCGCCCACTACGCACGAGAATCCAGGAAACCATCATCACGCCCCGTGAAAATCGCGCCAGAACGGTCAAATCAAGTCCACGCGGCGTCATCCCTGGTCAGCTCTGCAGAAACGGGCCCACAAAGCAGGGTCACGTCTTATCAAACCTCACCAAGCACGCCACCGCTTGTCAGAGATAGCAGTCGCAAAATGCGTCATTGCTGACGTTGTTTCATCCTTCACAACTGGCATAAAAGTCACTCGATGATATCTTCGGGTGGTCTCTCGCATAAGTCTCGGTTGGTTTTTAGCAAAGTCATAGAGGCCAGTCGAAATTCTTTCGACTGCAGCATCATACTCCCATCGGGAGCGTATCAAAAAATTTCTTTGACTAAAATGTGCAGGGTAAAAGATTTTGAGATTATCCTCCATTGCAAGCAATAAAGCACAATCTCGGGGGCTACTCCCATCGGGAGCGCTGTCGCGCACCCGATAGAATAATGGCAAAAGTATCAGTCGACAAACTCGACTAAGTTCATAAGCAAAATCACACTCAAATATTCCCGAGTTGATCCGACGATCCTTGGATGCTGCATGCATAGTGCAAAGGTAAGACCCACCGATCAGTCGAGCTGGGCTAAGGACCGCTCCAGCAGCGTTATCCTTAAATGTTCCGTGTCAGCAGACATGATGAAAATCCCCGACGGACGCGTTGGGTATTCAAAAATACTGCAGTTCGATTCTAAGACCTCAACGGCCGTTTCGAGTCTGTCCAGTTTGTTCCAGATTCGAGTCCGGGGACTCGAGTTTGATTGAAAGCTAGTATGGTTTTGCCACAAATGGTAGTTAACTGGCCCCGATCCGTCGTGTGTGCCGGGCCTGCTAAGCTAATATCCCTTGACTATCATAAGCAAAAACTCATAGTCGATGAAACACTCGACATAGCCAACATGTGCTATTTCATAAGAATTCTAAATACAGATGCAAAAAATGTAACGTGCATGATGTATGAGTCCATGCCCGACTCTTCGAATCAGACAAGTACTCGGGGGCTACTGACATGGGTATGCCTATCGGGTACCCTACCATGAGGGTACCTGGTGCACGTATCGACTAGGCCCAACTATCAGAGCCTACATGAAGCCCATGAAGGGAGGCCCACGAAGATGGAGTATCCTCCAAGTTTGGCGAAGCAATAGTCGGTTTAGAGTTTCCTTACTTGTAAATCGAGTCGGTTACGAACACCCGAGACCCAGCCTATTATTTAAGGACTGGGAGGGCCATCGAACCAGACAACGAACCACCAGAGCCACAAACCCTAGCGAGATCGACATCTCGCCGGGACCTTGTAACCATCATATTCACAAAGCAATAACAGACAGGCAGGACGTAGGGGTGTTACCTCCACACGAGGGCCCTGAACCTGGGTAAAATCTTTGCCCTGCTTGTCAGCCGACGATACTTCCAGCTCTACCACGTTCTCTCCCCCATATTCATAACCTAGGGACCTTAACCATGGGTCTTGATGAGTCTACCCCTCGTCACTTCCACAAACCCATAGTTCAGAGGTGTGGACTACTCCCTCTTCATCATGGAGACGGTGGAGAAGTCGTTGGAGAAGATGGAGACCACGCCGGCAGCGCCCCGCCGGAGTTTTCCCCCTCCAATCTGCAGCTCCAGGTCTCTGTTTCGGTGTTTCTGTGTTTCTGTGGCGCTCCTTCCAGAGAACGTCGGGGGATAATTTTTATAGACGTTTTTAGTCAAAACGGAGTCGGTGGAGGAAAGATGGACGACAACGGAGCGTCGAGGCCCAAATTGGGGGGTCCCACGCGCCAGGTACAGGGGCCGCGTGGGCCCACCTCTTTTGGCCCTCGGGGCTCCGCTTGTTCGCTTCCTTCGCCCCCAAGCCTTCTTCCTTCCAAATATTGACGCTCGTAAATTTGCAGGTGATTTGGACGTCGTTTGGGTCCCTGAAACATTAAAATATAGAAATAGGGTTTTCTGCCTGCGCAGGTTAATTCCATAAAAAATAGGAAACATATCAAATATTCCCAAAATCATTATAAAACAGTGATATAACCCTTATATGATGCAAATATGACTGGAATATAAGTAGAAATAATGCAAAGTTCATGTATGCATTTTACATGCATCAGCTGGCAGCAGCGTCGCGCCGCCATGGTAGCACCGCGGATGTGTGGTGGCGGCGGCGCCACCGAGCCCGGCATCACTGCGCCGGTGTGCCTCCCCACGCTCGCAACATCCCGGCCGTTCCCCTCACATCAAAAATTGGCGCCGATTAACGCAGCTCTTGGCTACCCATCTTCACGGTCGCGGGGCGCCGCCGGAGTCGCGCCGAGCTTGGCCCAATGCCTAGCAGGAGGAGGGAGAGGGTCACCGGCGGGGCGAATCTGTCGGAAGGAGATGGGGCAAGGCGGAGCTTAACAGGGATGGAGCCGTGCGGGTGGCGTGGCTCAGGTGAGGAAGCCCGTGGCCGGAGCGCGGCGATGGTTGTGTGAGGCGGTGAGGATGAGGAGGCGGCGTTCATGGGTGGGGGCGGCGAGAGCGCGAGGTCGAGGCGGGGCGGCGGGGCGAGCAGACGGAGGTGGAGGCCGTGGGAGAGATCCCCGTGGGGCGGCGCGACCGCGAGGTCCAGATCGGCGGCGAGGCAAGCTCACCGGTTGTGGAGGCCGGAGGTACAGGGGAGGGCGTCCCGTGGCGCGGACGTGCTGCTATGGAGGCGCTGCCATGAATCGGGCAAGGGGGACGAAGCAGCGAGCCAGCGATGCGAGGGGATAAGGGAGCGGTAGTGTGTGGCCCCATAGGGACGCGTGGCGCGACGTCAATGCGGAGGACACAGCGCAGGTTATCCCCTGGATGATTACAAACATTTCCCAATAAGTATCCCGAAACTTTTCGTGTACCGCTTTGCCTTTCTGGCCTGGGTATGGACATGTACAACATGACCGCTTTAGAGGGGCGCTAGGAATAAAATACCGGCCATTATGCCCGCGTGCGTTCGAATCCCGGTCTTAGGCTTAGCGTCGCCGCTTCAACTTGAAGCCGGTGCTAATTGCTATTTTCGGTAGGTGTGTGGATGCATATGTGAGGCTTCCCTAAAAGCGGATAAAGGCTTAAACCTATTCATCTATCCTATCCATCCCTCGCTTGACTCTTCTCGATTTTGGCGATGTCTGGCACCCGCGCTGGAAGGGATGAATTGTCTGAATGTCATTCACTCTGTGAGATAATGGATCTAACGTTAGGACTTAGTTACTCCATCTCTCTTGCCGGCAACGCCGAACTACTTGAACCCGAGTAATTAGCTTCCTTAAGCCATGTCCATACTTTAAGAGTTAAATCGGATGGTAACTAGATTCATTCCGATCGAAGGGCGGGACCCAGGCATTATCTTCACTAGGGGCAATCGTGTGACTCGGGGCATTCCTTGTATAAACTTTCAAAATTTGGGTATGTTTCTTTCAAAATTTGTGTAAATACTACTAGAATTCAAAAATCTTTGAGTGGGGTTATAGGCCCCACTCGAGTGAACTTGGGTCCACCCCTGCCATGACCTTAACTAATTAAGCGCCCTTTTTTGCATTGAAGGTTGAAGTGCTGCGCGTGATTGTTTTTTCTTCCCTATGCGTGTTTCCACTAGACTTGCCCTAAGAGCACCAGTGGATCTCTCCATCCATGCCTTGCCACATCAAGGGTCATGTGTCTGCACGTGCATGTCTACGGTATGTCTCGTTGATCACATCAGCACGCGTGGTGCCGAGAAGAGCTAATGAACACATATGTAGTACCAATTTGTAAAGCTTTGTGCCCAACTATTTTGATTGAGTTGGGCTCCTTTGACAAAACGCATCGGAGCTGGTTAGGAAAATGAATAGGAGTGGACAATTTCTAGTCTTGATGCTGCGTGTGGAGAATGATGAGGACATAAAAGTTAGTGTAGTTGTTATTTTGTTGCTCTCTGGTGATGTCTTGATAAAAACTGTAATGATTTAGTATTTTGCTAGATCTTGCTGGTGGATGCTGGATGAATGATAGAAAGAGGGAGAGTGTGACGGAGGTCTCATGAGGCTGTTCCTGGCTCTTTTGATCTACGGTTGTCATCATTGGCAAACACCAGATTAGACCTAGGTGCAACTGATACCCGATAGTGGGTGTTCTGTGCAACGAACCCCAAAAGTAAGTGTTCTGCGCAAAACTAGCACCAATAAGAGGTGGTTTGTGCAATTTCCTCGTTTCTACAGCCCATCTATACCGAATACATCACATCAATCCTACATCACTTCCATTTCCGTCTAGCACGAGCAAGCCGTACAGGCTAGGCTACGCTGGCTGATCTTCTATTATGTAGTAGTACTCGTTACTACTACTTCGGTAATTTCCCTATGTATGCTTTCTCTACGGCCGGTCGCCGTCTTCGATGGCGGCGGCGGAGGATGTCCTGGTGGTGAGGGAGGGCCTCATCTTGACGATCTGCTCGTCGTCAGCGACGCCCATCCTCTTGGCTGACATGCCGGCCTCAAAGAAGCGCCGTACGGCGGTCCTCATGTAGGAGGTGCCCTCCCTCACGTTCATCCTGTCCCTGATCCTCTCCTGCAGGCTGCTCAGCTGGTGGTCCCCGTTGAGCACCGACGCCAGCTGCACGATCTCCTGCTGGAACGAGCTCAGCTTCGCCTCCTCGTTTGCCTCTGTCTGTCGTATCCTCGTCGGCATCGGGAGTTGCTCTGCGTAGCAATTTACATAGAACAAATTCTCAGGATACAAAGCAAACCAAGTAGAAATGGCATGCCAGGTGTTGTTGTCAAAGTAGTAGGTATTTAGGACAGAGTAATACCAGGACAATCTGTTCTCGGTTCAGTTCTGGTTTGCACAACGCCTTCGAAGGTCCCAGCCCACGCGTCTCTTTTGGTCAGGAAATCCTGTGGCAGATTGAACAATTTTTTCACGGTGGCGGGGATCGACGAATGCTCGTATTGTGATGTCGGGGTTGGGCTTCCATTTGGTCCATGGACAACTGAAACATCAACATTTAATCAGTAAGGAATACATGGTGTGGAAAATAAGCACTAGCTAGAAATTAGTTTGCTCAGAGGGACAAAGAAGTTCCTACTGACCTGTTCCCTTTTCGATCCAGGGAGAGATCATGATGGTCGGTACACGAACCCCGAGCCTGTTAAACGTGAAGTTATACGGCGCTGGACCAACAATGTCGTCAGGGCTCGGAACACCGTCGACGGGCGTTGGCACATGGTCAAAGAATCCGCCGTGCTCGTCGTAAGTGATGATCATGAGCGTCTCGTTCCACTGAGGGCTGGCACGCACGGTCTCGTAGACCTCCTTGATGAACATCTGGCCCTGGTAGACGTCGTGAGGGGTGGTCGTCGCTGGCCGGGTGGTCCTTGGAGTCCATGTAGTGCTGCTCGACGACGGCGTAGTTGGGAGGGAGCCGCGACGGGCGTGGTCGCGGAACGTGTTGTGGAAGGGGTGGAAGTTCAGGATGTACTTGAGCTTGCGCAGGTTGCGGTAGAAGAGCACGGCCGGCACGTCCTGGAAGTAGACGCCGAAGGAGAGGCCGGCGTCATGGACATTGTCGAAGATCGTCTGCTGCGGATACCCCATGGCAAGCAACCTGCATCATGCAATCTGAATTATTTTGTTGTCACATAAAGCTAGGATGGTTTGGCAACCCATGAAAAATTTAGGCAAAAATTAGTAGTCTCAAAGAATGCTCAATTCAAGTGAAGATAGCTATCGGATGGTTGCTGAAGTTTACTTTGCTGATTTCAGTATTCCTAATTTTTGCCTACTGACACTATCCAGCAGACTGAGCCTAAATCTAAAAAAAAAAAGCAGACTGAGCTGGGCTACGTAACAAGGCCCAAAACAATTGCTGGTTAGAGCTCAACCGTGTGCTGTTGGGTTGAGGCCCGGCTACTTTTTTGGGCATGCCGTAGTAAAAGCACGGCGCAGAACGGAACACGTACTCCGCTGTACATAGCTACCTTCACGCGGAAGCGACGTTATGCACCTGCTAAGTAAAACATTTTTATTTTTTTTAAACATGTCAAAAAATTACAGAATAAAATTTAGATATACATTAGAACATTTTGCGTTACCACAAAAAATATCGTGGAGAAAAAACATTTTTTGTGAGCTGTACAAAAAAGACAAAAAAAATGTCTCGTATAAAATCATTTTAGAGCGTCCGAATTTGTCTTTTTTGCACAGGTCATAAAAAAAGATTTTCTACACGTAACTTTTTGTGCTAACATAAAATATTTTGAAGTGTATCCAAATTTTTTATTTTAAAATTTGTTTTTTGGACAGTGGGCTTGCTACCCGTTATGGATTTGTGGCTTCATGCAGGCATCTCACTTCACCCTGTGTGCCGACACAGGTCATGGGAGGTCTCATGGCCGAATAAATGTCAGAAGAGCATACGCCTGTCCTGTCCACTCTCTGGTTACACCACCGATAGAAACGTCAAACGTGTAAAGGCTCCACTGACAGTGAGACCAGTCAACCCGTGGCCCCACAGTTCAGCGAGGTGGGCCACTACCTCGAGGTTGCGTGCCGTGCGAACAGCGAGCTCGCATCGCATCATTTCACATGGATGGATGATTGATCGTGCCCACCTTCGCCGATTTAGTTAATCGTGCTAGTACTAATCAAATCCAAACATGATGTCCGGGAGTGAGCTGTGAGCAAAAGCATAGATGCAAAAAGCAACGCATGGCCCATATATAAGATTTTGAAATAACAAAAGACGGCCGCTTTGTTGTGTGTCGGCTAATCATGGCCAGACATATGTCTCTTGTAGAGTACTGTCGAATATATGTCATTATCTTGTTGGGTGTAGAGTACTAGTGTGGCACTGTTCTCTCACAGTGATGTACTTTCACTACAATGTCAAGTTAAAGATGTTGATGCATGAAGTGCAAGTGCAAAGAAAAAGGAGGGGAAAAGAAGGTAGTCCGAAGTCTGGTATGACAGAACCATATGGAATGCAGTTCTGAATAGTGGAATGGGCGTTTGAATTTCATAATTTTTGTGCAAGCTAGCTCAACTTAGAAAGTTCGTTAAATCACGGTGTTACTAACCAATTAAGTCCTTGCTATGATCTTCTGGAGTACACATGCAGGATGGTTGATCAGCTTGCTGAAATCATATGGCTTTCAGAGTTTGGACAGGAGAAACCTGCCTAAAAAGGCAGTGCACTGTGCGTGCACCCGGATGCTCTGTTTTCTGTCCTGGCCAGGAAAAAACCGGCCACTCTGCTCTACACTACGCCAGCACAATCTAGCTTCTTCCGGCAGCAGAGTAGGTCTTTTTTTTTTGTAGGTCTGGCTGTACATGTTCCCACATACGTAATTTTGACCCCCCCAAAAAGTAGCAGCCTAGTGTAAGTTTTTAAACGGCTGGTCAATTTGACCACTGAACTACATTCCAAAAAGTATTATTGTACCCCTATTAGGGCGTGATTACATTCTAATCTACGTATGGCATCTATTAAACCACAAAGGTGCCTATATACGCACCGTATTTACCAACTACTAAAATCACAAATGTGTCTTGATCATGTTCGTGCTACTTATACGCTACTCCACTCGTGAGATCTTTTCTACAATTAGCACGATCACGACAGTTTTGTTCATACCTAGCGCGCAACACCCCCAACAACCTACCATCAATAAATCTTGGCGACCAACCGACCTCTGCAACGCAATGCAGGCTGCCTTTCGCGACAGGATCAGACCACAGACGCAACGGATCAAGACGCATTTGGCGGAGCAAACCAGCCGCGATCGATCGATCAGGATAATCATCACCAGAAATTAAAGCGCGAACGACGGAATTAAAGGGTGCGGTTAATAGAATGCACCAGGACGTACTCTGGGTTGTTGCTGGTGGCGCCGCCGGAGGTGCCGGAGTGGACGAAGAGGCGGTTGGGCTGCGTGGACGAAGGCACGGACGCGAACCAGCGGTCGCAGACGGCGAACTGGGAGACGAGCTCCCGGTAGACGGCGACGCTGTCGGGGGCGAAGCCGTTCATGACGGCGTCCGTCATGTTGCCGCCGCCGATGGACCGGGCCTGCTGCACGAACCCGTTCATCTTGGCCGGCCCCGTCGCGTCGTCGGAGCCGAAGATCTGCTGCCGGATCTCCTGGTACGAGTGGCCCGGGTCCGGGTCCACGAACTGCGCGCCGTCGCCGAAGTAGACGCGCTCCGACGACGGGTCCGTGGTGTTGGCTTGGTTCCACTCGGTGCCGGTGACGCCGTCGATCGCCGGGTTGAGCCGCTTCATCCACCCCAGCATGTGGTCGAAGGAACGGTTCTCCATGACGACCACCACCACCGTCTTGATCGGACCGCTCACTTCCGCACGCGCCACGGAGGTGCCGGGGGAGGACAGGAGGAGGAGGATGGCCAACGCGGCGGCGAGGAGCCGGCGGTGGCCACGCGTGGGAACCGCCATTGTATTGATTGATCTGTGACTCTGTGTCTGTGGGTAGTGGTAGTGGGGAGGATTTTGGTGGGGAGCTCGTGAGGGAGATGGGACCCCGGCAGGCTCCGGTGTGGGGATGGAGGTGGTGGCTTTGTCCTTTTATCGTGGACGACGGTGGTGGACGGGCGGGCCAGCCAAATTAGGCAGTTTGCTATGGCCATGCAACGCAGCCCATTATGATGACGTATGAATTTGTGGCTAGCACAAATGCACAATTACTCTTCGTTAATGAATTCCTCCCCTATCTAGCAAATCGTAAGTTATATTCGTGGTATATATCTTGGCCAGCTTATAGATATCGTGCAATTAGAGGATTTTATTTTAGGCATGCAGTTAATGGATTACGAGCATGCCTGTGTGCGCCAATCTATTTTCTTTTCAAAATTAAACGACATCAAGTTACTCACCGGCATATATGTTTTCATATGGGTGCGTGAATTATAGGTTCGACATTGTATATTTTTGACAAATTTATGGCCCTTTTGCGACGAAATTCAAATTTGAACTCTTTCGTGCCAATCGGTGAGCATGGATCCATCTTTCTGTTTTGCTCGGTCCACTGGATAAGCCTCACACTCATCACAGTGCTAAACACAAGTGAAAAACAAAATACCACCATATTTGAAGTTGAATTCAGCAAATTTCACTTTTGGTAACAGAAATCAATCGGTCCACGTTAAGTTTTATCTGAAGATAACACTGATCCCTTTTAGTTCGAATAACGTTGGTTCTGACCACTGTGACCTGTTGTAAGGATGACGTGGCATTGCGAAAACGGCCAGGCGTTAGACGAGAGTATGAGAAACTGGCATATCATATTTTATAGAAGAAGGAGAACGATATTTACAAGAAACAAAACCTGAACTGAGTACAGTGAGGATGGTCAAACGCCACTACACACCCAATGCTCCAAGAAGCATGCCATAATTTTGAATTTGCCGAAATTCAAACCATGATTATGGTTGGAGGAGCGGTGAAATTAATGGTTATAGAAAACGTAGAATTTAAAATGTAACATTTCATAGAGTATGAGCCAATGGACTTTGTATCATTGTCCATGATTCAAAATTGACATTTTCTCTACACATACTTTTTAGTAAACATTGTAAAAATTAAATTCGGGAAAAGGTTTTCATAATAAATTAAATGATTTAATTTTCACTCACCATTCATTTTTTTAATGTTTGTAAATCAAGATTAAAACAGTGTGATTGCATGCTTTTTTAAATCATGTATGTACAAATGGAGGTATACACATTTCAAGCATTGTCATTTCCATCTAATCACATCTATTTTATTAATAAACCCCAGTACATAAAGAATACATGACTCTTCTGAAGGAATCTTAGCTAGAGCAAACATTATCGATCATACGAGTTTCTAGCCAACATCTCATTTTATCATCATCATTGTTTTAAGTCATGTCGTGTTGTTGCTATGGTGTCAAGGTTACTTGTTAGTGTTATCCTCCAGAAACATCTTCACATGTATTTTGATATATTGAGCGACATACTATTTATTTTTTGGAGTAGTGTGATATTTTTTTGTTTTCTTATATTTATCACAAAATCCATTGTAATAAAGAATTTCCTTAAACATTTTAACCTATATCTTACAAATATAATGATTTTTGGAAGAACAAAAATACTATGTCAGTTTAACCGAAGATAATGTATTCGTGATGGTAAATTACAATTAAAAACAATATGAAAAACACATAACTTAATGTGCACGTGAATGATTACATTGTTAATTTTGGTAGCAATACTTATAAATAATATCTAAAGTAATGTTTCTAGTGAACTATAACAAAACATGGCATACATGCATTTAGTAATAAAGATGAGTGATGACTAAGTAAAAAAGTTTAGTACAAATGGACAAAAAGGGTCAGGTTTAACTAGATATGGGTCGACAAACTATTACCCAAATACTAAAATGATAGTGCTTTCCTCTCCGAGCGACCGCTTGTTACAACCAAGCGATGAGACCGAGCGACTGAATCAGACAGGAAAGTGAGCGACAGATAATGTGTATCCAGGGTCTTGTCAAATTTGTTACATATCTATGAGATTTAGTGGTTAAAGGGGTGTTTATAATAGAGTAATCTAACATTATCCTAAATAAAAGCTTAAAATAAAAGGTTGCTATGGTGGAGTTTTCCCTATAAAATGCAACTTTTCCATGCCAAGGGTTTTTCAGAGATATGCTAGAGTTTCTCTTATCCTGTCCCGCACCAGGGGACTGACAGGCCGATTGCCTCGTTAGCCCCGACAAGCAAAGCATATGAGTAGAGTTCTCTTGGTTGTGTGCAATATTTCATCGAGATAATATTTTCCTTCATTTTGACATCTGATTACCTCTAGGTCACCCTAACAAAAACTACCTAAAGCACTACCAGATTCTCCCAAGTTGTCCAGTTCGGCGGTTACTCAGGGAAGGGCAAAAATAAGCCAACATGTGGTTTTCTGAGTGCCACACTCGGCAACTAGGAGTCTGTTTGGTTTCTGCCCGCGCCAGGCCCTGCCAAATCTGGGCGAGCCAAAAAATTGGCGTAGTATTCTGCCGCCCTCAGCTTGCCAAAAAATTGGCACATAACTGAACTAGCTGGACTGAGGAGGCCTGGGCGCGCCAAATAATTGGTGGCCATCCAAACAGGCAGCACAGCCTGGTCAATGACCAATTTTTGGACGGGTAGTCTAGGGATCCAATCCAAACAGCCCCTAGGTGTTTGACAAGTGCTCTACACATGGTACTCAACAAAAAGCAGAGTGTTTATTGTCGAACATGGAAAAGACTACTACTAGATTTTTTTTTTATTTGCTAGTGAGACAACTGTTACAGCTCGATTACAGAAAGGACCCCGAAGAACCGGAAATTACAACGCACCCCTTCCTGCTACACAGCTTCGTCTTCAACCACGGCGCCGTCGATGGCGTGTCGCCGCCCCTGCTCTCCTTCAAGACTTGGATCGAGAGCAGCCCCCCAGCGCGCGAGGGTGTCACCGAACGCCGGCCCCAAAGGGCCACACCAGTGGACGTCGTCGAAGCTGTCGCATCAAGCCGCAACAGCCGCAACACGATCTTCAACAACCACCGGATCCGCCGCACCACGGACTCCGGCCAGGGGCACCCGCACAGCGCAGATCCGGAGACCCGCGAGTGGCAGGACAACAGGCGCACCGCCGCGAAGCTCCACCGAGCCTCACCGCCGAAGGGGACGAGCACCTGCACCAAAATCCACACCGGCGGCACCGCCACCTCCACGGCGCCTCCGGCCAGAAACCTACCAGATCCTACTATGTACAGCCGCGAGACGGGGATCCCCCGCCCTCCCGCCGCCGGAGCGGCCGGCGGAGGGCGAGGAATCCAACGAATCGGCGGCGGCGAAGTGGATCGGCCGGAAGAGCTCAAAAGTTTCCCCTCTGCTACAGTACGGGAGAGGGTGAGACGTCCAGCTCGTCTCTCACCACTGACGGGTACGACTACTACTAGATATTTATGTTTGAGGATTGATGGAGGACAAAGTTCAACAAGTTTACTCGTAACCTCGATGAACTCGCCGGGTGGAGCCAATTAATAGGGTTGTAATTGAAAAGGTTAAAAAGTTTACTATGAAAATAAACGTTATTTTCCATTTTAACTTGGAGTGTGCCTGGTAAATGAAAGGACCGCTCATGTGTGTGTCCACCAATAGATAAGAGATGTTCTGTTGGTTGGTACATGTCAACTAAGGCGGAGGAACTGCAATTCCCTACAAGCATCGAGGCAAAGGCGACAGAAACTAAAATGCGCTATGCATTACTCCTAGCAAAAACTTCTTAGGAAAGAAATGACAAGGTGGTGACTTATATAGGGAGGCCATGGATGATTTCTTGGTGATAAGAAGAATGCTTCACATTTTTAAAATATCACAAGAACAGTCAAGAAGATAATTTCACTCAAAAACTTGTGGGATTGCCTTTCATGGTTTGTTTGAATGTATGAAGGAATGGCCTTTGGTGAATGATTAGGAAGTAACAGGGGCTGCCTGTTCGAACAACGCATGTGTGTTATTTATGGTTTTTAATGAGGCGGCTTGCTGGTGGTTGTGTTTTTATGTTTTTAATATATGGAAAATTCAAAAAAAAAAAAGAACAATCCACCCTACTTATCTATATCTTCCTTAGAAAAAAAAGGTCAGGTCATGCCGATATTCATGTTTTGCATGGTACCGGCTCCTCTTACTTAGGATGACTCCAACGAGGCCGACACAAACGGACACCAAATATGTCCATTTGGCTCGCCGTCCGGCCGGGCGGACACAGAGCGAACAGACGCATCTGGACAGTGCACCCAACGCGGATCTACCATTTGGGAATTTGTCCTTTTTTGCTTTTTTATTTGGATATCAAGTACAACACCTCGAGCGCCGGCGTCGTGGCCTGCAGGCTGCAGCCATGCGAGCTGCTGCCCTTTTCTTGCTCGTGAGCGTTCCTTCTGCTGCCGGTGGTGGCCGTCTAGCTAGAGCTCGGGGCGGTGGCAGGGCTTGGAGACCAGCGACGAGAACTCAGGCTGGGCGTTCGGGTTTACCCGAATTTTCGGGTCGGGTAATTCGGGTTATTAACAATTCGGGTTTTGAAAAATGACACCCGAAATTTGTCCATTTTTTTTGCTACCCGACAATTCGGGTACCCGGAAAATCGGGTCCGGGTTCGGGTTATCCCGAATTGCCCGAAATCCACAAAGAGAACAAAAATTATAGCACTTTATCTTCAGATTTTCTTCGACATCGCGGCAGAGCTGCTACGGTAGGGGCCAAGGGCGGCGCTGCGCTGGCCGCTGGGAGCCTGGGAGGCGTCGCGTCTTCGTCACACCGCTTCGGCTAGAGGCAGCCGAGCACCAATCTGTTGCGGAGGGGCAGGGAGGCGACCGGTCGATGTTGCACGCTGAGGAAGGCGACGACGCGGTGCTGCACACTAAGGGAGACACCAGCGACCGGCCGGTGTGAGAGAAGCGACCAGCGCGGCGCGGCGCTGCACAGCTGTGCGTCGTCGAGGCGGCAGGCGGCGGCCAGGTCTGGACTTGGAGGCTGAGGTCTTGTCTCGGGAACGTGTGGTTGTGCGTTGGAGTCAGGGTTGACTAGTTGGGCTATGGAGCAGATGCGCAGTGCAAGGATAGGCTCTTGGGCTGGGCTGTGCGTGACACCAATTTGCTTAGCTGGGCTAGCAATTCTTATTTACTTCGGGTATTTCGGGCTGATCGGGTAACGGAGGTACAAACCCGAGTTTACACAATAAAATTTCGGGTTTTGGAAACTACCACCCGAGCATGTACTCGGGTATTTCGGGTTCGGGCAAAACGGGTTCGGGTCCGGGTTTTTCGGGTTCGGGATTCGGGTATCGGGTTTTATGCCCACCGTGAACGAGAACGACCACGAGTACCTGGCGTAGGCGTCGCCGCCGCAAACCGCCTCGCTCGCCCAACGCGCCGATGCCCGCGCGCGCCTCAGACGACCTGTAGGACATGCTCGAGGGCGTCGTCTCCGAGGCTGCCGCCGTCAGAGAGGGCCGTCGCGAAGAGCCTGGAGAGCAGCGACAGGCCTCTGCTTTTTCTGTTCATATTTTATAAATCGTTAAAAAATAATTTCTGTTCATAGAGTTTTTTCTGTTCACTTTTTAAAAATCGCTAAAAAATTAATTTCGTTCATAGACTTTTTCTGTTCACTTTTTAAAATCGTTCAGAAATCGATTTCGTTCACCGACCTTTCCTGTTCACTTTCAAAATCGTTCAAAAATAGTTTCTGTTCACCGTCATTTTCTGTTCATTTTTTAAATCATTCAAAAATAGTTTCCGTTCACCGCCATTTTTTGTTCATATTTGAAAAAATCCAGATTTGAAAATTGTTTATATTTTAAAAAATGTCCATATTTAAAAAATGTTTAGATTTAAAAAATCATATTCGAAAAATAGTCATACTTGAAAAAAAATATTTTAAAAAATTGTTCAGATTTAAAAATTGTTCAGATCTAAAAAAAATTCATATTTGAAAAGTGTTCAAATTTGAAAATTGTTCATATTTTGAAGAATGGCCGTATTTTAAAAATGTTCAGGTTTGAAAAAAATAGATATTTACTTTTTTTGAACGATTTTTGATGTTCTTATTTTTCATCATTTGTTGTTACTCTAAAAACAGAAAAGAAAACATGTAAAAGAACAGAATGAAAAAGGGAGGAGGATGGACCGAGTTGGTGGGCCGGCCCACAGGCTCCTTCTTGCGGGCGGAGCGCTCCGCCTGGGTTGGAGAGTAGGCACTCCCTGATTTTTCCAATCCACACACAATCGGAATTGATGTCTCGTTGGAGTCATCCTTAGCTCTTGCTAAGTTACCATTGTCTAAACCAAAGGCCAAAATTTGGCACCGTAGAAAAACTTCTATAGGCACACACCGTATCCAAACTTAGACAACACTGTTTGATATATATGGCTTATTCACGATCAGAACCGTTCATTCGCGATCCGTCATTTAAAAAACCTTCTAACTTAGGGTAAGTTAGAGGAGCTAGTTCCGCTTTGCATATACAACTGGATCCATAGGTCGGAAAAACAATTTATTTTACAAATCATGTATTAACATTCTCTAGTTTTCATTTATAGCAAGCAACTCATTTTTCCTAGTGCTCAAATAATGCTCAATCTGGTACTTAATCACTCTTTAGCTATTTTTAAGCGTGTTCGCCCTCAAAATAATTATATAGCCGATAAGACTAATCCATTGTGTATGGAATACATACATATTCTTTCAAAATTCATTCCAACTCAAAGCTACAGCATTACTCGCACGAAAAAAAAAAGACCACTCCGTCAGCACTGCATCATCCACCGCGCTTTCAGATTGGATATCCTCTCGTGAGGATAAATTTCCGCTCTACTGATCGACAGATGGAATCGTCATGAATTCGAGTTTGGTAATTAAGGTGTCAGGAGGGGCCGGTGTGTGTGTGGTGTGCAACTGCGCATACGGACGAAGCTTAGCTTAAAGTGATGGATGCTCGTGACTATGGAGGGCCTAGGTGCTCCTTGGGATAAGTGTGAACATGTGCTCGCCGCTTAATTTCTCGTCGCACGTGTGCCCATGCATTCATGCAGACATGCGGCGTACACGGGTAGTGCGCTGTAGTTACATCCTCTGACTCGTTCGTCAGTGTAGATCCGACACTGCCGCTGCTGGCCCATGCAGGCAAAATCGACAATTCTGACCCTCACGGCAAAGTTCAGCACAAAATGAACTATTTTCAAAAGTTTAGCCGGATCTAACTCTTTTTCATACCGCTCAACATATTGGCGGTAGACTTAGAGGGGCACCGCCGGGGTCATTGGCGGTAGCCATCCTGGTCCACGGTCCGCCAGTGCCGGCTGACTGGGCTGACGTGGCGATACCGCCTATCGTCTCAGCGGTAGGTTTAGTGCGATACCGCCGCGGCTCGCGGCGGAACCGTTAGCCACCGTACCGCCTGGCGGCCTGGCGGTACGAGGCCGGCAGTTAAGTGGTGCTACCGCTCGTACCTAGCCCGCATCTTTCCTTCTCCTCTTATTCGACCTAGCCCAAGAACAGACGGCGGCGGCGTGACCTCTCCCCTCTGCCCTCTCGATTTGCGGGCTCGGTCTGGGCGGGAACAGACGGCGGCGGCGGCTTCAAGTAAGTCTCCCTTCTCTCTCTCAATTTCGTTCATAAACTAGGTCGAATCTAGATTATTCGTTGGAACCCTAGATGATCTCTTTGCCCTAGATTATTTTTTGAAACCCGAGATGATCTCTTCACTCTAGATGATTTTAGATGTAGTAGTTCAAACCCTAGATGATTTTAGATGTAGTAGTTCAAACCCTAGATAAGATGAAGTAGTTCTAAATTCATGGATTTGTCCTCTCTAATTCATGGATTTTAGATGAATGGGTTTGGGGCATGGAAGTGATGTGTATGTATTTGGGGTATACTATTTATTTGTTTAGGATTACGAAATTTAGAATGTATGAATGTTTATGTGTTCATGGATTTCATATCTCTAGTTCATATATATTGTTTTAGATGTATGGGTTTGGGGCATGAAATTGATGTGTATGTATTTGTGGCATAGTATTTATTTATTTCGGAGGACAGAATTTAGAATATATGAATGTTTACATGTTCATGAAAATTTGGATGAATACTTATGTGAAGTTAACATATCTTTTTAGGATGGATGGCCCGCCGGAACGTTATTACCCCGGGCTTGATTTGGTGTACGACAAGGAACATCGTGCCCGTCTCATCGAGAGGGGAGATATGGACTTAGTTGATAATGTAAGGCAAATATTGTTCTCCAATTTTTTTGTTGCAATTATAAATATAGTAACCACAACAAGTTTTTTCTTTCGCAGCCTATCGTTCCTATGCGCTTGAGGGGCCATAATGCGGAGGACATGCCGTATGATGTTCGGTACGAGCCATACTTTGAGGAGGCTGGTCTTCTCCAATTTGTCCTTCAGTTCAAGCATAAGCCGCCGGCGTTTAACCACACGGCCATTACTGCCCTAATTGATCGTTGGAGGCTCGAGACACACAGTTTTCATTTGCCTTGTGGAGAGATGACGGTCACTCTTGAGGATTTTGCCATGATCACGGCTCTTCCCATTGACGGAGCCGCTCTGACTGGTAGGGTGGATAATACTGGGTGGCGCCAGCGGGTTCTTGGTCTCACCGGCAGACTACCACCAGTGCCGCCGGAAGGAATGAAAGATACTAGGTCATCGGGTGTCTCATATTCGTGGCTTCGACTGTGTATGTAACTTTTATTTGGCATTTGACATGATTGTTACTATGTGATGCATCCAAAATGCATCTACTTTTCCAAGCACTCTGCTCATGATTTGCTCCGGAATCTTCCCATATTTGAATAAAACTGCTGAATCTGATGCTGTTTTTAGCAAAGTCTCTTTTCTGGCTATTTCTGCAGGAAATAAAATCGGGGAAAATTACCACGTCAATTTTTATGGAAAAGAAGGACAATGGACAAAAGATGGACACGAGGAAGCGCTCGAGGGCCAAATGGGTGGGTCCCACGCGGCCCCTGTACCTGGCCGCGTGGGCCCAGCCCAAATGGGCCTCGGGCGCCGCCTCGCCTTCGGTCTTCGACGTACCCCCTCATATATACGAAAAAGTGCTTGCCCTAGGAGGAGAGGAGCTTTCGCGAAACAACGCCGCCACCATCACGATCTTCGTTTCGGGGACAGATTGATCCAGGATTTCTCCTCCGGTGGAGGGATCCGGAGACCGTCTTCACCGCCATCTTCACCGCCTTCATCTCCATCGACCATGAGCTCCCTCTCCATCACCATGTGTGAGTAGTCCGCTGTAGGCATGTGAGGTGGATGGGGATTGGATGAGATTGATCATGTAATGCTACCCGTTGTTCGGGATTTTAGGGTTTTATCTTGAGGATACTTTTGTATTGTGTTGATGCACTCTTGCTATGTTTAATGCTTGCTACTAGGGCCCGAGTGGCATGATTTCAGTACTGAACTTATATTGCCCCATCATATATTTGAGTTTGGTATTTATCTGCAAAGTGTATCACCTGCTATTATGTTGAACCTGCGAACCCTAAACGTGACATATAGGGAAAACAAGGGGGAGATGTTTTAGTTTGAGGATTCTATGTGTTCATGAAGTGTTAATGCATTGTTCCGGTCTATTCGAAAGGGTAGACCTTAATTACCTGTAGTTCCAAGTTGGCCCCGGTGAAATGGGCAGGTTGGACAATAGATGTTGTGCAAATTCTCTTGGTTAGTACGCACAACTAAATATGGAACACATACCTACATATATCGGAGTTAGAGATAGGTCCCATTGTTATTTGTTTCTTATTATATGATCAATCTCATTCTTGCAACACCCCGCTATCACCTCATGCCTACGTTTTGAATCTCTGAGTTACACTTTCACTTTTCCGGTGAAAACTGGGAAACACTTGTTCACTGCTACTGTTCTGCTTGTTACTTGAATCATACTACTGCCATCACTATTACTGCTGCAAGTTATTGATATACAGGTGTGGTTGAGAGTGACGCCTCAATTGCCAAGGTCTTATTGATATTCTTGTGTTCCCATCGAGTCGAACTATAAATTTGGGTAATACTTCCCAACGAAGACTTCAGCGATCCCCTATACTTGTGGGTATCAAGACGTTTTCTGGCGCCGTTGCCGGGGAACCTAGCTTTATTGGTAAGACAACTTGTTATCATCTATTTGCTGCTTTTGCTTGTTCCTAACCATGGGAAAGGAAAAGACTACTCTGAAGGAATGAGGCCTTCAACTACTCGCGGAGGTACGGATTTGCCAAGTAGGCCAAACTTTTCACCTAATGTTGCTTCTGCTGTTGCTCCTAAGAAAAGAGGAAAGGTTTTATCTAGTTCACCATTGTCTAAAATGTCTACTAGTAATGAAAATGATTTATTATGTGGTAGCATAGACAAAGAAGTGACACCTGAAACATCTGAGATAACTGAAACACCTGAAAATGTGGAATCTGAGTTAGAAGATAATGAATACTGTGATGATGAATTTGAAACTTCTTCTGAGGAAGAGGAGGCATTTACTATGGCTTTTATGAATTCTGACTTTGATAAATTGGATAAACTTGATAGCTATAAAAATTCTCCTCTTGATGGATATTTTCCTATTACTGAGAAAATGAATGCTCCTGCTATTAAAATTAAAGATAAAGATTATGAGTTTAGTGTTGATCCTGAAATAATTGAAAAAGCTGAAAAATATAAGTTTTATGGTAGAGAGGATGAGTTTCCTTTTGAACACATTGCTGTCTTGCATGACTTATCTGTGTTATTTGGTAAAGATGAAATCCATCAACGCTACTATTTCTTAAAGCTGTTTCCTTTTACTTTGGGAGGAAGTGCTAAAACTTGGTATAATCGTTTAGAACCTGGATGTATTACTAGCAAGGAAGAATGTTTGCAGGTATTCTATAATAAGTATTTCCCTGCTGATAAGATTCATGGTTTGACTGTTGAGATTAGCAACTTTTCACAGAAAGAGAAGGAGGATTTACCCCAAGCTTGGGGGAGGTATAGTAAGATGGTTAGGAAATGTCCTACCCATGGCTTCAAGAGTAATGAAATACTTGATATATTTTACAATGGTCTAACCGAAAACACCAGAGGCTATCTTGATGGTATTGCAGGTAATGTTTTCAGGGAAAGGACCGTTGATGAAGCAACTGAGCTATTGGAGACTATCTCTAGGAATTATGAAGACTGGAATATTGAAGAGATATTTCCGGAAAAGAAAAGAGGCATGCTCAAATTGGATAACGAAACAATGAAAGAAGCTTCCAAGGCTATTAAAGAGAAGGGAATTAAAACCTCTCATCTTAAGGAATTATCTGAAATGGGTGTTAAACTTCCTGATGATCAACCATGTTTTCCAATTCAAGTCAATGCTATTAGCTCCATAAAAGGTAATGAAAAGGTAACACCTCCTGTTGATGTATCCTACGAATGATTTTGCTTATCATCATAATCCTGAGGAGCATAATATTAGAATGACTATTATGGAGAACTCTCACAAAATTAAATCTCTTCGAGAAAGTTTACATGCTAGTGTGGGAGAGGTAAAAAGAATTGTTAAACACTGTGAGATGATGAATAATCAATTGAACAAATGGTTTCTCTTCAAAATCAATTGTATGAAAGTCTTATGGTGAAGAAACAGGTTTGTGGAGTTAACACTAGGGGAGGTGCAAGTACTCAGGATCCTGATTTTCCTGAAGGCCATCCCAAGAGAAAAGAACAAGAAGCTCTCAAGAAGAAATCTTCTGCAGGAAAATCTCCCAATGAAAACAAGGACATTGATGACTCTGAAGAGCAAGATAAGGATATTTCTATTTCTGATGCTGAGACTGAAGATAATAATAATGAAGAAGAAGAATCACCTTCACCTGAAGAAGAGCCACAAGAGGATGAAAATATTGAAGAACCTGAACCTAATGATAAAGAAGACCCTCCACCATCTACTGAGAAGAATAAGAAGAAGAGCCATCCTAATCCACAAAGAGGTAAAGATAGGGATCCGTGGGTACAAAAACCCATACCATATCCCCAAGAGGTAATAAAAACTTTGGATGATGCTAGATTTGAGAAATTCTTTGAGTTGATTAAGTCTTTGTGTTTGCAAATTCCTCTTGTTGATGCTATTAAAATCCCTCCATATTCCAAATACATGAAAGACATTGTGACTAATAAAAGAAAGATTCCTACTGATGCAATAACTGCTATGCTTGCTGAATATTCCTTTAAAGGGAAAATGCCTGAAAAACGTGGTGATCCTGGTATTCCAACTATTCCTTGTCATATTAAAGAAACTTATGTGAAATATGCTCTATGTGACTTAGGAGCTGGTGTTAGTGTTATGCCTTTTTCTTTATATAAGAAACTTAACCTAAACAAATTGGTTCCAACTGAAGTATCATTACAAATGGCTGATAAATCAACTGCTGTGCCTATAGGAATATGTGAGGATGTCCCTATCTCTATTGCTAATGTGTTAATCCCTACAGACTTTGTTGTGTTAGAAATGCCTGAAGATGATAATTTGTCTATTATTCTTGGAAGACCCTTTTTAAACACTGCAGGGGCTGTTATAAATTGCACTGAGAGCAAGGTAACATTCAATGTCAAGGGAAATGAGCACACTATCTATTTTCCTAAGAAGAAATCTGTTACTATGGTAAGCCAGAGTGTGAACTCCATTAAAAGGAATACTCTTATAATAGGAAGCTTTGAGATTGCATTGCCACCTCCTGAACCAAAATATGCTATCTTAATGATTGGAACTATTCCAATCAAATATGAGGTGACTTGAAATTGCTCAGAAAACATATAAAATAAAGAATCATGTATTATATCTTTTGCATATTATTAATGAGACTTGATCAACCTCATTACTAATATGAAAATGATGCAAACTTGATTCCCATAAAAATTGCTTTGAATGTTTGATTTCATTTATTCTAGAATTTTTAGATTATTTGCATGAGCATAATTATTTCAAAGTGCAGAAATTCCAGAAATGTAGTTTGAAAAATTCTGTTCAGAAAATTTTCTCGAAAAATTCCAGAAAAATTTGGAGGTAAGTTATTTTACCAGAGGAACTAACAGCCAAAAGGGAGACACCAGAGGGCCACCAGGGCCCAAAAGGGGGTGTCCCACGCGGCCACAGTACCTGGCCGCGTGGGACCCACTATTTTGGCCCACAGAGGGGGTTAGGTGAGTATCCAGTGCCCATCTCCTTCCCCTCGACAGGAAACCAGCCCCAGGTATTTTTCCCAAATTTTCTCGAGCTCTCTTCCTGCTATCCTTGGATCTCCAAGTTTAGGGCAGATTTTTCAAATCTGTTTGGTGGGATTGCTCATTGGTATGTGACTCCTCCACTCATCCAATTACTTTTTGTTCTTATGCCTCATGCATGAAGTATTTTGCTGCACTAGGTGTCACCCTTTTATGCTTAGGAAATCCATAGATTCAAGTTTTCTAGTTGATATTGATGCATGATATTGATGTGGAGACTATTTATGGATGGCTTAATGTTGTTTTAAGGTGTTACATCTTGATTTTTGTTGAATATTGTTTTTGGGCAGCAAGGTATCATGTTTAGCAAGGGCAAAGCTTTGGTTGGGATGAGCTCAAGACCAAGAAGAAGAGCATGCAAAGTCTCCCTCAATTATGATGACGACCACCTGTGGGAGGATGATGCATTCTTTGTAGGGGAGAAGCTGAAAATACATACAACAAGATGGCAAGATCCCTATGTTCTTGAACAGTGGGGGATCAAAGAGGACTTCGACACCTTCGTCACTACAACTGGCTTGCTTAGGTTCTCCCAGAACCCCCAAGATACATATGAAGAACTCTCGCGGGAATTCCTCTCTACCTTCAGATTTGAGGGCCCGGAGCCCCAAAAGCACAGGAAGAGAAGTAAGGCACCCCTCTTACCTTTGTTTGCAAATTTACTATGAGAGGTGAGCGCCTTGTTATGTCTCTAGGGAATTTTGCAATGCTATTGGTGTAGAAAATTCAGGGAGTTGGAGTGAAACTCGTGCTGATACCAACCATGAGCTTGTTGAGTTTTGGCACACTATATCTGTAAACTCTCGTGATAGATTAAATAGGGGTAAATTTACTCATATACAGCACCCAAGTTTGAGATATTTTGCGTTGTTTCTTGCAAGAGGATTTCTTGCTAGGGATAACAATTCTGCTTGCACTGGACCAATGGTTTATCTACTAAAATGTGCAAAAGAAAATACACCGTGTGAATATAACTTGGGAGTCATACTTGCTAGATCTTTGCATACTGCTGTGAGTAGAAATATTACTGATCAAACTCCTATTTATGCTGGTGCTATTGCTACTATGGTGTACAATTACATTAAAAACGAGAGAGGATATGGTGATAACATGGGTACTCTAGTGCAAGAGTCCAAATTACTTGATTTTGCTTTGACTACTCGCATGGATATAAGTACGTTGTATGGGGGACATTATCTGTATAACTATTTGAGCACTAGTGGGCAGCGAGTGTCCATTAGGCTCCCCCGTACTGATCTTTTTGACAGGAGTACCGGAAAATGGATAGTGGAAGAGGCGCCGCCTCAGGAGGAGCCACAAGCTCCAGAGACACAGGGGTACATGCCTCAGGCGGAGCCCCTGTACCCAAGCATGCAAGGCTACCCATATAGTTACTACCCTGGAAGTGGAAGTGGATACGGCAACTACCCAGGATACTAGCTTGATCGCAAGCTTGGGGGAGTACTCTCTTACTCTCCATTCATTGTTTTATATCACCGTTATATTGCTATGATAAGTTTCTTGAAAACACAAAAACACAAAAAGATTTTATTTGTTTCTTTTACTTCTGGTTGTTTGTCTTTTGTTTCTTAGAACGAAAAATAACAAAAATATTTTCGTTTTCTTGAAACAAACGCAAAAACGGAGGTGCAGAAATTGCTGAAATCTGCTCGCTGTTTTATTTTTCATTTTTTCTCTGTAACTCCGATTGAGCTGAAATTTTAACCACTGCTGCAACACATCATAACCTCACACACGTAAAATATGAGATTTTTCTGAGGTGTCTAGGTAGGGTAAAAACAGTACTGTATGCAGTGACATTTTCTGGCAGATTTGAGTTTTTATTGTGCAGTTCAAGTTGGGAGAGGAGAACAACGATGATGAGTTGAGGTGCATGAAGTGGATGAAAGGTATGACACCTTTGCCGTGTTTATGTGGACTCTTTAATAACAGCAAGTGAGCACATCATAGTTTCTTCAACATCTAGAGAAATGGTAGCAAATGTTTATCTTCTCCATGTTCTAGTATGTTATATGATGATGCAAGTGAAATTTTATTTAGTGACAATACTTGGTTGTGGATTGAATAATTGTAGCTCTAAACAAAGGTCTACGCATCCCATTGTGCTTACTAAACTTGCCAACCAATAGAAAGTAAAATAATCTTTCAAATAATAAACATGAAGTTGTATGCTTGACAGGTTTAGTGGTTGGGAGTTAGCTGAAATGTGCTGACACATGTAAAGCTTTCAACATTGCACTAAAATATATTCAGTTGATATCATGTACTTTTGTTTATGGATGCTTATCATGTGCGAAATGAAAGCGGAAACTTAGCAAGTTTGATGAGTAAGAATAATTGGCTAGAGAGACGCCTGGGCCGCCAACTTAAGCCATGCATCATTCATGGTGGAAATTTACAGCGCACCATGGTGGACATTCAGTGATGCACTTCATAATAAAAAGCTATGCAAATGGTAAATAAAAGAGTGCTGAGATTGTTCATTGTCTGTTTGTCTTGTTGTTTGGACATGGGCTTGTCCATGTCCTGGGACAAGAGGTACCCCAGTTGACGCTCTTGATGACGCTTTTATTACTTGCAATGACTGAAAATTTCGAACTTGCTTAGTGACCCAAGTTGAGTAGCCATGGTGTAGGTACTCGTATTCACGGGGCATGAGGTTTTCAACCATTAGTCGGTCAAGCATATGAGTCATGTCAGTAATATCAAATGGTTTGCTAAAACTAAGAGCAAGGTTGTAAGCACAATGATTTCACCAGGTAACAAAAGAAAGAATCAAAAGACCTCAAAAGTCTTGTCATGATTCAATCATTAGCGATGCAAGAACCTTTGTTTATTTCTACAGTTGAGCAAACTCATCCAAGTATTGACTCTACATAATATCTCTCTTGCAACAAATATAAATGCTTTAACATTGATTAGATATACCTTTGCTAACATCTTATCATTTGTTGTTGAAGCTATGCTTTGAATGCTTGTTGATATTAAATTGTGTTACATATGCAATGCAAAGTTCTTGTCAAAGTCTTTTATCGCTTCTGCACTACGTTTGAGTTGTTCGAGGACAAACAACGAGCTAAGCTTGGGGGAGCTGATGCATCCAAAATGCATCTACTTTTCCAAGCACTTTGCTCATAATTTGCTCCGGAATCTTCCCATATTTGAATAAAACTGCTGAATCTGACGCTGTTTTTAGCAAAGTCTCTTTTCTGGCTATTTCTGCAGGAAATAAAATCGGGGAAAATTACCACGTCAATTTTTATGGAAAAGAAGGACAATGGACAAAAGATGGACACGAGGAAGCGCTCGAGGGCCAAATGGGTGGGTCCCACGCGGCCCCTGTACCTGGCCGCGTGGGCCCAGCCCAAATGGGCCTCGGGCGCCGCCTCGCCTTCGGTCTTCGACGTACCCCCTCATATATACGAAAAAGTGCTTGCCCTAGGAGGAGAGGAGCTTTCGCGAAACAACGCCGCCACCATCACGATCTTCGTTTCGGGGACAGATTGATCCAGGATTTCTCCTCCGGTGGAGGGATCCGGAGACCGTCTTCACCGCCATCTTCACCGCCTTCATCTCCATCGACCATGAGCTCCCTCTCCATCACCATGTGTGAGTAGTCCGCTGTAGGCATGTGAGGTGGATGGGGATTGGATGAGATTGATCATGTAATGCTACCCGTTGTTCGGGATTTTAGGGTTTTATCTTGAGGATACTTTTGTATTGTGTTGATGCACTCTTGCTATGTTTAATGCTTGCTACTAGGGCCCGAGTGGCATGATTTCAGTACTGAACTTATATTGCCCCATCATATATTTGAGTTTGGTATTTATCTGCAAAGTGTATCACCTGCTATTATGTTGAACCTGCGAACCCTAAACGTGACATATAGGGAAAACAAGGGGGAGATGTTTTAGTTTGAGGATTCTATGTGTTCATGAAGTGTTAATGCATTGTTCCGGTCTATTCGAAAGGGTAGACCTTAATTACCTGTAGTTCCAAGTTGGCCCCGGTGAAATGGGCAGGTTGGACAATAGATGTTGTGCAAATTCTCTTGGTTAGTACGCACAACTAAATATGGAACACATACCTACATATATCGGAGTTAGAGATAGGTCCCATTGTTATTTGTTTCTTATTATATGATCAATCTCATTCTTGCAACACCCCGCTATCACCTCATGCCTACGTTTTGAATCTCTGAGTTACACTTTCACTTTTCCGGTGAAAACTGGGAAACACTTGTTCACTGCTACTGTTCTGCTTGTTACTTGAATCATACTACTGCCATCACTATTACTGCTGCAAGTTATTGATATACAGGTGTGGTTGAGAGTGACGCCTCAATTGCCAAGGTCTTATTGATATTCTTGTGTTCCCATCGAGTCGAACTATAAATTTGGGTAATACTTCCCAACGAAGACTTCAGCGATCCCCTATACTTGTGGGCATCACTATGCAGCTGGACATGGCATGTCGTAAGAAGGGAAAGGGTGCCTCGTTAAATGGCGCTGCCTGGCCTCTCACGATTTGGATGTGGGAGCGGATTCCTGTTGGACGTCCTCGCAAACTCCCACCAAATCCATGGGATTATGACCTTGATGGTGATGATGAATGGCGGCTGCCCACTGTCTCCTACACCTGGGATAGAGTGGAGGGGTACAAAGATTTGTCCATGGGCCGTTACAAGTGACACATTTCGAGTGGGGGTCATTGCATCATTTGTGGGGGAGGCACACCGGTTCAAGTCAAAATGCAACCGATCACCGCCAACCTTGGTAGCAAATAACTCGAGCGACTTGTGTTTGGAAGCCGCCACAACCTCTTTGTATGCCCCCCAATCTAACTCGCATGTGATAGGTATTTTTTTCTTTCGCAGACGGTGTCCCGATCCAACAAAATACCTTCCATCTAGTTCAACCTTCTCCCTAGGATCCATCCATTCAAAAACTTCCCGTACTCTTGCAACAACCTCGGCATATGTCGGACTATTGGCAAATACCATAACTTTTTCTCCATTGTCAACAATCACTTCTTCATTGTTACTAAAAAATGCTTCTTTGTCAACATGATGGACATTCACGATTCTTGCCATCTATAATTAAATGACAAGACACACAAATGTATCACATTGATGTGTAATAGCAAACACACCACAATAATCTAAATTATACATGTGTGCTAACCACTAGCTCCAACCCTAGACTCAACCATAATTGTAGGTAAGAAAAACACATGAATCTATCTAACCACAATGATTTCTACACGTCACAAACAACATATAACCCGCAATGCACCAATTCAAATAATAGATTTAGGACAAATCAACAAATCTAGGGTTTGCCTCAAACTAAACAATGCCACAAAGTAACACAAATCCAACCAACAAAAAGCGAGAGATCTGAGAGGGACTACATCAGAGGATGGAGATGGCCCGATTCCACGAGCTATGCCCTCCAATTTGGAGGGATTTGGGAGAGATTTGAGTGTTGAGGAGAGAGGGAAAGAGGGCAGCAGCTCGGGTGGAGATTTGAGTGCGGATGAATGAGAGGCTGGGGGCGCGGCTGCAGCCACTTAACTGTCGGCCTCGTACCGCCAGGCGGTACGGTGGCTAACGGTACCGCCGCGAGCCGCGGCGGTATCGCACTAAACCTACCGCTGAGACGATAGGCGGTATCGCCACGTCAGCCCAGTCAGCCGGCACTGGTGGATCGTGGACCAGGATGGCTACCGCCAATGACCCCGGCAGTACCCTCTAAGCCTACCGCCAATATGTTGAGCGGTACGAAAAAGGGTTAGATCCGGGTAAACTTTCGAAAATGATTCATTTTGTGCTGAACTTTGTCGTGAGAGTTAGAATTGTCGATTTTGCCGTCCATGCATAGGCACATACAGTAGCACTGTTCGTTTTACTGCTTGCACTTGCACATTGGTTGCACGATACGAGTCCTCGAAAATGGGTGTGCATCCACGATTTATCCTGGCCGATCCAACCGTAAGATTAATGTGCGTACGCTTGAGATTCCTTGCGAGCCTCGGTCACGGTGGTCGCCACACCTCGCGTGACGATGCGTGCGTGCATGAGTGCGTAGCTATCAGCAGCAACGGCACGTCAATGGCATGCACGTACGCGCCCATCCCGTTGTGCCGTGCACGGCTGCGGCCTGTTAAGCAATAACTAACTTACTACTACTAGCTCATAACTTTGGCGTACACGATCCGGAGATGTACTACGTCAGTAGTCGTTATATATTCTCTATCGACTTTTTTTTTTTTGATTACTTATTCTCTATCGACTTGAGATGCAGGATTGCTGGTCGACGGCGAACGATCGACCGAAGGCGAGGGAGAGCTCAACCGGTGTTTCTAGTTATTACTGTATTAGATTAGATAGAGTAATTACTAATCCATGAAAACTCCGTCTCTCAGCCGCAGGACGGCATGTTTAGCTTCCTATTCTCGCAGTGGACGGCCGCGGTCGGCAAGTACTCCCTCCGTTCACTTATACTTTACACACTTCCTATCTTTTCATTTTGGCATACATATTAAAATGATTGAATCTACGTATAAAATAAGTTTAGATTTACTCATTTTGTTATGTATGCGATTAAAATAAAAATGATACAAAGTGTGCCTTATAAAAGTGAACGGAGAGAGTACAATATTCTTTGCATAAAGAAGCTAGCTAGTGATCGTATGGGCCACACTGGAGGGTGGCATGGCATATCGACCTCCAGCGTGGCCCGGACCGCCCGGTCGTTTGGTCTAGCTATGGAGGTTGTGGTTGGGTGACGTTTTTAGTCCCAAAACTTGCTCGTGCAGTCTGTCCGGAAGTTTGGGCAGCTATGAGGGATGTGGTTGGAGATGCTCTTAGCACAAGCGAGGTGGACTGCCGTGCGTGGGTGCGTGAATGCACCATGTCAGTGGCTGTTTGATGGTTCGTGTTAGTCGGTGCGCTGGTAATGGCACGTTGTGCCGTGCGACGTCCGACGTGTAGGTTTACACACGGCATAGCCAACATTTTTTTAGCAGACCGTATGACCAACTGTCCATGCTGAGAATAAAACGGAGATATGGATTGGATGGAGCCTGTTCCCCGCGAGCAACAGCCCTGTCGCACTGGGAGGATCAGAGCGGGCTGTTCCTGGGCTTTGCCTGGTTTAAGGCCTGTTACGGCAAATCGTGAGCAGACACCCAAAGTGTCCTTACCCATGAGTAGACCAGTAAAGTAGCAATGCAACAATTAGAGGAAAACCCATAGATACTAATTTGCGTATTCAAGAACGTTTTACTTTTACATTGATTGATATCTCCCATATATACATATACCTCAACTGGAGACCGCGCATGATATTTAAGTAAACCAGAATACACATCTATTCGTTCATATGTTTGCAGTTCAACTAAGTGACACAAATTATCTATGAAGACACTCGATTTTTTTTCTGATAAAAAAGAATACAATTTAACCAAATAATCTAGGATCTAGTGCCCCCAAAAGAAACAACTGAAATTCTATTTTCATATACAATTTTGATTTAGTGCAACCGCAATTTCCACGCTCGAAGATAAAATTACATAATAAAAAAGATTACATCTTGGTTTGACTGTTTTATTATGGTGTGGTAAATTTTCGATAATACAATGACTACAATCGTATGCAGAGCGAATGAGTTGTAACTGAAATAGTTAAAAAAGTTTACTATAAAATAAACTGTATTTTAAATTTTAAATGAATGGACGGTCTATTTGCGTGTCTAGAATAGACAACATGTTATGCGGGGTTAGTATATGTCAAATAAGGTGTAGGAACCGCAAAAGTCCATGTAAAGACACTCGTCAAGGCAAAGCCGCTCTGCATTATTGCTAGCATTATGAAGCAACAATTTCTTAGACAGTAAATCGTCACTTATATAGTTAAGGGAGGTTATGGATAATTTCTTGGTAGATCTGCAGAGTCTGTGCGCTACTACTGTTCTGCTTTGCTGAGATACCAAACCGGTCTGCCACCAACGATGTGAGCTCGCCGCTAGCAGTCGCCTTGGTGTCTCTCTCCCGTGGGCGCTTAATTTTGGCATTGGGGAGTATGAAGGCTTAATCGCTTCCAGAGCATCCCAAATTAGCATCCTGCGTTGCAGACCAAAGCGCTTAGTCGATTTTTTTATTACATTTTCTCCTTAAGCGCCTTTTGCATCGTACAATTCCTAATGGCTCCTAATCTAATGTGTAACTGTCATTGAATATGCTGGCAATGCGCTTGTAAGATTACTAGTGATGCACAATGCACTATCGTTAATCAGCATGAAACAATTCAAGTCACTACATTAGCAATTTCTTCACATACATAATATGCTGGAAAAAATAAAACCAAAATTATATGACGTGCTTCAGTTTTTTGTTGCTTTCTTTATTCTAACCATCTTATAAATTTTTTTTTTTTTTTTTTTTTTGAGGAAGGAACCGACCCAAATTACAGGAAACTCGGTACAAATTACAGCCAGGTCCAAAGGGAAAAGAAATTACAGAAAGACCCAGAAATTTGCACAAAGCCCCCTGAGAAGCCTGAAGAGCTCACAGCCGGATCCTCAACGATCCCCAAACCTCCTAGCCGAAGACGGCGACGCCGTACCGCTCGCCGACGGGAAGAGGACGCCGCCACATTTTGTAGAAGCCGCAGAAGCCGTCCGCCGCACGGCGCCGGAACTTGATCTCGATGAACGAGCACGGCCACAGCAGCCGCTTCCCACCTCCACCCTTCCTCCAGCCGCCACCGCACCAGCTAGGACCACCACCACCACCACCACCGAGCCACCTCCAGACGCAACTCCCCTCGCCACCAAGGCCGGCCGGAGAAACGTCGACGGAGAAGACCACCACAAGCACCAGCAACAAAACCAGGCAGCCCACCTCCACCGAACTCTCCCCTCGCCGCCACGGCCGGCCAGAGCAGCTAGGAAGAAGAAACAAACCTGTACACACCGCCTCACGGGTCTCGCGTCGCCCCTGGAGAAGAAGACCACGCGGAGGCGAAAGACCCGAAGGAGAAGAACTCCACGATGCACAGCAGCCTACGCCAACACGGCCGCCAGCACGGAGTAAACAAAAGCCAACTCCCTCCCGGCGAGCTCGCCGGACCAGAGAAGGGAGGGCACCAAAAGCCACCATCGCCGCCACCGCGTCCGGCTCGATGACGTCGATTTTGTGGACGAAACCTAGCAAACCTAGTACTATACTACTCGCACGGACAAGATCTACTGCTTCCCCCCGTCTCCCGACGCCGCGCCGGCGCCGGAGACGGAGGGAAGCGGCGGAATCGCCGGCGAAACTCGAGCGCCCGCTTTTCGCCTCTCTCAGCTACTGTAGCGGTACCTTATCCTTTCGGGGGAAAGTACTAGATGTTTTTTTAACCATCTTATAATTTGTTGCATACTTCTATTTGGTTTGTAGCTTGAGTTCTTTAGACTAGAAAAATGTGAGTTGAATCTCATAACAAAAAAGTGAGTTGGAGATTGTCAAATTTACCACAAAGTTGGTTACCACTCAAGTTGGTCATCAAATCACCAACACAAGAACCACATGTCTGGCGATGCATGATGCCGATGGATTGTCCAAATTAACAGCGATGCGCGTACATTGTTCGGTGACCAGGCATGTCTACATTTCCTAATGCACTGGATCTATGACCTTGAATAATGGCTACCAAATGGGTCGATGAGACAGCCCGCGCGCCCATGGAAGCCGACGATTCTACCGCCAGCTGCAGGTAGCTCAAACGACGCTCTTTCTGCCTCCCCGCATTGGCCGAAAGTGTGCCGGTTGCTGATGAACCTGAGCGATCTCACAACAAACCAGCCGTTGTAATGGCCAATGTGTCCTTTCACGCAGGTGAGGTACTCGTCCAGCTGCAGATGGTGTTGGGATTCGCCCACAGGATCGATCACATCAAACTAGATGAGCACACGTGAACACAAAAGTATTGCCAAGGGCACGTGTCGCGCCCGTCCTTTTTCTTTCTATTTCTCTCTATACTAGGAAAAATGCCCGTGCGTTGCAATGGGTGAAAAAATCTGTATCGTTCAAACTCATAATCATTCCCTCCAACATTGGCGACACCTAGGACTCCGTCAACAAATTCGCATTAATTTTGACCGATGTCGATTGGGTTTGTTGTGAACTTGCGAAATTTCCACTTCATCTAAAAGAGTACACAACCCTGAGAAAAATAACAGAAAAAACTACTAATTCAACAACATAACCAGAAAAACCAAGTAAATTAATTGACGAGCTTAACATATGTAGCTGAAATACTGTGTTGTGAACAATGGAACTACTCAAAAGCTCATTGAGTGCTCTTGATCTATTTACTGAATAAACACAACAAAACTCAGTCGACATGATCCTCTCACAATTAGAAGCAGTAAAAAAATAGCTAAAAGTGAATCTAAAATACAGGGCTGCAGATAACGCCTGGTTAATAATGCAGAACCCCAGCCACACACACCCCTAATTAATATTCTGAACTTAAGGGGAAGCCCCATGTATGGAACTGATGCTTGAAATCAGCAAGCCCGCATAGAGACTTTTGTTTTTGAGTTCATTGCTCCGCACGCCTTAGATGGATCTGGCAGAGACACCAGCATGCCCATGCACACGACCCTGTCGACGACAGCAACTACGCCGAAAGGAGTACCTGTACAATAGACAAAAGGTACAGTTAATGGGCGCTCACAGGTCACAACAATGTGTTACAATTAATGAATACACCCGCCAACTTTAGTACTTTCTATTTAGAATAAACTTGCAATATAGACCAATTGCAACACTAAGAACTAAGAGCTGGTAGTAAACAGAATAAAAGAGAAAAGACAGAGGAAGAGAGACGATGGTAAGTCCCAAATAAGAAATTTTGCTTGCTTCAGTTTTACCAGAATATGTTCTGCCTGATGGATGGAGATCTTGATAAGTTTATGTCTGCATTTCTTTGTTCCTACTTTCAAATTAGCATGTGGCATTCCTTTTTATCTGAACCCAATGAAAACAACTTTAGACTACACATATCATTGTTGCAATTCATAGTAAAGAAAGTAGATACGCCAAGATTTTACTTGTTACCTTCTAGAGTGTATCCAAGTAGTGCATCCTACTTCCATTTTACCTCTGAATAGCAGGTGAACCTGCAAGCTGAAGATAACTCAGGGCATTATGCCAGTACACGAAGGACCTCAGAACAAACTTAATCATCAAAAAGAAAGTGAGCTACAAAGGGCAGCTCAACGATCTTTCTATAGAGCTTCAATTTATTCTTCCATCAAACACCTGAATCAAACAAAATAGAGATGAAAGACAATCCTGCACAAATAGATCGGTATGCATGAGAACATACCATATCTCACAACAATTTGGGTAAACTAAGAAATATATTCCAGAGCAATAGATACTGAAATACATAGTGCAGTGTACCAATGGTGGAAGAGGCAAAGTGAGCTGGAGATGAAAGACTGAGGAGAGAGCCGATGCCATTCTGCTAGCAGTGCTCTAATGTACGTACCCACAATTTCGTTGGTCGAAATATGGCCAGCAGCTCCGAGGAAAGTGCAATGACCAAAAAATTCCAGCATTCGGCGATAACCAAAAGAGTGCATTCTGTCAAAGAAATCCACTCATATGAGAACGAAGGGAGTCAGCGCAAACTATTCAATCGGCTGTATATAAATAAACATGATGCGGGCTGTTGAAGCTGCTGACAGTACGCAAGCCTAGTAAAATAACAACCATGGAAGAAGGGCGCAGGGAGAACAGCAGAAGCATTTCGCATACCCGTGGTGCAGAGACGTCTTGGGGTGGCATCTTCTCAATCCCAAGGATGACAGGCTACTCGAAAGCCAACGTCCTACTTCACATGCTCCTCGTAGCCGCCGCTCCAGGACGGCCATGCCGCCATCGGCACAGCAGTGAGCCGAGCTCTGCCACTGTTGTACGCATTGTTGGTGAAACAGAAATGCATCAGCGAGCAGAAATAAAGAATCAATAGCGGGTTGCATAATGATTATGAAGTCCCATTCAAACCGACCCACTCAAACTGATTGACATGGTGAAAGCAAACCGGATACTATACACTCAATTAGCTTTGTAAGCTAAGTGCGCTAGGGCAAAAAAAAAAATACACATCTACTGTCTCCGGTGCTTATGTTCAGTTTTGGAAATTACATCGAACTGCTTCTAGTGCTCGTATGATCAGATTTAAGTTTCCCTAGATAACAACACGTGTCATACTTCTTAGCAAATATCTTTAAAAAAAATGCCATGGTCAATGTTGTCACGAAATATGTCCGAACCAGGGAGGGAAACCAAACTCAGTGAACACACGGCTGGCGCAAATTTCTCTGAACACGTAACAATTTTCAATACAGAATAAGCAAGTGGTCGCTTTAAGCAGATGAAACGGTGCAAAAAGATGGTATTTTCTTTGTACATAAAGATCTTTTATCCAATAATACTTTCAAGAAATGATAACTAAGCAGAGTTTACCAGACATTATCAAGAAAAGCTTAAGAAAAGGACCAGTATATAAGCATTAAGAGCTTCATAGGAAACATGAAAAGAAAGGCACCTAGAATTTGGCAACAGTATCAAGAGTTCCGGAAGAGCGTGAGAAGATCCTGCAGCCAACTCTGTTGGTTCCTTGTATCTCATCTACTCGAACAGTTCCTGAAATGTTTGCAGATCATGCAGTTCAAAATATTCAACGCTTAGTCTCCACACATCACAAATGAGACACGGGAAGCACTTAACGGCAAGTTGTCGGAGCCAACCTCGGTACTCTCAACTGCAGCCTGAGCATGCTCCACGTCTTCCACTCTGAACCGCCGTGCTGCTCTTTGGCATGGGTGAGCAGGGGCCCTCCACACACACCCAGGCTTCAAACGCCTCACCTCCTCACCAGGTCCATACCAACAAGGTCATTCACACATGGTATTCGAACCAATCGAGATGAAACACCTAAATGCGGCAAAGAAAAATTCAGGAAATAAATATTTGTGAGACTATGTACCAGGAATTAACATGTTTAATTAAACAGCAAAAATGGAAATGCATGAGTGAAGGAAGAAATAGATGCAGGTGTTCAACAAAGGAACATACCATATCAGATTGGTTTAAAGCTCGAACTGATCATGCTTCTTCCACACAAAAATCTGCACACACAAAAACCAGAAGGAGCAGCTGTCATCATTGATTGCAAGTAAAATTGCGAACAAATTTATTGAGTAGACATGATAACATAAACATGAATTAATCTGTACACACAGTCTAGTTGGATTTTCCTCAAACACCTTATATGCATTGATACAAAACACCTGCACGAACACAGAGGAGAAATTATTGAGAGTGGATGAGGGAGGGGAGAAGCCAAATGAAGAGGGAACAAAAGGCTGTGTACCTTGAATCTGGTATTCGTTCCTTTTGTTGTTCCTGTAGAATGAAAGATCCATAAATCTCGTGCATCCTTAATATGTTCATGAAGCAAAGAGGAGGATGGCAGGAGAATGAGAGCGTACCAGAACATGTGAGGAGAGATGCGTGCAGTAGCCACCGGCCGGTGCTCTCATGACGCCACCGTGCGCGTCGGTGGCCGCTCTGCAAGCTCTCTCTCTTATTCCCCAAATCCATCTCCATCCCTGCGTCCTCCTCTTCCTCCTGCTCCTCATCGAAGCTGATTTCGTGCTTGCTGCTAGCCGCCGTCTTCGGTGAGGATTAAAAGGTCAAATTAGAGATATGACTCAGATCGACCACCGAGAAATGCGAATTAGAACGAACCTTTTTAGCATCCGACAATCATCCTCCACGGGCCACCATGTCCCGATCGATTGCGCCGCTCCGGCGCGAAGAAGAACTCGGGAGAGGAGCATCGGGCGGCGGCGACGGAGGCCCGGTTGCTAGATTGCAGAGCGGACGACGCCTCCGGAGGAGGAAGTTGTCGCAACGCTCGGCGAAGATCTAGCCGTGGACGGCGCACAGGGCAGCCGGCGACCACGCGCTGGAACTCTGCGACCTGGGCGTGGCGTCCAGCCGGGGTTGATGGGACCTTCCGATTTTGAATGGAGGCGACTCGGCGGTTCGAGCAGTTATGCGGCACCACGCAGGGAGGCAGAGAGCAGGAGCGGGTGGACTACGGCGAGAGGTGGCGCACGACGGCCGGAGTGAGCGGCGGCGGAGAGGTGGAAACCTAGATCGTACGCATGGCCTCCTCGGCGTGCTCGCTCGTGAACTGTTTTGGAACGAACGGGTAAGCGAGGTGCTTAATGAAAAACGTAGCCAAGACATAAGGATTGCGGGTTGATTTCAATATTTGGGAGGGACTAAAATGCAAAATGACCATTTCGTCCGTCCGGCAGAAGACAGGACACTGCGTTCTTTATAGTAGAGATCACACGTTGTTACAACTTTTTTTTTTCCGAGTAGTCACCGGGGGAGCACAAAGGCTCCCACCTGAATTTCTCATTTTCTGGGTTTTTTGAATGACAGGGTACGCGGGGGGGGGGGGGGGGGGGGGGGGGGGGGGTGCGCGCGCGCATCACCAACAAGCTGGTGAGCACGTTGTTACAACTCGATACAACTCACAACCCATGGTGGTGCTTATATACACGCACCAACGACTGAACCATAATCCTACTCCAACTTGTACTCTAGTACGTATACCAACTTGTACTCCTAGTACGTATACCTTTAAGCCAACCGGCGCGCGTAGACTAGACCCCACTCGGGCGGCACCGGAGGCCAAACCCTAGCTGCCGCTGGGCCGCCCCCTCCTCCTCCCTCCCCTCCGCCTCCGCCGGAGGTTGCGGCCGGGCGAAGCCCGCGCCGCCGCCGACGGAGGCGGGGTCTCTCTCGCTCGCGGCGCCTCGTCGTGAGGGCCGTCGGCCTGGGCGGCGGCGGTGGTCCAGGACGGCGTGGCGGCGTGTTGTGGCGGCGCAGGGAGGGCGCGTGGTGGCGGTGTTAAGGGCCGCGGTGGTGGCTGCGTCGCGAGGTGAGCGTCCTCCTGCCCGTGGTCGCGCATGGCGGCTGGGCCCGATCTGAGCCTACGTGGGCCTGTGCGGGCCGCGGATGCGGGGCGCGGTGCCGACGCGCGGGAGCTCCTGTTCCGGCGTGCGGCGGTCGGTGCGGCAGCGGCGGTGGTCGGCCGGCATGGGGGGCCTCCTCCCCGAGCCCATGCTGTCTGACGGTGAAGCCAGCGGGGATCGGCGCCCTTCTTCTTCGTCGGTGAGACTGGTGCCTCTCCTCTTCTTCTCTGTGGTGGTAGCTTGTGCCGTCCGGCGGATCTGCTCGTACTCGAGCTCGTGTTCGATTTTGGGCTTCATGTGTGCAGAGTGGGTGATCGCTAGATTCCGCTCGAGGTTCAACATGTTCGGTTACAGGAGTTTAGCTCGTTTCTATCTTCTGTAGAGTTTAGACATCTGTAGAGGCTTTACAAAATCTGGAGAAAGCTAGTTTTAATTTGTTTCATGCTAATAGTAAGTTGGGCAGACAGTTTGGAAGTCCTAGTAGCAGTAGTGTTTTACCTGTTGTTCTTATCCAGGACCTGTCATCTGAAGATGAGGGTGTGGATGTTGAGGCTTACGAGCTTTTTGAATGTGTGAAGGGGTTAGCTAGTATTATGAGTAAGAGTAATTTGTTAGGAAGAAGTTTTGGTAGATGTATCCCTGTTGGTAGAGGTAGAGGCAGGATTTTTTTGCACTGGTTTACAGCTGTTTTGATGGCGGTATTTTTTTTCTATGATCTGTTCTGGACAGAGTTAGTGGTAGACATGTTTTATCTTGGTTTGTTGCCCCTTCTGTAGGACATGATGGAGGTATTCTTTTAGGGGTTAATAATGTGTTTTACAATGTTTTAGATACTGAGATATGAGGTATCTTTGTTAAGGCTCTAGTAGAGGGTAAGACGAGTAAAGAGTAATGGAATGTAGTTAGTATCTGTGGCGCCCTTCTTAATAAAAGTTCATGTTCGGATATATTAGGAGGTGTTTTCTTTTTAATTAGGATACGACCGTTTGTAATATAGAGATAAATCTATTTTTTGGTCTAAGTTGTTTAACGCTTTCTTTTGAAATTTATGAGGTTAGAGAGGTAGACCTAGTGGTAGAGGATTTACGTGGTCAAACAATCTTTTGCAGCTTTCTTTTAGAAGCTAGTTAGGGTGCTTGTTTCTTGCTCTTGGGAGTTTTTTTTATCCTCTTTGTTTTTTCTGAATTTCTTAACTAGAGAACTGTCGGATCACTCGCCTATGGTGGTAGATTTTGGTTTGAGTACAGTAAAGTTATCATAGTATGTTAGTTTTTTTAAGGGATGTTTTGGTAGATGTGGTCACCATAGTATGGCACGGTTTTTACACTGGTAGAGATAGTTTTATATTACTGTGTGGCAAATATAGAGGCAGGAAAATTAGGAAAACTCTTAAAGGATGGATTTTGATTTTTGTGTGGCTGTATAAAAAGAAGAAGAAAGTTATAGTAGATGCTACAGATGCTTACTGCAAGTAGCAGCGGAGGTGTTCAGTAAGAGAAAAGGGTGGGCACCGTTGACAAGAAGGATTGCTGGGTGAAGAAGAACTCGGAGAAAATGCTGGGAGACAGAAAGGAGAAGGAGACAAAGAAGGTGTTCTCAGGAGAAAGTTAGCAAGGAGGCTTGTAGTTGGAGTAGTTTTTCGGTGTTGAGTGTAGATGGCTGTTTTTGTTTAGTCTAAGTCTGTAAAGAGTTTAGGAGTTTTACCGTTGAGACTGCTGTGAGAGTTTGGAGGCGAGGGTGTGTGTAATGTGGTGAAGGAGTGGACGGTGGCAAAACGATGTATTATGGGTTTCGTTTTAATAAAAATGAAATCGGGGGCAGAGCCCTTTCAATCTAAAAAAAAAAAACCTTTAAGCCAACCAGACTAGGAAACTAACCTTCCTAACTAGAGACGTACATGACCACGGTAGTAAACTATTACCTAAACAGAACATGCAAACCTAGTAGACTAAGGACTCACGTATGCTTCAGCAATCACAAGTCCTAAACGGACACACTAATTAACCAGTTAAGGAAAGATTATTGCTAACAGATGGATCTGAAAGACGCAAATAGAAAAATGGATTTAATCATTGTCGCCGCAGCAGAAGTACTGCAGATTTATCTTAGAAACTCTACAAAAACTATGTGAGCATTACCTCGTAGCGCTTTCACTTGTAGAAAAAGGGCCTATAGTCCCGGTTGGGAAACAGGGATTAAAGGCCCTTCCACATGGGCGACGCAGTGCGCTGTGCTAGAGGACCTTTAGTTCCGGTTGGTGTAAAGGCCCTTTTTTCGATTTTTTTTTGATTTTTTTGATTTTTTTTGAATTTTTTCTATATTTCAAATCTTTGAATTATTTGTCAGTTTAATCTCTAATCGCCCCTAATCTCAAGTCAAAGTGCACACTCATGTTCAAACTTCCTTTCCAAGTAGCACGCTTAACTTTTGAGTTCCTTTCCAATTAGTTTCCACGATTGCACCGATAACTTTTGAAAAATTCATATCTTTAAATCTGTAAATCGAAATTTGACAAATAATATGTATAAATCAATCAGAAAAATGATAGGAATCCAAATATTGCATCCATATCATCTTTTGCATAATGCGCTATGTCTTTTAAATAATGTACTGCTAAGTGTGCTTATTTTTTTTGATTTTGTAGAAAAAATCTTCTTTTTGAAATAACTTTTTTCATTTTGGAATTTCGAGAATCTGAGAAAACTTCACGGGTAAACCCAGGTGAAATCGAGTCCCAATTTTTCTCTAGTTTTTTATATATTAAACGTATTTTTTCGACGTCGTATGCAAAAGTTATGGCCTTTTTTTTTGCGAAAAAGGTCAAAATTCATATTTCAAAATTTCTATACCAAGTGGACACTAAAACCTAACTAAATCTTAAAGGATTTTTTTTTTGAAGATTTTATCATTTTCTTTTATTTTCTACAAAACTAAAAAAGGCGATCCACGCGGTGGCGGGGGAGGGGGGGGGGGGGGGGTGAGAGGAAAAAAACCTTTAGTCCCGGTTGGAGACACCAACGCAAGGACCATCTTTACAATCCGTGCGGCCGCCCTAGCCGTTGGAACCGGGACTAATGCTCACATTAGTCCCGGCTCCAAACGCGGCCGGGACTAAAGCTTCTTCCTTGACCAAACGGAAGGTCCTTTTTCTACTGTTTCCTCCAGATCCACCCCACTTCTTCGTCCACTCCTTCAGGGCGCTGTCCTGCTCATTCAAAACCCGCATCGCATCGATTGCCCCACCGTGCCAGATAGCCACCTTGACGATTCGGTTGACGCCGCTGATGTCCATCTTCCAGCCGTCGCCGCCACCACCACCGCAAGGACCCATCTTTACAATCCGTCCCTGACTCTGTGCATGGCCGGCTTTGCTGGGAAGACGAATCTTCTCGTGCCCCTCCTTCACATGGTTGAGCATCTTCCCACCGGTGATGGCGTCGGGGCAAGCTACAAGACGGATAGATTGGAAGATGCGCTCGACGCCGGGGCAGCGGCTGTACACCGTATGGATGAAGCAGCGGGTGAAGGCCGTTTTGATGAAGCACGACGCGCACTTGTTCTTGTCCGGGAGCTCGTCGTGGCAGGAGGAACAGACAAGATGCCCAGCCGCACAGGCACATTGTACCGTAGGTAACAGATTTAAATGGAGGATCGATGTGCTATGAAATTAAACTGAACTGATCTAGCAAAGTTAAATATGTTAGAGATACATAATTATGTAACCGTGTATAGTTTATATGTTTGTGGTATGATATAAAGCACCACGATCTCTAAAAAGTTATTTCTTATAACCTACTCTAGAGTTCATGGTTTGCATAATCTTGAAATGTAGACCTGTGGTAGGTAGATATGTTGTACCTGGAACACCGGAGGTTTGAGAAGGTTTAGGCACTTGGGACAGTTGACAGCGTCCGGATCGTCGACGGCGATCAACTCGGTAGTGGCGGACTTGCTCCCGTTGTGCTGCAGCTGCTGCTGCTCCGCTTTGACGACCGTCTTCTCCATCTCGCGCCTCAGCTTAATTGGATCGATGGTGGAGAAGCAGTGTCTACGGATGCAGGCTGCGTGCGAGTGTAAGTTTATGGAGACACACCGGGAACTTGGGGAGGCAGATCAATTTATAGCGATGCGGTAGTGGAAGATGGAGAGGGTCGCTAGATTTGTTTTTCCATCTTCCACCGAAACATGCGCACAACACATAATGGCATGCAACTCGCAGTCAGGTACTCATCAACACCGAGGAGGCCACGGTACTCCTCGAAAAAAGAGGTTTTATTGGGAAAATAATTCTATGGGACTTGGTCTACAAAATCACCCCGTGGACCAAATCTGGCGATTGACACGTGTCCAGGAGAGAGAAAAAATATAAAATCTCGTTGTCTATTTTTAGATCTGAACCGTCATGCATGCCACGTGTCAATTGCTAGAATCGGTCCACGGGGTTGATTTTGTAGACCAGGTCCCATAGAATTATTTTCCGTTTTATTGTCAAGTTTGACATCCGTTCCCACGAAACAGGCTTGCGCCCCGCTATAATAATATATCAACCAATCAACCCATACAACTGCGATACCACCGCTGGGGCCAAACAACACAATTTTATCAAAGCCCAAAAGAAAAGAAAAAAAGAGAAACAAAAGCCAACAAAGGCAGATCGACGAAAAACGAAGAAGTCTCGCAACCGTTGCGCCCCCGGAGTATTCCCACCACGTTCCTAGCACTCCAAATCGCCGCGTATCAAGCAACTCCTTCAGGAAGGAATGCGACGATGATGACGCTGCTGCCTGACGCCCTTCAAGAAGGACCGGCGACACCGCGGGCGTCACCGCGTCGGTGTCGGATAAGCCGACAGGGATTTCTCCCGACCCCCAAAGAACCACAACCCGAACGATCCTTGGTGCTTCACCCAGCTTGTCTCCCACTAGCATGCGCCACGACGGTCTTGAGAACCTCTTCGTCGTCTCTCTGTGAAAACTGAAACGAGGCCTAGAGGACGAGAATGGGAACGCAACGGGAATTGGGGCAGCAGCACCGCAGCCGACGGGAGGGAACAACCTCCACCACTTTCATGGTAACCGACCGGACGCGGCAGCAGGGTCATACCAGGCCCACACTGGCCCGGCCGAACCCAAATTGGGCTCGCAAAGCCCCCGCCGCCACGCTGCAGTAGGCTAGCCGCAGCGCCGCCACCCACCATGCCCCACCGCCGCCTCAACTCCACCTCCAGGAGCACCGCACAGCCAGCCCAGCCGACCCAGATGGGGCCCAAACGGCCCAGATGTGGGCCAAGTGGGCTCCGGTCGCCGCCGGCTGCTGCAGCCATGCCCTGCCACCAAGGAGCGGCGCCGTCGTCTAGTGTCCACCCGAGGCCCGTCGCACCGCCGCCGGACCGCTGCTTGCCGAGCCGCACCGCCGCCGGACACTCCCGCCCGAATCAGGAACTGCCGCGCGCGGGGAAAGGCATGGCCGCCGCCGCCGGCACCTCACGGGCAACGCCCGGAGGCGGCTGCCGACGGCGGCGGGCGAGGGCTGGGAAGGGAGAGGGGAGCTGGAGCGGGGCGGGGAGAGAGCCCCGGTCGCCTCACTCGGGGAGGCGACGCGGGGGGCGAGAGGAAGAAAAGTCGTCCTCGTTCTGACATCCGTTCCCATGCTCCAGGTGTGCAGTTTATCTCGTACGCATAGCATGCAGTCCAGCGAACTTTTGAGTACATACTCACGCAGCGCGTGCATGTGGAACTGTTATACATGACCGTATGTAGCAGTCTAACCGTAGCAGTCCAAACGAAAAAAAATATGATGTTTAAATTGTTTTTAGTCATTGTTTGAATTCTGCAACCGTTCGGGCTGGCGTTTTGAGAAGAAAATTGTGCTATGAGTAGCCTTTTTTGCCTAGAACTTTTTCGTTGGTTGATACATATGTCGACCTTGTGTGATCCGTGAATTGTAACAGACAAAATTTAGAAACTTTGAAATAAATTAATAAAGCAACTATATGCATCATTTTGATGCAGAGGCCGCGGGTACCCTTTTCGAAAAAAGGTCATTGTTTGAATAGTCCTGTCAAAAAGAAAAAAATGTTTGTATAGTACGAAAATCCCTTTGGCTCCCAACCTCACTTGGTATTGCCCGTTTTCAAATTCAAAAAATTTATGAATATAATTCAAAAAACTAAAAAATGGACAACAAACAGATGCTAGTGTTCCACACATGTGCAAACTTTCACGGGATTTTTTTTCTTTTTATACCCGGCACAAAAAAGTTCGTTTTTTGCGAAACTTTACACGTTTACTTATAATGTGTAGATGCTGTTTTCAAAATTTTATGACCTTTTAAATGTGTTATTTTCGAAAAGGGAACATATGTACCCGGCCTGGGCCAAAGTGAATTTCTGAGGAACTAATACCAATTAATAGACACGAACATTACAATTATATTCCTACACAGCAGCCAAATTTTACAAGGGGACGAATGAATAAACGAATGAGCTATGTACATAAACATCCTACACCACTAAAAAAAATGACGTGCTCGATGAAGAGATGCCTCCATATCCAACTTGTCACCAACAAGAATTAAGGACGGAGAATTGTAGTTGCAGGTGGTTCAGTTCAGGCGCTCATCAGGATCTTGAACTCGTCGAAGCTGAGCACATCGTCCCCATCCAAATCAAACCTGCAGATCATGGCGCGACACTCGCTGATATTGGATCGCATGCTATAGCCAATTCTTCTAAAAGACCGATCTGTTAAGAGAGACTAGACAAGTCTCTGATACCATATTGGATCGCATGCTCTAGCAAATTCTCCTAAAAGACCGATCTGTTAGGAGAGACTAGACAATTGTATTTCAACAGCCGACGCCCCCACCTATTCCTGAGCCTGCCGAGCATCCGCCCAAGGCTCGCCGGCGTGATGCAGCCTTCCCCTTCCGTCTCGTACAAGCCGAACGCCTCCTTCAGCCCGCTATTCCTCTCCTCCTCCTCCTCCGCGTCGCTCTACAGCGCCAACTTCAAGAACTCGGCCTCACATAGCATCCCGTCGCCATCCGCGCTCACCGACGCCCAGCGCCTCGGCCTCCTCTGCCGGCACGTCCTCGCCCAGCGTCGCCCAAATGCATACGGGTAGCTCCGCCGCGAGATCCAGCCGTCCGCGTCCCCGTCCAGCGACGCGAATAGCGTCGTCAGCTCGCTCGTCGACGACGCAACCATTCTCGCCAGATGATCGAGAGGCTCTTTTACGTAGTTGATCCCTGCCTGTGCTTACTGCTTGTCCTTTCCTTGCTAGCGTACGTTGCTTCTTTTCCAACCGGGCTTCCACCCTTTCCATTTCATTCAAAACGAAAAGAACAACTCTGTTACATCTAAAGAAAGGAGGTAGAAGAAAAGGAAGCGAGCTGGGGCACTGCCAGGAAACACTTCGTTGTCGAAGTGCCCACCATGGGACGAAAACTTGGCAACACCGATCAATTTTGAGTTTAAAATCTTGCAACACTTCACCAGGAAACCAACTAAAAGTTCAACGAGCTAGTGTACGTTGCTGCACAGATCATTTGTGCGCGTTGTATTTATAGTCTGGGCCTATGAGGCAACGCGATTTTTCGAAGCTTCACGGAAAGCCGAAAAAGACACGCCGTGTTGCAGGTTGGACTGGAAGGGGCGGCGATTTCTGTGTTGTCAACCGTGGAAGTTTTTCTTCGGGAAATGATTATTTGCGAAGCCTGAGATTACTTCCCGTAACTTGAGATTTCTTCGGGAAATGTTCGATGTTGTTGGCGCGTGCGGTGCGATCCGACCTGGCAGTTGGCACTGGGTAAGACATCGACGAATGCACGCATGTCACATAGTCTTGTCGATTTCGTCTCAAGTTTCTTGACTTCTAGAGTACCATTTGTTCCAGAAATTTATTTTAGAGTGTTTTTTGTTTGTTTCTGGAGACCTCGAGAAGGCAGGGTGCTTCTAGTTTTTTTAATAGGAAGTGCAATGAGATTATAACCCAGCAAAATTTATTTATTTATTTTTATGTAGGAATGCTAGGAGTGTTGACAAGTCAGAACCTGCAAATATTGACCAAAAGAAAATTATCTTCTATACAAAAAAAGAACGCATAACCAATTTACTCTTGTGTTTTACTTGAAACAAATAGTTATATTACAAATGTTCCACGTTACAAATTAGTAGCATAGCCCACATGTGTAAATTTTTGCAAAAAAACTGTTTTTAAATATGCAGACATGCAAAACCATTATCTCGAGTCGGAGTAGTGGCGAAACCAAATGGTTATAGAGCCAATGGAATTTTCATCATTGCTCGTGCTTCGACTTGAAATTTTCTATACACATATTTTAGGTAAAACAATGTGCAAATTATATTATGAAAAATAAATTCACGATAAAATTAAATGATGCTATTTTTACCGATCATTCTTTTTATTATGTTTGTAGTCAAGGTTAAAATAGTGTGATTAAGCGCTTTTTAGAAATTCTTGTATTTACGAATGAAGCTATACAATATTTCGAGCTTTTTCATTTTCATTTTCATTTAATCACAATTTATATTAATTTTTAAATAAATAATTTTCAAATTTACCGTTCCCAAACAAGTACATAAAGAATATAGGACTGTTGTGAAAGATTCTTAGCTGGAAACAAACATTATCAACCAGACGAGTCTCTAGCCAATATCTCTTCTCATCATCTTTGTTGCATGTCATGCATGTCGTGTTGTTGATATCATGTCAGAGTTTCTTGTTAGTATTATACTCTAGAAACATCTTCCAAGTTACTTGTTATACACTAAAAATACTAGTAACTTTGTACATATAAATATAATTGCCTTTTAATATATTGTGTGACATACCTTACCTTTTGGAGTATGTGATACTTTTGGTTTTCATGTCACTACAAGAAATATGTCAACTTGTGACCTTTTGATAGTGACTTTAAGAAAAATGGTCATAAATTTATGACCATTTTGAAACCATTGGTCATGAGCCAAATGGAAGGGTCTAAACCCCTAAATTTGTATGACTTTTTTTGTCAAAAAGGTCATAGACTTGTTTACATGAGATGGTCATAAGAGGCCATGACCTTTTTCTGGTTCGATTATGACCAATTAAAAATGTCACAATGTGTGGGACCCACTAACTGTGATCTTTTATATTACTTGGCATCCAGCTCACCCTTTGATAGTAGACTATTCTGACTGTGAGACCCACCTCATCCCCACCTGCCATTAGGACCCATCCCTGCCACGTGGACCCCGCCACACACTACTGCCACGTGGGTCACCACACCACTGCCACGTGGAACCCGTCCCCACATCCCAGTGCCACGTTGGTCACGCCCCATCCACTGCCATGTGGGACCCGCCCCACACTTGGGTGTGAGACCCACCCGTCCCACCATATGGGACCAGCTCAGCTGTGGGACCAGACCTACTGACAAGTGGGACACGACAAGTCTGACCAGTGGGATCCACCAGTGCGGGACCGGACTTGCTGGCCAGTGGGACCCACGCCTCTGACCAATGGGATCCGCCATGCTCACAGGATACATCATCCAACCTCTTGGCACAATAATCCTGCAAATTGCAGGAAAAAAAGGAGGTATAGGGAGTCGAACCCGCTACCATCACCCTCCCTTGACTAGCTAGGTAGACCAACATGCCACAAGCACCTTCGTGACAGATAGGCGCACCGGGTCTATTTACTCATACCAACAGGCCACAAACAGGCCTTGGTGGGCTAGGCCACCTCTAGTTTTTATTTTGCACAAAAACAAAATGAAAAGGGAGACGGGGCCGGTCGGCCCTGGTTCGGCTGAGCTCGTCTAGTACTTTTTTTCTATTATTTTCTGTTTTCTTTTAATTTTTTGATTTTGAACTCCAATTTTAAACAAATAAATTTTTAAAAATATGGTATAATATTTTTTTAAATGTTCACACGCAGACATTTTGTTATTTGTAGGTAAAATGTGGTATAATATTTTTTTTAAATGTTGTGGTCTATGTTTGCAACATATATTTGGTAAGTCCTTCACAAGTCAATTACTATTTTTGAACACTCCAAAAATGAAAAATGAATTTTTTGTTCAAAGAAAATGAAAACTTTCTTCGTCAACATTGTTCGCCATTCCAAGATGCACGCTTGTGCATGATATGAGATAATTTGAACAAACTATGCCATGAAAGTTGCAATAACATTCGTCATTTGGCCTGAAAGCCACGAATATTCGTACATCATAGCTCATTTATGAGAACACTTTTTTTTAGGATAATTGTCATATTTCAAGTTTGTTATTTCTTATGATAAATAGGTCACATATAATGACACAATGCGAAGGCTTTCCATGTTTTTGATATGTTTTGAATTTCCTACGTCGGTTAGAAAATACGGTTAAAACGGCGGACATGACCGTTCGTATCGAGGGGTGGAATATTGAAATGATTTTGTTGGATCTCTAAAAAATGACTACTTGTGTAGCTAAAAATGATTTTCCCAAAAAAATAAGAGAAAACTATCAACCACCTGCAGTTCAAATATGACCCGATTCCAGCTGAATCGGCAGAAGTTTGTCTTTTTTACGAGAGGTGGATGGATACCTTTTGACACGCAAACATTTGGTTATTCGTAGGTAAAATGTGGTATAATATATTTTTTAAATGTTGTGGTCTAAGTTTGCAACATATATTTGGTAGGTCCTTCACAAAAAACACCATTTTTGACACTCCAAAAATGAAAAATGAATTTTTTATTCAGAGAAAATGAAAACTTTCTCCGTCAATATTGTTCGCCATTCCAAGATGCACGCTTATGCATGATATGAGATCATTTGAACAAACTATGCCATGAAAGTTGCAATAACATTTGTCATTTGGCCTGAAAGTCACGAATCTTCGTACATGATATCTCATTTATTAGACCACTTTCTTAGGATAATTGTCATATTTCAAGTTTGTTATTTCTTCTGATAAATAGGTCACATATAATGACACGATGCGAAGGCTTTCCATTTTTGTGATTTGTTTTGAATTTCTTACGCCGGTTAGAAAATACGGTTAAAACGGCGGACATGACCGTTCATAGCGAGGGGTAGAATATCGAAAGGATTTTGTTGGATCTCTAAATAAATTACTAGTTTTGTAGCTAAAAATGATTTTCCCAAAAAATAATGAGAAAACTATCAACCACCTGCAGTTCAAATTTGACCCGCTTCCAACTGAATCGGCAGAAGTTTGTCTTTTTTACGAGAGGTGGATGGATACCTTCTGACACGCAAACAGTTGGTTATTTTGTAGGTAAAATGTGGTATAATATGTTTTTAAATGTTTTGGTCTAAGTTTGCATCATATATTTGGTAGGTCCTTCACAAAAAACACCAATTTTGACACTCCAAAAATGAAAATTGAATTTTTTGTTCAAAGAAAATGAAAACTTTCTTCGGAAACATTGTTCGTCATTCCAAGATGCACGCTTGTGCATGATCTGAGATCATTTTAACAAACTATGCCATGAAAGTTGCAATAATATTCGTCATTTGGCCTGAAAGCCACGAATCTTCGTACATGATGGCTCATTTATGAGAACACTTTTTAGGTTATTTGTCATATTTCAAGTTTGTTATTTCTTTTGATAACTAGGTCACATATAATGACAGAATGCGAAGGCTTTCCATTTTTTTTTCAATTTCTTACGCCGGTTTGAAAATGCGGGTAAAACGTGGCATACTATTTTCTGATGAGAGATGTATGGAAACCTTTTGACACACTAACATTTGATTGTTTGTAGGTAATTGTGGTATACTATTTTTTCTATCTTATTTATTTATTTTTGGTCCGCTTCCAGCTGAATCGGCAGAAGGTTTTCCTTTTTTTTTATTTTTTGAATTGTTTATACCCGTTTCAAAATATGAAAAAAATGTTGGACACAACCTTTCGTAGATAGGGATGGAATCTTGCTAGCTTTTGTTAAATCTGTGAAGAAATGACTAGTTGTGTACCTAAAAATATATTTTCAAAAAATAATGTTCAAATTATCAAGCATATGTAGTTCAAATCCTACATAAAAATAGCCCTAATTCCCCCCCCCCACCCCCACAAGAACACGCTCGGGAACGTCGTGGCCTGGTCGACTAGGGCGGCAGCCATGGCCATCGGCGGCGGCTACTTCCTCTACAAGGACTACAAGCTCGCTCAGACACCGACGCCCAATCGCTGTGAGTCGTTGCCTCCCTCCCCCTCTCTGCCTCTGATTTCTCATGGCGTCTCTTAGGGTTTCGATGCATCAATTATGTAGGTAGCTCCTGTTAACTTGCAGCGCTCTTAATCATTTACTAGTATTGCCATGGTGTTCTTCCTTCACTGCTAGATAGATATTATCTCTGCTATATACAAGATGGCAATTTCAGTTCTTCAGACTTACTCTAGTATCTGAGTTGAGAGGCGCTGCTGTTGCTGTCAGACTGACTGAAAATTTGCTAACCCGTATTGTTACTATCGTACCAACTTGATGCTTCTATGAAAAAGTCAATTACTATATCTCATGCTCCAAGCTTTGTAGATTTTGATTTTATCTCACAAGCATTGTACTTATGTACTTGTTTTCGTGGACAACTACTCTATTAAATATTAATTCATGAATGGGGGTTCACTGCTTTCGCTAGGACCAGTAATTGCCACTAGCACCTAATGCTCTGTTTTAGCAAGTTATCTGCTGAGGCAACAACAATTCCTTAGAAGAGATATATCTTAGATGTGCTTATGAAGTTCTGTAATCGGCATTATGTTCTTACGTGTCAAACTTGATTTTTTAGGAGTTTGATCTCATAGTTCATTCAGTGGATTTGTGTTGCCTCTGCCATGGAGTGCTATACATACTTATTAACATGTGCTACATGCTAGTTCTTGCATGTTTCATGCTGATGTGTTTGCTAGTTCTAGGTTTACGTATAGTAAGATTACATTACTACTCTTGATCATGAGTGATTTTTTTAATTTGATGACGATGAACTAATATAACCAGTCACCACTCGCCAGTGGCTTGTGTGCAGTGCCAAGTACTCATTTATAGATATTATTTCTTTAAGTGTAGCTGGCTATATATTAACCTCTACTTATGTGTATCTATATATATTTGTCTGTCTTCTGAACCGAAGTGTTTTGGACAGGTTTGCTGCACTCTTATGAATGACAAAGTTCAGTTCAGGATGCAGTGTGCATCGTGCTGCTGGCTTATCAATGCCAGGCGAGGAGTGCAGGTCGACACATTCCTGGAACAAGGGTGGCCTGCTGGAAGTCACCTCCTTCTCCACCTCCTTCGACAATGACAAAGGCAAGGAACTCCAGCGTGCCCTCATACTTTGCTTGTTTGATAGCCTTGTTGATTTGGGCCTTTGTTGTGTGTCCTTCCGAGTGCCAGGTATTTTGCTTCATATACTTGATGATTTAACCTTCAGCTTGTCTGATGCTATTGCTTTGTACATATGCATCTTGCATCTGATGTAAATTAAATTTTTATAAAAAATAATCTGTCACTTAGGAAATTTAAAATAGTGATGTTATCATACTTTCCTAAGTCTAAATCAAGATTTTTTTGCTGCTGTTAATTTGCAGGATTATTTATTACCTACCCACACAATAAATCTATGGTTCTGTTTTATGGTTATGCTGCATATGCTTCTATCTCCACTATTTCTGTTTTTCTTATCACCTTATCTGACATTTGTACGAAGCACTACACGTTCCTGCCACACTTGGCGAGGCACTATCATACTTTACCTTTATTCTCCCCTGCCTTGTGATGTTTGTCTACGTGCACCGACTAGTAATGTTAGATCCTGTCAGCTGAATGTATGGTCGTGGTAGTAAGAATTGTAGTTTTCTTCAGGTCCAAAGTATTATCACCAGCCATAAACTATTTCTTGCCACTTGCTAAAGATCACACGGTGAACATGTTTCTTTGATTGCACACCATGATCTGTTCTGTTCTGTTTGGTTAATCTTGAAGGATCAAGATGTAATTAGATAGATAGAAAATTACAGTACAACTACATTGGTTGGCAACATAGAACATAAAGGTGTGCTCGATATCTCGTTGCTTAGGGTTTTGTTTTGGGGTTTCTTAATGTACTCGTACCTCACAGTGGGAGTATGAACTGATGGTGCTCCTCCTTTTGGAGCCAACATGTTATTGTCTATTTGGTGTTGTATCTTTATCAACTGTTTCCCATGGTGCTCTTGTATTGAAGAAGTAAAATATCTACTCCCTCCGTTCTAAAAAGGATGACTTAGATTTGCTTTTATTTTGTTCCTAACCATTTTGTTTTATTACTTGCAGATGCTGGCCTTCACTCATGTTTCGTTGCAAGCTCCAGGATGAAGAGTCGGGAGAAGCATAGAGTTCTAGCTCATTGGAGCAGTTATACTTTGATAGCTAGTTATTTTGTCAATATTTAATTGTGTTACCTGATGTGAACTATGTTTGATTGTATTCCTGGTGTGAAATATGTTGATTGTAGTGTGACAAGTTTGGTGGTTTGCTCAGTTTGTGTATTGTGTTAACTCTCTGTTCTGATTTAATATTGGTTATTTATTTACTGGAGAACTGTAAATTGAGGAAATTGACCCTGACAATTGGGTCCCATGTACTAGAACATGACAATTGGGGCCATTTAGTAGAACCTGACACTGGAACCCACTTACTGCTGGATAAAAAATGGCCACGGCCAAAAAAAATAAAAAAGGCAAAATTTTGGGTTTGGCCCATGTTGCTGACCAAAATTGACAGGAAAAAAAATAACTATGTCGAATTGTTGGGCTCGGCCATATAAAACACTGAATTGGGCTGGGCTGATTCTGATCGATGACCTTCTCATTTGGTCACAATTTTGCCACGTAGGATTGGCCACGTCGGATCTGACCTGTCCAGGAGTGAGACCTTATGACCAAAATATTTCGTCATAAATTTATGACCCTCTATTTGGTCATAAAATTTATGACCATTTCACTAAGAAAGGTCACGATTGATCAAATAAGACGCTCAATATGTGACCATTGTTTTTTGGTCAATAAGGGGTCACAAATGAAACTTTATGACCTTGTAGTGACCAAAATAGAGGGTCAAAAGTTAGCATATTTCTTGTAGTGTGTATTGATCGTGAAATCCTTTGTAATAGAAGATTTCCCTACACATTGAAAGTTATGTCTGACAAATATAATGATTTGTGAAAGACAAAAAATGAAGTTTTAATTTAGCCAAAGAGAATGTATTTCTGACGATGAATCACTAACTTATCATGCACAAACATGATTACATGGTGAATTGCAGTAGTTATACTTCTAAATAGTACTCCCTCTGTCCCATAATATAAGATGTTATTACGACCCATATATTAATATATTAGTTCTAATAACATCTTATATTATGGGACATGGGGAGTATTTAAGATAATATATCGAGTGAAGTATAACAAACATGTCGTGAATTTAATGATAAAGATCAATGATGAGTATGTAATAAAGTAGGGTCTATTTTAACAAGATATGGCTCCACAAACAGGTTAATAAATGCTAAAAAAACTAGATAGCGAAGTGGGCCCCATATATGTCGGAGAGGCGACGAGATATCCTTTTGTCTTGTTTCTATTAGAACTTGAGAGTAGATTTCTGTGTTGTTGTAACAAAATATGTTTATAATAAAGTAACTTTCCATCCATTAGTATCATGTAATTTGCCATAACAAAAAAATTCAATTAAAAATAAGGTGGAAATTGTTAAAATATTCAAATCATCCATTATTTTAAATCTGTTAAAATATCTCAAAAATTCAAACTAAAATATGTGGAGGTTCTATGTTTAATTTGGATTCTTCCCTATATTTTCTTATAATTACTGACCTTTTTAAGGTGTTCCAATAATTCCAAAACCCTTGTGTGTTCAAAAGGATATAAATTCCAAAAATAAAATTGAGACCTTATCTGCAATACCCCAGATTCTGGGTCGGCAACCCATCACTCCTATTCTCTTTCTTTTGTTTGGAGGAGCGCAGCGGATAACCAACCGTCGCCAAGCGGCCCAAACCAAATACATCCCAGCCCATCTTCATTCTCCCGACGTCTTCCTCCAGCAGGTGGCAGGTAGCTGCGTGCCGCAACGACGGCCGCCCTCCACGCAGGGGATAAGACCCCGCGGTGCCGTGCGGTCGTGCCTCTCTTCTCCCTCTCGCGCTCGTTCTCAAACTAGTCATAGTGGAGAGTAACATATACTAGTAGTAACATACACATTTTATGACTCTATGTTACTACTTTCATAGTGGGTAGTAACATATGTGTGGTGTCATGCATTGCTTTATTAATTAGGTTGTAAACTCATATTGTCTTAGGATATGTGATGTTATGATAACATAACATGTTACTCCATTTGTCTCTCTCATTTAATTGCATGCCACATCATCATATTTGTCTATGTTGCACTTATGTTACTCCCACTATGGCTAGTCTCGCCCCACTGGCTCTCCTTTCCCCAGCTCGTTTCCGAGTACGGCCGAAACCACCGGAGAACCGACACGTCGCGCCGCTGCTGATAGAGTCTCCGAGCGTATCCGAGTACACTTGCTCCGCATCGACCTCCTATATGGCTATATCTTCTGCTCCTTGCCAAATATGTGAGGATCCCCTTCTCCTTATTGCCGCAATGAACTCACGATCATGAAAATACATGCCCTTGAGTACCCTGGAATTGTGGCGCACAAGGAATCTGGCTTTGTGATCAGACGCCACGCCACCCATGCATGGCCAGCAGCGCTTAATAAAAATTTGATTCTGGCTTTTTGATCAGACGCCACGCCACCCATGCTTGGCCAGCGGCGCTTAATTAAAAATTTCAAAATCACGAAAGCCCATACCTCCATCGCTATTAGTAATGTCAATGTCCTCCCACTTACCACATTAGTGAGCTTCGTGAGCCGCCGCGCATCCCCCAGCGGCGCGTCGGCGAGACGCCGCACATCTTTCCCGAGTATGTCGCCGACGCGGATCTACTGGTCTATTGCCGTGCATCTTCCCCGGGTATGTCGCAGACTAGATCTTACATTTTGTTTAAAGTAGCACAGAAAACTTGTCTAGTATTTGAAGTCTAGTATTGTGTTCTGTCTAGTATTGTAGTACTGCCGATGATGAATACACCCCTCGACACTAGATCTTACATTTTATTTAAATTAGCATCTACCGATCTAGTATTGTAGTACTGTCTAATATTGTAGTATTGTGTTCTGTCTAGTATTGTAGTACTGCCGATGATGAATACATCCCTCAATACTAAATCTTGCACTATTTTAAGTCTACTAGGGTAAATTAATTTCAACGCTTTGTAGTACTACCGATGATGAATAGATCCCTCACTACTAGTACTACCGATGATGAATAGATTAATATCAACCCTTTGTCAATGTGCTAATCCTCGTTATGGTTTTGTGTAGCTAGTGTATGAAGTAATAGTATATTTCGGCGACAATGCATAAAAATGGTGAGGCAATTGAAGGTAACATCACCTTCAAGTTCTGCCTCCAAATCGTTTCGATCGGACCGCAAGCACACGGATATAGGCGCTTAAGGTGTAAACTGTTTTCATCTTAAATTGTATTTATGTCATGTAGCATCATATTTGACTCTTTTCTAACTAGACATCCATGTATTTTATATGCAGAAACGCCATGCAGATCCAAACAACCTTTAAAAGAGCTAAATACAAAGTGGGATCATATCCGTGAACCGTCGCTGTTGTGACGTTTCGCTGCACTGTTCAAAACACTTTTTTAATTAAGAGTGTCTTGGACAGTGTGGTGACGTTATTATATTTCGGCGACACCGTCCAAGATGGAGCAAGCCTCAGTACGGAGAATTTGGCAAGATTAATTTGCTAAGGAGGCTTGCGAGCTCGGTGTGGTTTCTGGTTTTCAGTTTCTCCATCTATTTTATGTATGTGTGTAGCAATTTGGCTGCAGATGTGATTTGGAGAAACATGAAACCGCTACTCGAGTCTTTTGCTAGGTCGAATTCCGTTTTCGGCGCTTCGAAACTGAGGAAGAAGGTGGAGCTGGAGAAGAGTGGAGTGTCATAAAAGTTAAGTTTAGGGAGTCATGAGAATGATAAGATTAGCGAGACATGTGTAACTCATCTTTTGATGCTATGTAATGATGACAATTCTTATATATGTTATGAATGGATTTGCTAGCAACTTTGTGCTTCTGCTGTGAGATTTTGAATGTCAATTGGCAACCGCATTGCTGCTGTAGGCTTCTGAAGAAATCTCAATGCAAATGAGTAAAATAGAATCTCCGTTACTGATGCACCGATACATCGGAAACGGAGATTGGTCGGCAACCGTAGCCAAACTTATGCCTCATCGGTGACGGTTTTTTGCCTCCGTTACCGATGAGGTCCTTCACATCAGCCACGAAGGCGGGGACACGGACACTTTCTCCGTTTCCGAAGGGGTTTTTGGCCCGTTTCCGATGTTTCGTTCTGTACTAGTGCACCTGCTCATTGAGTTTGTTGGTATTTCTTGACAGACTGCTTTGAGGTGCGCAGCACGCCCGTTAGAGCATCTCCACTCAGCGCGCCCAAACGGCCGCCCAAAGGCCTTTGGGGCATGTCGGACAGATTTTGGCTCCCACTCGCGGCGCCCAAACGCGATTTCGGTCCGGCGCGGTCCAGTTTTCTGTGCAGCACGTCCACCCCACGCCCTCATCTTGGGGAGTCCTCGGGCGGCCCCGGACGGAACGATGCGCGCCGCCACGTATGCCTCTGACGTGCGGGCCACGCCTGTCATTGAGACACGAGGCTGAGTGCGGCCTGGTCAGGTGAATTAAAGGCGGGCGGCGTTTAGGTTTCCCAGCCGGGCGCAGCGGCGCGTCGCTTCACCTCTCTGCGGCGAGGAAGCGTCTGCGCCACAGCGGCTCAATGCAGGCAAGCACGCCTTTTGAAGCGTGTCCGTAAATGGTGTGGCAGGCGGGCCGTTGGGTGCCGGAGTTAAGGCGAGCTCATCCGTTCGCCTCCCTGGCCTCTATATAGAGCGGGTTCCTCGTCGTCTCCGGCACATCTCCTTTCCACGCTGTCTATCCACTCCCCTAGCCATGACCCCTCCCCGGCTCGAGACTGGCGTTCCCTTGACGGAGGAAGAGCTTGCGCGTCTCCGGGCCGACGTCCGACGCGACCAAGATGTGCAAAACCATCTGCGCGACCTCCGCGCATTCCGTTCCGTCCGTTGGCGAACGGCCACAAAGCGGGCGCCTCCCGTGCTCCTCCGCCCCTCCCCCGCCACCTCCTTCACCGACGGACCTTCTCACGGAGTCCGAGGCACGGGAGCTCATCCGCACCAACACACCGGTGCTGGCGAACTGCCGCCTCCCCGAGGGATGGGCGACGAAGCCAGTGCACGTGTCGGTTGCCCCTCGGCTAACCAGGCAGGCATCCTCCGCCTGCGAGGTGGTTCGACTCCGACGACGACGTCCTCAACACCTCCGACAAGGACTTCGTGACCGGCATGGAAAGGGAGAGGATTCGCTATGAAGCGGCCGAGGTGGCTTTGCGCGAACGAGAAGCAGGAGGCCGCGTGCAGCCTCCTCCGCCGCAACCTCAACAAGAGGCGGAGGAGGTTGATGGTGATGATGCCGGCTCCGACGACTGGCCGCCGACGCCGGAGCGGGACCCGGGACACATGCAGCTCGACATTGAGGTCGACATAGCCTCCGCCGCCGCCGCCCAGCCTCCTGCTCCGCCGTCCGCAACCACCGGCTACCTCTACTGCCTCTGCTCCGGCTGCCTGCCCGGCGTGCCACCCTACCTATTAGATTTAGGTCTACATTTTAGTTTGAATGAATTATATTAGTTTTCAACGAATTTTCAATGAAATGTATGCACTTTCGTATCGAAGTTTCGAATATGAATAATATTGGGCGACCCGACTGGGGAGCGATGCCGCCCAAAGACAGCAGGTAGTCCGGACGGCGCCCAAATGGCATGTCCGGACGGCCTTTGAGCGGCCATTTGGACGCCGCGACTAGAGATGCTCTTAGCCTGTAGGGTACCTACTGGAGGCAAAGTAGGAAGCACCATTTCTCCGAGAAAAAAAAAAGAATTCCTCAAGGATGCACACTCTAATTTCAAGGATTGGTCAATTAGAGTATATTTTTTCATGAACACGATGGTTTAAATCAAGGGACATTAATACCAATAAACAGACATGATCATTATATATTCCTACACAGCTGCAAAATTGTCAAGAGAACGAATGAATGAACGAATGAGCTATGTACTATAAACACCCTAGGCCACTAAACAAGTGAAGTACTCAATGAAGAAATGCCTCCATATCCAACTTGACACCACACACCAGCAAGAATAACGAAGAATTGCGGTTGCAGTTGCAGGTGCTTCAGTTCAGGCGCTCATCATGATCTTGAACTCGTCGAAGCTGAGCACGCCGTCCCCATCCAAATCAAACCTGCAGATCATAGCGCGGCACTCTCCGACGCCCCGCTCGTTCCCGAGCCTGCCGAGCATCCGCCCCAGGCTCGCCGGCGTGATGCACCCTTCCCCTTCCATCTCGTACAAGCCGAACGCCTCTCTCAGCCCCCTATTCCTCTCCTCCTCCTCCGCGTCGCAGTGCAGCGCCAGCTTCAGGAACTCGGCCTCGCACAGCATCCCGTCGCCGTCCGCGTCCACCGACGCCACCAGCGCCGCGGCCTCCTCCGCCGGCACGTCCTCGCCCAGCGTCGCCCGCATGCACACCTGCAGCTCGGCCGCGGAGATCTTGCCGTCCGCGTCGCTGTCCAGGGTCGCGAACAGGGTCCTCAGCTCGCTCGACGACGCAACCATTCTCGCCGGATAGTTGGTCGGATCAAGTGGAAAACTAGAGTCTCTTTAGTTGATCTTGATACTGCCTGTGCTTCCTCCTTTGCTTGCTAGATTAAGCTGCACGTTGCTGGTTTGATGCTGCTGGATCATCTATATAGTCCCGGTTCTACGCGATTTTCGAAGCTTCAAGGTAAGGCGGGAAAGATATGCCGCGTTGCTTGCGCGGCGACTTCTATGTAGAAGATTAGTCAACCACGGCAGTTTGTTTCTACAGGAAATGAATGTGAAGCTGGAAGCTTATTCGCGTGGCGTCCGTGTCAGACTATGACTTGGCGTGATGGTCGCGTACGTGGAGGAGAAAAGCGCGGCGGCGGGAAGAGACGGGGAAATCGGCTGCTTCGTTCCGGGAAGGGAAAGGTTTGAATGTTGGATGTTGTTGGCGCGCGCGGTGCGCGTCCGATTTGCCACCGGCTAGTCTCGCGTATTCAAGAGGCCGTGAATGTTCCAGCAGCACCCCGGTAAGGGGCATCGAGAAGCATGTCACTATCGTGTGAAGGTGCCTGGCTGTTTTTTTTTTTCGTAGAGAAATAATCTGTTCTAGAGTATTTTGGTTGTTGACAATCTTTGCATCGTGCTTCTGTTCTGTGTAGGAAGTGCTATGAGATGGTAACCCGTATAATTTTGTTGAAAAAGTATGACTATACAATATGATTAATTATGTTACTTGCAAAATATCAAGATAAATTTTGTTTGTTTTTCCTGTTTTGCTATGTGTCCAATCTTACACCTGCAAAAATTTAACCATTAATTGATACATTACGAGGGAGAAAATCAAAATATTTTTCTCTTGTTTTTACATGAAACAATTAGGTCTATTACTTATGAAATTTTCCACAATATAAATTTCTAGCATAACCCACATTTCAGTTTTTTTTGCATTTTTTTACTATGTACCGAAATGCCAAACCATTATCGCAATCTGGGGTAGCGTTGAAATTAAATGTTATGGCAAAGGGTATAATGCGGACCATTTTGTAGTTCATGATCCAAAAGGACAACACGTCATTGTTCATGATTTTTACTCTTCTCTCCACATATATTTTAGTAAAAAAGAGGAAATGTATATTACAAAAATATTTTATGGTATATTTGATGATACTATTTCACTACGTATATAAAATACTCCTTCGGCTAAAAAAAAGTAAGGCATATAAATTCAGTAAAACCCAACATCTTCTAAGTTTGATTAATTTTATAAACACAAATATGTTCATCAATAAGATAAAATATTATCAATATTTTCACAATGCAATACATTTCTTGGTATATTCATTTAGTATTGTAGATGTTGATACTTTACTCTATATATCTGGCCAAACTTAGTAAGCTTTGACTTTTAGTAAATTTATATGTGTTTTTTTAGAACGATGGTATTCTATTTTTTGTGTTTATCGTCAAGGTCAAACATGTTTCATTGCATGCCTTTAGAAAATCATGTATTTACGAATGGGTGTATAAACATTTTTGAACATTTTATGTCCATTTAATCATGGTGAAAATGATCATTGTTTTCAATAAATGATGATCAATTTCTCAGTTCCCACACAAGTGCATAATATTATGTGATTTTGAGTGAATCTTAGCTAAACCAAAATATCACCTATCATATCATCATCATCATCCTCATCATCATAATAATAATAATAATTGTTGCATGTCATGTTGTGGCATTGGTATCGTGTCAAGGTTAGTCTAATACTCTAGAAACCTCTTCCAAATTACTTGTTAAATCTGTACACTCAAAACTCTCTACAATCTTTGGTACCTATATGCATAGGTAAAATTAAAAATAGTAAGGGAGTTGTTTGAGTTATGTTCTACTTCATTTATATATATATATATATATATATATATATTGAAAATAGTGGGATAACAAGGAGGATAGCTACGCACCCACATCTGGCCATTGGATCGCCCTATAGAGCTTTTTCCACCGCCGATCGAATCTAACGCCGTTACCTGTACAGCCCACGCCACATCCCCACCCGATCCCCATGTTCTCCTCTGATTCCCCCACACGTCCACCCTGGAGCACGTCGGCACCAGTGGATTCAAGAGGAAGCAGATGCAGCCATGGCGGCTGGAATCCTCGATCCGGCGTCCGTGATTCGATGCGGGTGTCCGCTGTACGGGAAATCGATCGCCACTGTGCTTCGGCCATCTCCCCCGCCGCCGGCTGACCCAATCCACGCCCCCAACTATCCCGGCCAGCAGGAGCACGCATCGGCCGGCACTACGGTGACGTCCAGCAGGAGCACGCGTTGGCAGGAAGGAGAAGCCGGGGTGCAGGCTAGCACGAGGTCGGCAGCTCGTTTTTTCCGATCTGGATTTTCTTCTATCCTTTTTTTATTTCTCCGATCTGGTATTTGCTTCACCTTGGTTGATGTTGATTTTTGTATACATGGTGTGTTCCCGATCCAAAATAGGAGTATGAGTGAAAAGTTCTGTTAATTACAGTATCTCGTAACATTTTTTCTATCGAAATCCCATGTTCATTCAGTTTATTTACAAAAAAACATGGGATGTCAACGGATCCAGCAGCCTGAGATGATTTATTTCCTGTTGTTCTGCCTCCGTGATACATTCCTCTCCCTTTCTTGTTTTTTTTCTGATCTGCACTTTGCTTTTTTACTCTGCCAAATTGTGGGGTTGCTCGGGTGATTAGGCACATGAATTTGAGTTTGAATTTGTTTGTTGCTTCCGTCAGATGGATTGGTTGATTTATTTTAAAAATGATTCTGTAATTTTTTTGAGAGCATGATGGATATGTATCTACATCGCGCACGCCTGTTTGCGTATGTAGCTGGGTGGATCTGGTTGGAGTTCATCGGTAGAGATTGCTCTTTATTTTTAATCCATGAATGGGTTTCACTTTATTTTTCTTACAGCCATAAATGACGTAGTAGTGGAATGATGTGCAATTTGTTCCTCTTTTTTTTAATCCATGTATGCTTTTGCATAAAATTCGAAATTTTGTTGTTACTAAATGAATCCGAAAGTTCTTTTAATTACATGAATCCGAAAATGACGTTTTCTTTTTACCACATGAATCTGAAAAATGAAAATCTCTGTTAGTACATAAATCCGGAGTTTTTTGTTAGTACATGAATCCGAAAAGGAAAATTTATTAATGAATTCGAAAATGTAAATAACTTTTTTTTGAACCTGGTAACTGAAACTTTCATTAATCAGAGACCGCACACGCCTGCCAAATCTTGGTTCTTTTTCGTAGCCAGCCGGGCACCGGTGCTTTTTTGTTGGTGATATTTTCGTTAAAGGCAACGGTGGTGGAGCCGGACAGGTGTGTCTTTTTTCGGTGGACAATAAACGGACGTGAAGTGTGCAAACGGTAGCACGAATCACTGGACAATATCTAATGGCTCTAAGCCCGTGCGTAGCTATCACCCTTGTTATAAAATCCGCGTCCATATATATATAGGTAAATTAACAGCCTATATATATATAATGTGAAACCATAAAAAGGATGTTCATATACATACAACTTATATTTTTAAAATAATATGGATTTTTGGAAGAAAAAATATTGTTACGCTTTAGTGGAAGAGAATGTATTTGTAAGGAGAAATGCTAGAACACTATCTAGTGTCATATTACAGAACACGTTCAACATTTAATGACACAAATCAATAACAACTAATTAAAAAAGTTCAGTAAAAAAAGAGTGAGAAGTGTCATTTAATACTTCATATGAGCTCACAAACTAGTTAGACCATGATGAATCAGTCTTCTATTTCTATATCTATATTCTTGAAATCTCTTTTAAGTGAAAATATAAATTAACTTTGGTCTTGTCCACTCTCATGAAATACAAAAAAGAATTTACTGCCAAATAGATTCACATAAAAATTCATAAGAATGTGTATTGCCAATTCACGACACCAACAAATTCCTTCAAATTGATTGCATTCACATGGTCCATCAAGAAGGGCAGTGGCTTGGTCCGAACTACATTGTCGAGGTGGAACTCGAAACGCGGAGGTGCTCGGTCTCATCCTCGGTACAAGCTCTATGATGTCATCGTGAATTGGTGTGGCGGTGGGAGCTCGGTCACGACGGGTGTATGGGCACAACAAGAAGGTTAGGAAGGAAAGGATACATCGTTGGATGAGGCGGAGCTAGAGAAAGGGCGTGCGAGTGACGGGATTAACTAGTGGTATTAATGTGCATCAGAGGTGACACGAAAACTCTAGTATTATAGAGACCTCAGGGAAATGAGGGGAACATAAGGAGTGAGAGAGGGTTGGTGACAAACCATGGTTCAGTCTTAAGAGCTGTTTCTTACCTATAAAATGTTTGATGATTTTAATGCCAAGTCTAGGGGAAAACATGAAGAAATATAGCTAGATAGCCATAGAATTTCTTAGCTTTCTCGGACAACTAGAAATCTGAATGGGTTGTTCAAGTACGCTCCACTTACACTTGGTCGTGTGGTTCGAGCTCCTCCAAGTAAAGGACAAAGTTGCATACACGTATGACATGTCATCTCTACCCTGTGAATGTCCTTTAGTATTCTTTTGTTCTGGTCTGTATGTTTTAAAGTATTTTTATGTAGAAAACTCGAAAATTCATGATACTTTTGTACGTGAAAAGCTATGAGATGATAACCGGCAAAAAATACATGTACTTATCAAGATAAAATCATTTTGTTTTCATATGGAATATAGACAATTATATTAAATGGTTATTTCTCTTCAATTCATACCATTCTCAACCTTAATGAGCTATAAAAATATTTTGAATATATCAATACGAAACCACCATTCGAATGTTAATCTGGCTATTTAGATTCTTTAATTTGTATCTCCTTTAGCAATTGGGAACATACAAAAGCTGCATAAATTCAACCATAGATATGAAAACTAATCTTTCTTGAAACAAATTAAAATCAGGTTTATTTACTCCTTGTTATTTTTTAACATGACACAAAGTGATAGTTACCAACAAATTTTTTATATGTTATAAATCCTTAGCAGTTCATATATCTGTGAATTTCTTCACACTATTTAAATAACCAACATCCAAAACTATTATCTAAACTTAGGGACCATTCAAATTACAGGGTCTTAGTTAATTTAGTGTCTAATACATATCTTGTTAGAGTTTAGGATCCAGATGGATTTGACATTATATATAGCTAATGGCTTGAAAAGAAATTTTCTCTATATGTATAAGTTATTAGAAAATTATGAATATTTTTATTACGGAAATAGTTTTCATGAAAAAATAGTGCTATTTTCACTAACTATACCAAAATACCTTATATATATATTTTTGTCGAAGTTTAAAAATCTAGATTCAAGTTACGTTATAATTGGAGCCTTTCATATGTCCCTTTAATCACGGCGTAAATCATCACCGTTGGACTAGAACCGAAGAGTGATGTGGCCTCCTCTCTCAGTGTTCAAGTGTGTGTTTAATTGAGACTAGTATGTGCTAGTATAGTTGTTGAATGGACAGGTTCGCATGCATTGGTACGTTAGTCTAACACACATAATTTTGGATATTAAGCTAGCCAATATTAAATACAAATCGATCAGCTTAAGTTCTAACACGTAGCTTTCCAAGAGAATAACAAGAACGAGCAATTTTGGCTGGCTAAGAAATAGGAGCGAGGATTTTAAATACGAAAGAGTTTACCGCCCGAAAACAATTGCACAGGAATGTTGAACATGATCCTGATCGTTCAATATTTTCTAAGTCCATGCTTGTGCCGTATGTGCGTACGCGGTCTCCAACTTTGTTGGGGTGTGCGGAGCTCCTCTTCGATGATGGGATTTGCCTGATTAGTGTACGACAGTGCATTGGCAATAGTTTTGGTCTGAATAAATCGAGGATTACCGCTCCATTTCCTGCGTTTATTTCCGTGGGTCTTCCATTTCCTCTTTCACTTCTCGAGCCGGAAGAAGAACATACCATACATGCGTACTGATAAGATCGATATAACTGGCTCATTCTCTAGCTATACCTAATCATGAGGAAAGACCAAACATGCATGACGGAACAGCGAACAAAAAGGACTTCGTTGTCGCCGGCCATGGCACAAATTTATGATATGTACGCGCGCCATAGCATAATGCTGGATGGTAGAGACGTCACAGCTCTGGGAGTGTACCATTTTTTTTTATCGAAAAAAAAATAGACCATTTTTTTGTATTGCAATACTCCGATCGTACTAGTTCAACTTTGGACTTTCCCTTTCGACGACAGCTGAAAACGAATTGACGCTGTCAACCGACCAATTCATAGCCCTAATCGATTCTCTCAATAATTGGGCCTCAACCCATACATCAACACAAGTGGGTAACTGAACGCGATTGTAGATACCCGGAGTAATCCTTAGCAAGATAGAATTGCAGTAATCCTTAGCAAAACACATCAACACCAATACGCTTAGCAGCGACGAATCTCTGGTTGATCACCAAAAAAGCAAGCAAAGATGATGCACGCCGCGACATCGCAGTCCCAGCCTTTCAGCAGTGTGTTTGCCGCCTTCGACAAGGACACCGACGGCAAGATTTCGGCGGCGGAGCTGCGATTGTGCATGAAGGCCGCGCTGGGCGAGGACGTGTCGGCGGAGGACGCTGAGGCGCTCGTCGCGTCAGTAGACGCAGACGGTGACGGGCTGCTGGACGAGAAGGAGTTCCTGACGCTGGTGGACAACGAGACGGAAAAGGAGGACGATATGGAGCGGTGCAGGGTCCTGAGGGAGGCGTTTGGGATGTACGAGGTGAAGGGCGAAGTTGCATCACGCCGGCGAGCCTGATGTCGATGCTCAACAGGCTGGGCTCGCACCAGGGCATCGACGAGTGCCAAGCCATGATCTGCAGGTTTGATCTGAACGGCGACGGAGTGGTTTGCTTCGATGAGTTCAAGGTCATGATGGATGCATAGCAGATAAATTTATTTGAATGTCATGCACCATTTTGTAGTTCAGTCTTTGTAGTGAGGAATGGTACTTCAGCTGTTGAATCAGTGTGGCAGCAGTTTTGCTTTATGTCTTCATTTCGTAATGACTTAGCCATCTTTTGCTACCGCAATAGCAATTTCAGTTCTCAAGTTTTTTAAACCAAAATCCAGTGTGATTGGGTTTGTTTCAGGTTAGGCTTGGAGAGGCCGATTCGTTGGAATCTACCGGCTGATTACCTGACAATAGTTTGGTAACTCTGTCACTTTTTGTGTTTGGAGAGCCATCAAGAAGCAAAAGGTAGAGCTAGAGTTGATGACAATCATTTAAATAACTTTACTTTTGTTAGGTGCATTTTGTATTGAGGCGTGTTTCATCGTCTTCGGTCCGATAACCTCATTACTGAATAAATAAAGTCATATTGCTTGCCTGAAAAGACAATATAGTGTCTTTATAAAAAATTAACAAGTGGAGGAGAGACTGCAATTACGTTTAAATAGCTGGCAAGGCAAACTATTATCGTTGGGTGAATACTGGTTCTCATAAATTCAGTACTAACAATATGATACTTTATATGATATCATTCTTCCAACTTCCGAAGGGAGTCTTGAAACGTTTGGATTATTTCCGATCAAGATTATTTTGGCAAGGAGATAGTGAGAAAAGAAAATATCGACTGGCTAAGTGGTCTGTGGTTTGCCGTCCCAAAGACCAAGGAGGGCTCGGAATTCATGACTTGGAGGTCAAGAATAGAGCTTTTCTGGGTAAATGGCTCTTCAAGCTACTTGCTGAAGAAGGGGTTTGGCAAACCCTTCTTAGGAGGAAGTATGTGGGCTCTCAAGCGTTATCTCAGGTTTTTTGGAAACTGGGAGATTCACACTTTTGGGCTGGCCTTATGGCCACAAAGAAGTTTTTCTTTCCACATGGATCTTTCACAATCAAGGATGGCTCTGAAATTAGATTCTGGTAGGATAAATGGCTAGGACAGACCACGCTCCGAGAACAATATCCAGCTTTATACAATATTGTGCGACACAAAGGCGATACTCTCGCTAAGGTGTTGGGAACTTCCCCACCAGATGTATCGTTCAGAAGGAGTTTATATGGATCCAGGCTAGCATCGTGGAATGCTTTGTTATTGCGGCTGGAATCTGTCCAGTTGACACAGGGTTCGGATAAATTTCAATGGAATCTCAACAAGAATGGAAACTTCTCAGTTGATTCCATGTACAAAGTGTTAATCCAACCTGATGTTCCAGTCGATAGTAATAAGAAATTTGGAAGATGATGATCCCACTAAAAACTAAAGTGTTTGCGTGGTATTTTCGTCGAGGGGTAATTCTTACAAAGGATAACCTTGCCAAACGCAATTGGCACGGAAGTAAAAAAATTTTTTTTGTCATCATGACAGACTATTAAACACTGTTCTTCCAATGTGAGTTTGCTAGGTCTATATGGTCAGCCATCCTGATAGGTTCTACCTTACTGCCCCCACGCAGCGTTGCGAATATTTTCGGCAGCTGGCTAAATGGTGTGGATCGTAGGTTTAAACTTCTTATTAGGATGGGAGCGATTACCATTATTTGATCGCTATGGCTATGTAGAAATGACAAGGTTTTTAACGATAAAAATACTTCTGTTATGCAGGTTATCTATCGGTGCACGGCGAAGCTCAGATCTTGGTCAGCCTTACAGCGTGCGGAGCACCACGACCTATTTTCGGAAGTGACTTCATGTTTGGAGGCTGTGGCGCGGGAGTTCTTCTCCCGCAATGGATGGCAGCATAATCTCCGGATTGGACCTCCACCACCTTAGGCGTTTTTATAATTTCTTATTATGATATGTAATTCGTCTTTTTTATTTCCGTTCATGTGAGACTTGTGAACTTGTTGGGTCTGTGTGCATGCTAGTTAAAGGCCGGGTGTAATGCTTAAAACTCTTTTAGGTAATAAAATCCTTTATCAATATTTGTTTAACAAGACAACATAATAATAAAGGTTCCCCACACTGCTTGCTCCTGAATATGGTTATGTGCTTTAGTGAAACTCTGTGTAAGGAAGAAAGAAACATATGGTGGGGGAAAACAAGGTTTGAATTGGCACGTGAGAAATCATCACGCAAACCACATTTCTTCCAAGCGTAAGTCATACTAAAAAGTAGTCATGCATGTTGCGAACAATGTGATATTGCCATCTAATTATCTCTCTCTCTCGAACAGGAAGAACTAATTGAGCAAATAAAATGACACTGCTAATGAGTGAGAGGCGAGAAGGGGATTTAAGAGAAAACTACTTGGTTAATCCTGGATTTAGATATTTAAGGATACTATGGACTATTTCATGTATACCTTACACTTTGGAGTTATGTGATAAAGCAACTTTTTGGTAGTGCGTGTTGGCCTCAGCTATGACCCTATAATTCTCATAAAATTAAGTTTGCTCGCAACAATATGCTTTGCTCGGTTAAAGCCGTCAACACAATGTTTTCAAGTGCGTGATATCTCTTCCAGTAAAGTCTATATCTCTAAAGATGTTGTATTTGATGAAACAATTCCCTTCAAAAGCATCCATCCTGATGCTCCACTGGTTACTGATCTGACGAATTTCGGATATGGGCCGGTACTGGATGCACCTATAGCTACTCCCACCGGTAAAGTTTACAAGGCACACACGTAGTTTAAGAAAAAAATGACCATTAAATTTGGTCAACAAAATATAAATTATACTCGACATCCTTTTCCGAACAGAGGGAGTATGTCATAGTGATTTAAAGGTCAAATTGTTTTCTTAAACTACGTGTGTGCCATGTAAACTATACCGAATGGAGTAGATTAAATTATGTGCGCGGCTTTCCATGGGAATAACAAGAACCTGCAATTTTGTTTGAGCAAGAGTTAGGGAAATTCCCCTATATATAAAAGTACGTCTGATTCGCTCCCGTTTAGGCTATCCACGTCGCCCCCTCAACCAGAGCCGTCCGATCGCGCTGATGGACGACCCAGAGAACTTTAAAAATCGTGCTGCTACAGTACTACTGTAGCAGCCCAATTTCTACCAATCACAGGCGGCCACGTCACCCCCGCACGGTTTTTGACGCACGTCTTTGCGGAACCCCGTCACTTTACAAAAAAAACCCCGCCAAGGACCAAAACACAAATTTGACGAAAGCTAGGGGCCTCCGTGGAAAACCATCCGCAGAGCCCCCCCCTTCCCTTTCCTCTCTCTCCCCACGCGGCCAGAGATCGGCGGCGCCGCCGACGCACGCCCGCCTCGCTCCGCCCCTCCCCGTCCAGATCCACGCACGCTCTGACCTCCGTCGTCGCCGCCTCTTCCTCCTCGCCGACCGCCGCTTGCCGGCACGCCGCACGCCGCCCGGAATCGGCGCCGCCGTGCGCGCTGTTCACCGCGGCGTTTGGTGCCCGCCGATGACGCTCCGGTGGCCAATATGTGGCGGCGCCGCCACCTACACGTAGCTCGCGCCCAGGCGCGCCCGATGCGTGCAGCTGCGCGTGCCGGCTCACGGTGGCGCGCCGCAACCGTGCTCCTCGCCGTCGCCGCCGCCGCGGCAGGCCTGGCCACTGCTGATGTCATCACGACGTCACAGTGGGCCAGGGCTGTCAGCGTTTTTTTCTTTTCGCAGAAAATTCCAAAAAAAGATAAATTCCTGACAAGTAGGCCCACCTAATTTACAAAAATTGCAGAAAAACGAAAAATGCTACGTATTCAAAAAATTCAATACTTTATACCGGAAAAATACGAACAAAAACTCAAAATAATCACAAAAAAACGTGCTAACCAATTAAGACAAACCGCAAACATATTTAAACATTTCAATTCGGCAAAAAAAAATTGTTCAACCATTTCAATTGTGCAACTATATGGAATACGTAGCAAAAAAAATTTGTTCACAAAAAAAAAATTTGTTCATCCATTTGAGAAAAAACAAATGCACTCACTCCAACTATATGGACAATTGTATAGACTTGATTTAAAAAAATTCCAACTATGTAATTCAATTGAATAAATGTGCATATCCACTCATTACAGACTTAAATTAAAAAATCATAAGAAAAAGAAATATTTTCAAGCATTCCAACTTGCTTAAAAATTGGAAATACTCCGAACTATATGAACAAGACATGTCAATTGAGTCCAAACTTGGAAAAAAATACAAATGCACATGCACTTGCTCCATTTATATGGACAATTATGTGGAGTTGAATTTTCAAAAAAATAAAAATAATGCAATCCAGTTGAATAAATTTGCTTCTGCACTTATTATGGACTTAAATTACAAATTAAAAAAAACTAAAACTTTTTTTAGCATCCCAACTCGCTTAAAAATTGGAGATACTCTAAAATATCAACATGCCCACAAAAATAAAATGCCAGCTACTTACAGCAAAAGACAGACTTAAATTAAAAAATCATAAGAAAAAGAAACATTTTCACGCATTCCAACTTGCTTAAAAATTGGAAATACTCCGAACTATATGAACAAGACATGTCAATTGAGTCCAAACTTGGAAAAAAATACAAATGCACTTGCTCCATTTATATGGACAATTATGTGGAGTTGAAATTTCAAAAAAAAATAAAAATAATGCAATCCAGTTGAATAAATGTGCTTCTGCACTTATTATGGACTTAAATTACAAATTAACAAAAAACTAAAACTTTTTTTACATCCCAACTCGCTTAAAAATTGGAGATACTCTAAAATATATCAACATGCCCACAAAAATAAAATGCCAGCTACTTACAGCAAAAAAAACAAACATATTTAAACATTTCGAAATGGTCAATCTTTGCAAAAAAAAAAACAAATGCACTGTAAAGTTGACTTTACAAAATGCTCGTAGAATGCATTTCCTCTAATAATGGACTTAAATTTAACATTTCAATTTGACAAATAATTCAAACTAATTTAGATTAACTTCCTCTAAATATGAAATTCATATGCAAATTACCTAATTAAATATTGACTTCAATAAATGCCCATATAATATATCATCTAACTACGGAGCTACGTTAAATATTTATGCCAACATACAAACATAATCCAACATTCAAATTTGCTAAAAAATTCAAGTTACCCTAGACGACAATTTCGAGATACTCCGCACGACAAATTCCAGTGAATTTCACCACTTCAAACCCCGACGGCCGATATGTTTGAATATTTCAAATTGATGAATATCTAAAGAAAATCCCAATGCACTTCCTCTTTAAAACAATTTCTAGAACATGAAAGTATTTCTACAAATACCCTCACAAAAATAAATGCTCATTATTTCTGCCATATATCTAAATTTCAAATTTACAAAATTCAAAATTTCAAATATCTTTGGAATCTACTCATTTTACAAACGTAAAAATAAAATTCGAATCAGAAAAACACCCAAACTTAAACACTCTTCAAAATCTAAACAATTTTTAAACACAAACCCTTCTTAATTTCACTAATTTTTAAACATACACAACTTTTAAATATGCACGTTACCAAATTTAAATTTTATCTACACACGCGCGGCATTGCCGCGCTAATTATCCCTAGTTTTCTTTATGGTCAATCGGAAATAGCTAGCCCAAATAAGGCTTTCTTGGGGCAAATCCTGGTCAAGACAACTACATGTAAACCTTTCATAGGCTCAGCAACTAAGCTGGCTCCGTCAATGTATGAAACCATAATAAATAGTTGAATTATAATGAATATAAAGGGATTAAAAACCAGGAATGAAAAAACTACGACGGAGAGATAGAGTGGTTGTAACGAAGCGCGGCAAGATTAAGATTTTGAGGTCAAATGGAAAAACTATATTAGTGTCGATCATAATGATGGACTCATAATGATAGGAATGATAAAAAACCATCTGAAGAATGGCATTCTCGGGTGCATCTGAGTTCGTAGGGGGGGGGGGGGGGGGGGGGGGGGGGGGGTGGTGGTAAAAATAAGAATCACAACCTTCAACGTGAGCATTTCAAGTGCGCTACTGATACTGATATACAAGAGACTGAATTAGTCGTCTAGTTATCATGGAAAATTAGGAAGAAGAAAAAGGAGCGAGTGTATACAGTACCTTCTTCGGTTTCGATGATACCGACAGCTTGGACCTTTTTTGAAACCTTGGCAACCGGCTCCGCCATTGTGAATGGCCGCACTACCTGGTGTATAAGAACGATATAACAAGATATGAACAAATTAACCAGTTGGGCAAAAGCATTATCTCTTCAAGTTGTTGAGGGCCTCTGATCCCATCCATCTATCGAAGTAAGAATATGAACATGACAACCCAACAGCGACCGAATCAACACGAATACGCAACACAGAGATGATTATTCGGAGCATCGACCTGCGACTAAGTTTTCTTGGGGATCACTTGCTGTTTCTGCCGCAAGGTCGCCATTCCAATGATCTCTATCACGTACCAATTTAACATTCTACCTACGCTATTGATCTCAAGAAAATTATTCCCGCCAACTAGAACATAACGGGAATCATAAAAGCGAGATCGTCCGGGCGCTTTACCTACCTGGTCTGGAACTCTGGGTCGCGAGGAGAAGAAGGAACAGCGGCGGCTAGAAGAAAACGGAAACGGAAGGGATTGATGGACGGAGGTCAGGGTTGTGGGACGAGGCGGAGCCGATCGATCGTGGATTCGTGGTGCCATGCGATCGATCCGCTACATGCGACCAACAACGCATCGGTAGTTTGCTTCTTTTTTTTTTTTTGAGGGGATCATCGGTATGTCACCCCAGCGGCGCCCCAGCAAGCCCGTCGATCCATCGATCCACGCACACCGGTCGCCGCCGCCGTTGGCCGGGATTGTGCCCATCCTTCTCCGGTGGACCGTGGGCCGCACTACTCCGCCGTCTGCCTTAAACAAACAAACTGCTGCTCTCGAGGAGCACGAAGCGAGTACTACAAGTTCTTAATCGTTGGACGTGTCAACTCTCATGTCTCCGTCCGCCGGAGTAAATTAAACTAGCCGTCGTCGTCCGACCGGAGTGCGTGCGAGCGTGCGTCGATTTGTCTCATTGCATTCCGCGTTTCAAAGCTCATCGATCCAGCGTGAAATTTCACGCCCCATGCCAGAGACGACGATGCTACACTGACACTTCACCAACCAATATCCATGCGTCCGTAGTGCTCTGCTCCACAACACTGACCCGCACGCACAGCGGCGCAGCATCCTAGTCCGATGGCTCCGCCGACGCCGCTACTGCTCCTCCTCGCCGTCCTCCTCGCGACGACCACCATCTCGCTCGCAGCCTCAGTGGTGTTCCCGAAGGAGGCGCTGCCGACCAGCTCCGGCTACCTGCCCATCGACCCGAAAACCAACGCGTCCCTCTACTACGCCTTCTACGAGGCCACGGACCCCGTCACGCCGCCGCCCGCCACGCCGCTCCTCCTCTGGCTGCAGGGCGGCCCGGGCTGCTCGGGCCTCATGGGGAACCTCTTCGAGCTCGGCCCCTACCTCGTCAACGCCTCCCTCGGCCTCGCCCGCAACCCCTTCGCCTGGAACCGCCGCTTCGGGCTCCTCTTCATCGACAGCCCGCTCGGCACCGGCTTCAGCGCCGCGCCCTCCCCGGCCCTCATCCCCACCAACCAGTCCGTCGTCGCCGCCCACATCCACGCCGCGCTCCAGTCCTTCCTCGACGCCAGCCCGTCCTTCCGCGCGCGCCCGTTCTTCCTCTCCGGGGAGAGCTACGCCGGCAAGTACGTGCCCACGGCGGGTGCGCGGATTTTACAAGTGAACCCGACGCTGCCGGCGGGAAGGAGGATCAACCTCCGCGGCGTCGCCATCGGCAACGGGCTCACGCACCCGGTGGCGCAGGTGGCCACGCACGGTGACTCCGCTTACTTCACGGGCCTCATCAACGCGCGTCAGAAGCGGGAGCTGGAAGCGCTGCAGGCGGAGGCGGTGGCGTTGACCGAGGCTGCGCGGTGGCGGGACGCGTCGGACGCGCGGGGGAAGGTGCTCTCGTGGCTGCAGAACGCGAGCGGGCTCGCCACGCTCTACGACTACGCCAAGCAGCGGCCGTACGCGAAGGACGCAGTCGGGAAGTTCGTCAACAGGGCGGAGGTCAAGGCGGCGCTTGGCGCGCGCCAGGACGTGGTGTGGGAGGAGTGCAGCGACGAGGTCAGGGCGGCGATGCACGAGGACGTGATGAAGAGCGTGAAGCCGGAGGTGGAGGCGCTGCTCCGGCAGACGCGGGTGCTGCTGTACCAAGGGATCCGGGACCTCCGGGACGGCGTGGTGTCGCAGGAGGCGTGGATGAAGGAGCTCCGGTGGGGTGGGCTAAGCGCGTTCCAGGACGCCGAGCGCGCCGTGTGGCGGATTGCCGGCGAAGGAGCAAAGGATGAGCTCGCCGGGTACGTGCAGCGGTCGGGGGCGCTGACGCACGCGGTGGTGTACGGCGCCGGGCACCTTGTGCCGGCTGACAACGGGCGCGCGACGCAGGAGATGATCGAGGGCTGGGTGACGCAGACCGGGGTCTGATGCCCCGGATAGTGGATGTGCGTCGAGGCAGCGGCCTCAGGAATTACTAGGTATCACAGCGCGGCAATGCCGCGCCCGTTTTGATACATGTATTGCATGTTTTTAGATGGCATATATGATAAGGCTGTAAGTAACACTACGTCACGGTCTAGATATAGGGGCACTTTCAAACAAATGGCCCAAAAATCTTTTAGGGCATTTAAAAAAATGTCCAATATACTGGTGATTGGAAAGGTTATTAGGTCATTTGTTTCAAGTGCCCCTAAAAGTTATAATTTGGGGCAGTTTTAGAAATGCCCTAATAGATTGTTGGGGCAGTTTTAGGAATGCCCTAATAAATTTTTGGGGCATTATTGTGAAATGCCCTAAAAGCTTTTTGGGGCATTATTGTGAAATGCCCCAAAAACATTTTAGGGCATTTCGCAATAATGCCCCAAAAACCTATTGGGACATTTCCCAATAATGCCCCAAAAACTATTCCAGGCATGCAGAAAGTATACATGAAGGTTCAGAACATCAATACACGAATATCGAATCAGTTGTAACATCAATACACGAATCAGTTGTAACATCAAGGTTCAGAACATCAATACACGCAGTTGTAACATCAATACACGAATCAGTTGTAACATGCAGAAAGTATACATGAATGTTCAGAACACTCTACAACATGCAGAAAGTATAGTGACAGTAGTTTCAGAACACTCTACGACAGTAAAACAAATCCTGGCAAAATGAGGACAGTAGAGTGGCAGCATCAATAAATTGGCATCAAATCCTGGGCAGTGGCTTCATCAACACCTGGGAGTGTCACCTGCCAAGTGGAATAAAAGTTCATATAAACAAACAGGACATGATAAAAGTACATATGGCAAGTAGAGTAAGAACAACTACAGTTAGTACCATCTTGTGTGTTCATCACGTCAGTAATGCTTCTCTTTCTCTTCTTTTTGTTCTTGTCTGCTTCTTCTTGTGATTCTGAATCAGGGACAATTTGCTTGTATAATTAAAGGACGGTCGTTTAAAATATAATCCCTCGTTTTTTATGCAATATCTCATCTTTCAGATACCAAAAAATAAAACAAACTAATAAATAGCACGATTAATTGTGTGGTTAACATCTTGGGTTTTCGGCTAATTAAGCATGTTGTATTTGGTGTTTTTTATAGCTGCATTCAACATTTGCATTACTTAGCACCATTATATGAGAAAAAATCGACTCGATTCTTCTCGAAAATAGATGGGGCCCTTATATATATGCAAATTGTATTTTTTTTATTGTGGTATTGTATTTAGAAAAATATATTACAGAATTTACCTCCTGAAACAATTGCACATGCGTGTTGTACATGATCCAGAGTTCCAAACCATTAATTGACTCTCTTCAGTAGAGATTTCTTGCACCCGAGTTTCAGTGCTCTTGCTACTTTAATTTTTTTGAAAATATATTTAAAATTTTCAAAAAAACTGAAAAAGATCACGCATGTTCTAGATGATGTATCCTATAAATAAGAAAAATAACAATACGAAATACTTTATATTTTGACCTACACAAAAATGACAAATGTACAAATCTTATTATAGTTGACAATGAATAGTTTCAAATCTCAAAATGTTGTCATTTTTGTGTAGACTATAATATAGAGAATTTAGCATTGGGATTTTCCACGCTTGTCATATACTTAATTGAGAACATGCATGATTTTTTGCATATTTTTCTAAAACTTCTAAATAAAATTTTCGATTTTTTTTAAAGTAGCACGAGCACTGGAGCTCGGGTTTAAGAAACCACTTTCCGACTTTCAAATCCATGTGTGTCGTTTATGGGTAAGTCCTCCTCTTCAATCACCACCATTGTTATTAGTTTGTTAGAGCATCTCCATCGGCGCCCAACTCCGCTCCCAATCGACGTTTTGGGCGTGCCGGCACCAAATCTCCCCCTCCCCCCAGCGGCGCGCTCAGTACCAAAAAAGTTGCCGGCACGTCCCAGTAGAACGTCCGACAACCCTGCTTCGCGCCCAGATTCTAGGGACGCAAGCGGACGCGCCGGCAACCGCGGCAACGCGAGCCACGTCGGATATTGACGCGTGGGACCGTCGCGTCATTGAGATACAGACGGTCGGCGCAATTAACTGCGACCGCTGAGCGGTTTCCTGACGCGTCGCACGCGTCACCTCGTCTTCCCGACGCGCGTCGCCGGAGTTACGACGCCTCGGGAACCGGCGCCGGAGCAATGGAGCGCGTTCCCGCGCTTCGCCTCCCCCACCGTCCTTATAAAATGCGCACGATGCGGCCCAGCGGCGCACTCGTCCTCTTCTATCCTCTCCCCCTTTCTCCACAGTCAATCGGCGGCGGCGACGAGCAATGGCGCACAACGACCAGGCGGGAGGCAGCGGGGGCGGCGCGGTCAAGACCTGCCTCCGGAAGGAGGAGGCGGCCTTCTTTTACCGTCACCGCATCCCCGTGCCGCCGGGAATGCGCGTCCCTAGCGGCGGCGGCGGCTGGACCGTCTCGCCGATGGGGTACGTCGTCCCCCCTTGCCGGAGGAGGACCGTCTCCGTGAGCTCATCCGGCTGCACCGCCGGCAGCTGAAGCCGGAGCAGCTCGCGGACCTGGAGTACGCCGCGGACAGCCTCAACTGGGCGGCGATGTTCGCGGCGCAGCGACAGAACGACGTCGACGACCACTGCGGCGGGGTGCGGCCGCCAAAGAACAACGCCGAGGAGCGCTGCAAATGGTGGGGGGGGGGGGGGGGGCACAGCTTCCGCCAGGTGATGCGCGAATTCGGTTACGTCGCGCCGCAAAAAGCCTCCCACGATCTGTGGGAGATGCCGGCGGCGAACTCATCCGGCTCCTCCTCCAATGCGCGGTCGGCAGCGCCGCGTTTCGGCAAGGTGAAGTCGAACCGACGCCGATAAGGGCCGAGCCGCGCTTCGTGAAGGTGAAGTCCGAGCTGACGCCGCGCAGGGGCGGCGTCACCATCCGTGACTTCGGGCCGCCGCCGCCCCCGAAGGTGAAGATCGAGCCAGGGCGTCCTCGTCCCGCGGCAAGAAGCGCGCCGTGCCACCGCCGCCGAGGACGCTGACGGATGAGGAGGCAGAGGCGCAGTTCCAGAGGGACCTCGCCCTCACGGAGAAGCTGTCCTTCGGCACTGTCCAGCCGGCGTCGCGGGAGTACGCCGAGCACTGGTCGTGCATCGAGAACAACATCATCGACCTCGACGCGACGTCGATATTGCCGCCGCGCCAGCGCCACCGGAGGTGAAGGAGGAGGTAGAGGAGCCGGCTGAAGCGCCACCGCAGCAGGACGCCCGTGAGTGGAACAACGCGTTTGGGACCGCTACTACTGGACCGGCGCATAGACTAGGTTTAGTTTAAATTTCGTCGCATTTTATAAAAAGTATCGAATTTCAATGAAATGCGTTAAGTTTAAATGAATTCGAGTCTCAATTTTTTTTTCTCAAAATCCTATTGGGAGCGACCGGTGGGGCGCGACGCTCCCAAAACGCGGCAACGGTTGCCGGCGCGCCCAACAGCGCCTGTCCGGCTCCGTTGCCGGACGCTGTTTTGGACGCGCCGGTGGAGATGGTCTTACTCTGGTTTCTTTTTTCTCTGTTTCTGCTGTGCGGGGTCTGAAAAACTGCAGTTACTCTGTTTCTTCGCTGAGGGAACCAGTTACTCTGCTTCTTTTTCCTCTGCTGCTTCTCGAATACTATATGACCTCCAATTGGCGTTACTATGCAGCGATAACATACCGGAAGTAGAACAGACTATTTATGCGTACTCATTGTTGGATCATTGGTTATCTACCAACCTACTCATGAGGAAAGCGTGTCGGAACAGCCCAAACAGGACTTCGTCGTCGCTGGCCGCCGGACAAGTTATACCTACCTAGCGTGTTCTTGAATCGGCCGGCGTTATATGTAACTAGAAGGAACTGGCGCGCTTTGCCGCGCCCGAGAAATCACTAACATGTTTCAACACCATATTTCACCATTTTGCAGGGACCATGTAGCTTCAAGTGAAGAGTTTAATTGTTGAAAAAAATTCAGCAGGGCAGGAAACATTTAACTAAAAGATGATGCGGTGAATTCAACCATAAAATTTATTCCGATTCACAGATTAATGTGATGACTCTAAATGCTAGTGCAAAAGGTGTTTTACATAAGAAAAGCTATAATTCTAGCTCGCACGATCTAATTTACGAATGAAGACCTCACGAGAAGAAGGTAAACAAATTAATGGCTTCATAGGAGATTACGTCCCTCCCAAGCGCACAAGTGCAGTACATACTTTAAGGAGAACACTACAAGCTCAAAGTTAGCACTTGCAAGAAAAAAAAGAAATAACATAAGCAAACTCTAGGAGTCAAATAAGACATAAATCTTTAAGAAATAAGAAATAATGTACAAACAGAAGTTTCAGTATCTATCCCCATTTATAGAAATATGTTCAATTGCCAACTCCATATTTTCAATAAAATTTACCCGTACGAGCACACGCTTTATTAGCAGCGAGTTACACCAGTATTCTTCAATACGTTCTCTGCTAGCAAAAGATAGGCAGGTAGCTTACAACACAACATAAATATGCTATGTATACTACTCCAATAAAGCATGTACCAGTTTGAATTTACTACCCACAGAATGTAAGAAGTATAAACTCTTCAGCACCGCTTCGTGGTTGTTGGTCATTTGTCCTAGATCCGTGCAAGACGCACGTCTATAAATATTCTGAAAATCAATTAAGTATACAAATTATGAATTGAATAAATAAAATACAAATAAATAAACTTGTATGACAATGTGGTTTCATACAGATATTCAGATAATTCTAAATTAAGTTCTTAACTGGTAGAGTTTAATGTGCTTATACATAGTACGATGTATATATTTTGTAAGACATGTGTGATCTTTCCTTACTAATATTGGAAAACTGGTACACTAACTGATCGCTAAATAAAGGGTTCAAGAAGAGCAATCTCTGTCTGTGATTATAGCTGGCCAAACGGGCCGGCCCGAAGCACGGCATTTTTGGCCCGGCACGGCCCGACCTAAATGGGCCGCGGCACGGCACGAGCCCGTTAGTCTGCCCTACAGTCTGAAGGGAATTGCAACAATTAAATTGAAGGTTAAAAAGATGAAAACACAAAGTTTTGAAACGGAGAAGATTGACTGGAAGGTCATGTACCTGTATCTTGAAAAGAATCTTTGTTTGTGGCACTCCAGAACACCAAAAAAATCTTTTGCATGCCTCATTTGTACTTTTAGCTATGAGAGAAGATTATGAAACAATCATTATTCAGTATATATGCAGCCTATTCAACACGAAAGCAGTGCATAGAACTAAAACCGGGTTTGTACAAATGAAATTTAGGAAAGCACGCTACTCTACCATGCGCTACAACATTGATTAAATAGGGGAGGCTGGGCTTGTACAAACTTTATGAGAGAGAGAAAACAGATTAGACATGAATGTAAGAGAACTGAATAGTAATGCAGACAGAAGAAGCTGGCATTGGTATACTAAACAAAAAACATTATCACTGGACCTCATGATTATTTATCGAACATTATTATCACATATTATATAGAGAAGATAAGTTACCTTTTGGTTTACATCATTGCTGAACATCTTTGTGAAATATCCCAACAGAGTTTAGTATTTAATGGTAGCACCTTGTAAGCATTGTTCCAAACAGGTAAACATTGCCAAATTTAGATAATATAAAGTTAATTACCTCTAAAAAAGCCGTGAGTCTAGTTGCATGTATTGAATTTTGGAACTGAAGAGTCTTACTCTGTTCAACAGATGTAAAAAAAAAACTATCTTACAGGAATAAAACAGAATCGACTCTGATTGCTATTTCCATTTTTTACTTCCTAGTACCACTGCCTTCCTTCCATGTATGAACTATGTACATATAATCTGAAGAGTATATGGTACACCTCATTTATATGTCTCTGCAGTACGATTAAAGCTTCTAGAAACTGGCTGCAAGGCACAATCCACAACGACAATAATAGAATAAAGTATGCTGATGCACAAACAACTGCTCTTAGTGTCTCCTATGACTCGTTTAACTAATTGGGTTTTATATAATAGACTATTCAATTTACTTAAGCCACGATAAGAATAATTTATTTTGCTGTTGTATCAATGGGTGGTAGTTTTATAAAGCAAACACTCTCACAGAATTTTATCAGCTGCAATATGATCAAGTGTATCAGCACCATGTGGGAGCTGTGCCTGTGTTACCACCAGCTTGATTCCACTGCACCGTGTCGCTCATTGATCGCAAATTTTCGCCAAAACAGATTCAGAACACTTCGCAATTACTGCATGATAGTGTCAATTTGAACTGGACTTGGGGTAAAACACAAGCATCATCGTGTCAATTGTGCAAAAAAAAATCAGATGATGCCAAAGAAGAAAACAGGTATACTGGACCAATTTTCACACACATCGATTGCTCCTATTCTGCTAAACTCCTAGTGTGTTCACATCTGAGTGGCGGAGTGGTCAGGTAATCAACCAAGATTGCTCGAATTACAGATCGAATCTCAGCAAGGTCGAGCTGCTCACCTCAAACCTGCAGATCGGCGTCTTGCCGGAAGGAGGAGGCCGCAGCGGCGAGTCAAAGGAAGGACGCGGCGACGCTGAAAGGACTAAGGAACCAACGAGAAAACAAACGAGAAAAGAGAAAAAACGTATCCAACAGCCGCCGAGAAATCCAAAGCAACGACGGGCAAGGACTCCAGGAGGACGGAACACAACAGAGCCAAATAACCGCCAAGGCAAAAAGGGTCACGGGAGCTAGCTGCTGCTGGTGCCTGAGAAGGGAAGGATGCAAGCAACTCGATTCGAGTTAGGCAGAGAGATGGCGTGGGACTACATACCTCGTCAATGGTCGTGGGATCGAGGAAGGCCACGGAGCCTTGAAGGCCCTGTCCAACGCCACCGCAGCGGGAGATGGAGAGATGAGAGGCCTCCTGCAGCTCCTGCACCACCTGCTCCTTCAGAGACTGCGCGTCGTCATCGCCGGCCATTGCCTCGCCGCGGGAGATGGAGATGGGAGGTGGAGGGTAATGGGCTGGTGGTGGTGTCCGCCGAGAACCGCAGCAACCCACCGAGCAGCGCACCGAAACCACCAGCCCCTCAGCCCAAAATCTCCTCCACAGGCGCGGCCATGGCCGAAATCAGCAGCGGGATCGATCCCCCTCTGCCCCGTCTCTCCGCTCCCGCCCTCCTCTCTGCCGTATCTCTCCCCCACCGGAGCGGCGGCAGCTGGATTCAGCGCCTCCATGGCCGAGGTCTGCGTCGGCGGCTGAGATGAAAACGTGCGAGGAGATAGGGAGAGAAAGGATAGGTCGGTTCGACCTGATGGTGTGTCGCTGTTTGATTGGAGTACCACGGGGAAAGCTCATCTCGCAGACGCAGACAGGCGGGGCCCAAACCTCTCTGCTGTGTCTCTCCCCAAACGGCGGACCGACCCAGAAAACAAATGGTACAGAGAACCCACCTACACGCACGCGCGTACAGACACTGACAATGAGACCCACACAACACCGGTCCATGGTCAGCGAAAGAGCGCACACAGCAACGAGGACCAAGGCAACAAACTGAGTCACTGAATTGTGGGACCAAAACGTGGATTAATCACAAACCAGTAATCCTAGGAAAATTGTATGTTGTAGTGATTTATTCCGTCACAAAGAGACTCAGTATATTATAATACTCCGATCGTACTAGTTCAACTGTGGACCTACCCCTTTGGACGACAGCTGAAAACGAATTGACACTGTCAACCGACCAATTCCTCAGCCTGATCAATTCTCTCAATAATTGTGACTTGAACATCAACACAACTGGGATAGCTGCACTAGGCACTTGTATATCTGCAGGGTGCCTGTATATCTCTATCTAATAATAAAGAGAGCAGCGCTTCTCCTCTGCTTCCTTCGTTTGGTACGTCGGACAATTTGCAGAAAACCCCCGATAAACAGGGAAATCAACCCGCAGCCCACATGCCAAAGAAGCCTTCGTCGTTTCTTCCGCGGAAGGACCTACGTGCAATTTGAGGAAAGCCTAGGGATCAGTTCGCAAAAACTCCTTTTCTCTGCTCCGCGCGCGCCCGAGAACGTCGTGCCGCCGCTGTGGACCTCCCCGAGCTCATCTTAGACCACCACCGGCTCCGCCTTGTCGTCCTCTTCCTCCTCGACGAGTGCCGCGTGCCGGGATGGCCTGAATAGTGTGAATCGAGCTTCTTCTCCAAGTCCGGCCGCCGCGGGCCGAGCTCGAGCTCGTCGCCATATGACCTCGCACGGCCTTCCCGACCATCTTTTCAGCTTCCTGGTGAGCTCGCGGTCCTCGTGGACCTTCTCTCCCTCTCTATCGTGTTCTGTACCACGCCCACCCCGTGCGCCGCCGCGGAGCTCCGCTCCGGCGGACGCTGCCGTCCCTCCGACAACCAAAAACGAGCGGCGCCGCCACCATAACGCTCGATGTGACGTTCTCTAGCAGTTGCACTAAACGAATTCGATCAATTTGCTCGGAATCGATCGATCCTTCATCGACCGAGGCAACTGTGGTTCTCCTGTGTCACTGACACGCGGGACCCAGTGTCAGGTTTTTAACCATTTCGAAAATGAATTTTGGAAAATAATAAATCCCTCACAATGGCCCCAGCTATTAAACAAATTCCAGAAAATAATAGATACTTGCAAATTCTATAACTTTTGATCTGGTTAGCAGAAAATTATGGACAATATACCAAAATGTTCAGAAAAATGTAATCTGTCTATTGGTATCAAAATTCATGCATGTTTAACAACTTTTAACCATGCTTATTTAGGACAACAAAATAACCAATTTTATTGGTTTGAACCACGCGGATTTTCTCCCGTTGCAATGCACGTCAGAATTTTATTCTTTTTAATAAATGTTTCCGGTAATTAACAAACCCCTGCCGTGTGGGCCCCTACTGTCGGATATTTAACAATTACAGAAGATGCTGGAATTTGTAAAATTCATATCTTCTAATCTGTATTCATAAAAATGTGTCATTTTCTGACGATAATTGATTTCTCCCATTGCATCACACGGGGCCTTTTCCTATAATATAATAATAAAGAGAGCACGCTTCTCCTCTGCTTCCTACGTTTCGTCGTCGGGGCGTTTTGCAAAACAAAACCTGGCAAATAGGAAAATTACACCGCAGTCCACATGCCAAAGGAGCTTCCTTCGTATCGTGGTCCGAGGGACTTACTTGCAATTTCGGAAAAGCCAGCCGCCTGTTTGTAAAACCGCCTTTCCTCAGCTCTCTTGTGCGCGCGGCCGAGAACGTCGTCGCGCCGTCGCGTCGTGCCGCCACTGCACGCCCTCCCGGTTAAATCGAAGAGCACCCGCGGGACGGCCTCAGCCTCCTCTCCATCCTCGCCAAGAATCACGAGCCAGGAAGCTCGGAGACGCCCGCGCCGGGGTCATCTTCCCCGGGTCCGGCCGCCGCCACGCCCCGATTTCGATTCACCACCTCCCGACCTCGCCCTGCTTCAGCGAGCCCATATCCGCGCTCCTGGTGAGCCGCTAGCCCTCCTGGTTTCCTCCGTTTCTCTCCCCTCTTCCTCTGTGTTGCGCCGCACCGGCCACCGCCGTGCGCCGCCGCGCGGAAGCGTCGCCGGAGCAAGCCGCCACACTTTGGTTGCCCGCGACGCGATGCATCAAAAGCGCTACGCCGCGCCACCCCTCTCGGCCTTAATCGACGCCGCCATGGTCGACATGGCCACTGGTGGCCATTGCTGACGCCAGATGACGTCATCACGGGCTCCACTAGTCAGATTTTTATTCTTTTCGTAAGTATATTCGCAAATATTAAATTTTCTGACGTGTGGGCCCGGCTGTCAGGATTTTAATATTTTTCCCCAAAATTTATTTCTATATTCGTAAACAAAATTCAAATATTTCGAACCCGTAGCAATTCAAATATTTCGAACCCGTGGCAACGCACGGGCGCCTTTCCTAGTATACACTAAAACACCTAAGATCAAGTCATCAAGCACCACAACTCTACGAGCTAGCTACTCTAATCCTAGGCAAAACACATCAATATATTACTACAGCAACACACTTAACAGCGACGAATCTCAGGTGATCCGTTATCATTCACCCAACACCGAAGTAAGAAAATATGGTGCACGCCGCGACATCCGACAGCTTTAGCAGCTTGTTCGCCTCCTTCGACAAGGACACCGACGGCAAGATCTCGGCGAAGGAGCTGCAGCTGTGCATGAAGGCGGCGCTGGGCGAGGACGTGTCGACAGAGGACGCCGAGGCGCTCGTCGCTTCGGCAGACGCCAATGGCGACCGGCTTCTGGATAAGGAAGAGTTCCTCAAGCTGGTGAACACCGAGACGGAGGAGCGGTTCAGTGAGCTGAGGGAGGTGTTCGAGATGTACGAAGTGAAGGGAGAAGGGTGCATCACCCCGGCGAGCCTGATGATGATGTTCAGCAGGATGGGCTCGCATCAGGGCATCGACGATTGCAAGGCCATGATCCAAAGGTTTGATTTGAACGGAGATGGAGTGGTTTGCTTTGATGAGTTCAAACTCATGATGGAGGCCTAGCAGATAATTAAATTACCATCTTCTTATTAGAAGAGGGTTTTGAAAATGCTAGAAATCTTAAATTCTTGTTGTGCTTGTTTGAACAAATGTCTGGTCTGAAAATCAATTTCCTCAAAAGTGAGGTTTTCTGTTTCGGAAACTGCAAAAAACAAAGCGAGGTGTACGAGGAGATTTTCACTTGCAAGTCTGGGGTTTTACCTATGGTTTTATCTCGGGCTTCCTGTTGATAAGAACCGCCTTCTTAACAAACATTGGGAGCATGTGGAAACAAAAATGGGGGAGAAAACAGGGTGTTATCTTGGGAGGTGGTTGGATATAGGCTCTCGAACCATCCTTCTAAATTCTTGCATAACTTCTATTATCTTCTACATGCTTTTTTTTATAGAGTTCATGTGGGAGTGAGGAAAACCTGCGATGGTTACAGGAGTAGGCTTTTGTGGCAAGAGGAACAGGGGATTAGGAAATACCACCTGATGAATTGGGAGACAGTGTGCTCTCCTAAGGATTTAGGTGGTTTGGGGGTTCTCAATCTGGATATTATGAATATTAGCCTTTTGTGTAAATGACTTTGAAAATTGGAGAACGAAAATGGGGCATGGCAGGATATTCTGAAGAAAAAATATCTTCAAAAAGAAACCCTGTCACAAACCTCAGATAAAGATGGGGTATCTCAATTCTGGTTTGGGTTAATGAAAGTAAAAGATATCTTTTACTCTTTTTGTGACAGAACAGTGGTATCGGGTAACAAAACTAGCTTTTGGAATGATAAATGGTATAATGGAAAAAGTATGGCGATAATGTTTCCTAGATTGCACAACCTCACCTTTAGCAAGGATGTTAGAGTTGATAAAGTTGTTGCATCTAAGGGTGGATGCCTTGTTTTTCGAAGATGTCTCTTGGGCGATTTGGCAACCTAGAAAGAAGAGATGTTCAACATTATTAATAATCTTGGGCTGGGTGAAGGTGATGATAGGGTGACCTGGAGGCTAGGGCAAAAGGGTTTTACTGTTAAGACTCTATACAATGCCCTACAGACCAAACCGCCTGCTAAAAAATTCAAACACCTTTGGCCGATGAAAATCTCGACTAAAATCAAAACTTTTCTTTGGTTGGTGATGTGGGGAAGAACTCTGACCAAAGATAACTTAAAGAAAAGGGGTTGGGAGGGGAGTGGTCAGTGCATGTTTTGCGTAATAGACAAAAGTATTGATCATCTTTTCTTTACCTGCCCTTTGGCGAGGTTTGTATGGGGTGTGTTTTGCTGTAGTTTGGATGTTCATGACCCTCCTAGTTCAGTTGTTGAACTAGGAGAGTGGATCCTTACTTTTCAAGATCCGAAGCGTGGTGCGATCAAAGTATGTCTCGCAGCTATCTTCTGGACAATCTGGAAGACAAGGAATCGAGCATGTTTTGATCAGATCATGCCCCAGGATCCTTGTGATGTTATTTTTCATATTTGTTATTGGATTGAACTTTGGAGTGAACTGTAGACGGAAAAGCTGCGAAGAATGTAGCGGCGCGGGTCTGAGAAGTTGAAGACCGTATCGATGGAGGTCTTCAATCGGGCAAAAGGGTGGTCGCCGATATGTTCAAGAATCTGCAGTGGGTAGCCTTCGTCGGGAACGACTGCGTCTGGAGTCTTCGTTTGGTGTATGTGTGTTGTAATAAGGGTGTGATCTTTGTTGCGCGCCACGGACCTGGGCCGGTTGGCTTTGTTGTCGTTTCTTTCATATTTCGTGGTGTTGAACCCTGGATGATGTAGACCTTTAAGTTTCTTTATATGAGGCTGGGGGCTAGTCCCTTTTAATAAAAAACAGATAATTAAATTGATTTGAATCTGATGCACCAATTGGTAGTTCAGTTTTTTTGTAAGAATCGGTAGCCGTTCTATTTTTATCTTCGTTAGTAATGACTTTTTTTGCTAATGATGTAAAAGGTAAACTAACAATAGTTTGTTCTGTTTTTAATTTCGGAGAGACATGATGTAAAAGGTAAAGTTTTTTTTGAGGAATGCCATCATGGCGTACTTTATTAATTGGAAACAATAGTTACATCGATTGCGGTTACAGCTCTGATGCAAATTGAGCTAATTTTTTTTAATAATACATTTTTTATATTAAATTCAAAAAATATTACGCAAAAAAACGATTTTCCAGAAATAATACGGCCTCGGCCTGGTCTGGGCCGATTAGGTCCTGTCGGCCAGGCCTGGGCCGATTTGTGCTGATCGGCTTAGCCTGGCCGAAAGGGTAGCTGTGGGCCAGGCCTGCGCCCGACAGGCCGCGCGTGGGTACTAATCGGCCTAGTCTGAGCCGACAGGCCTATCGGCCAGGCTTGGGCCGACAGGATGCTGCTTAAGGCCCAAAAATCCCCATCTTCTTCCTCGCGTCCTCTCTCTCCTTTTCTTCTTCCTCTCGAAAACCAGCAGCTCCTGCTGCGTTTCAGCGGCGATCTATCCACCCAGCCACCAAATCTTCCTCCTAGAAGTGTTAGAGAGTTAAGGCAGCTCAGATCTACAGATGGGTTGGATTTTGTGTGATTTCGTGTTGTTTGGTTGGAGCAATGGTGGAGTTTAGGTGGAGGTTGCTGTAGGGTGGTGGATGGTGCAGCGTGGTGGTGGTGCAGCGGTGTTGCATTGGCGGTGGTGGTGACGTTGCTGGTCCATTGAATCGGCACGCTTCAAGGGTATGCGTTTATTTGCTAGTAATATTAAGTATATAGTTGTTCCCGGTTGTAACAGTAAATTGGTGTCACATTTTTAGGTTGTTGAGATGAGTAATTTAGTGAAATGTTTGTTTTTCTACGGTCCTGGCGAAGTTGTAGTAAATGAGCATGGAGCTGATTTGGGTGAGTTTCGATGGTCAGAGTTGGAACTGAGTGACCCACAAACATGGTCTATAAGTCAGCTGAAAGATTGGTTGGCAGCGTGTTTAGGGCTTCCTCAAACAGACACCGTCGGTGTGCATGCACTGTGGACGAAGACAAGGTCCCCGGTGTTTTTTTATTTGAGGCCGATAGAACGGACCTCTCAGATGGTGCGATGGTTGCAAGGCTGCGCAAGCAGGGGATGTACCCCTCATGCCTTACTGATACCTGTCGCGAAGGAGGTGATTCCGCCTGAAGGCGAGGGAGGGCACGATCCTGGCCAGAGTAGTCAGGAGATGCAATTTTCTGGACATGATTATAATCAGGGAGATGTTGGAGGTGGTGGTTATGACTATGGCCAAAATAGTCAGACAGAGCAGATGGAAGAGGAAGATGTTGGAGGTGGTAGTTATGAATCTGGCCAAAATAGTCAGACAGAGCATATGGAAGAGGGAGATGAAGATGCTGCTGAGGCAGCAGCAGACGATGTATTCCAAGAAATGATGGAAGAGGAAGACGAAGATGGTGGTAGTGCTTATGGGCATGATTCCGACGAGTCGGATGACGAACATGTGGTGCCAAATCCTGCGTCATGGAGTCATGATTTCTCGTCGTCAATGACAGTGAACGATGGTCATGATTCTGCCTGGGAATACCATCAGAACCAGGTTTCTGCGGGTGCTCTATATACCGACAAGCAACATTTGCAAGATGCAATCATTAAGTGGGCAATGTCGACTTGCAAGACATTCAAAACCAAGGTGTCGAGTAAAAAATATCTGACAATGGAATGTGAGGTAGCAGGGTGTCCTGGAAGGGTGCACGGTTATCGTCCTCACTTCGGCATAAACTGGAAAGTGAGCGACGTAGTACAACACACATGTAGAATTGAGAGTATTCCTCAAGATCATCGTAACATTTCGTCGACGCTTATAGCTCGGTTGCTGTACTCAGAAATAGTACAGGGCAAAGCTATGGAAGCGAAGGCTATTATACATAAGGTGTTCACCAGGTTCAAGTACACAATATCTTATGGCAAAGCTTGGAGGGCTAAGCAGATGGCACTTGAGAAAAGATTCGGATCGTTCCTAGACTCATATGACTCAGTTGTTCGGCTCCTCTACACATTGCAGGCCCGTAATCCAGGCACATATGTTGACGTCAAACACTTTTGGATGGCAGAGTTTCCAAACGTAAAGGTGCTGCATCGTGTGTTCTTCTCTTTCGGTGTATGCATAGAAGCTTTCACTCACTGTCGACCAGTTATCTGTGTTGATGGTACATTTCTTACTGGCAAGTATAGGGGACAGATCTTGACTGCCATTGGTCAGGATGGCAACAATCAGATCGTGCCACTTGCATTTGCTTTTGTGGAGAGCGAGAACACTGAAAGTTGGACTTGGTTCTTCAGGCAGCTTAAAATAGCAGTAGTAAAAGATAAGCCGAACGTGTGCATCCTTCATGACCGCCATGCTGGTATACTGAACGCCGTCAAGGCACTCACAAACCCTGTGGCCGCGGAAGAAACGCCATGGCTAGACCTGCAGAGTCGTTGGTGCATGCGCCATTTGGGGGCCAATTTTTTCTCACAGTTCCGAGATAAGGCTTTGATGAATCTATTCAAAAAACTGTGCAAGCAGAACCAATTCTGGAAATACACATTCGTACGTGGTAAGCTTGATGACTTCACTAACCAGCATGTTAGGCAGAGGAGAGCTGCACGAAATGTTGCAGTAGCAGCACATGTGCAACTTGTGGCGCAACAGCTAGCAACCGGACCTCCACCAGCTGAGGATGTACCTGTTGGGCTTTGTGACTTGCCAGGATTTGATCCGCCTGGTGTTAGGAGAAAGACTGGGAGGTTGATTAAAAACTTTCAGCAGTGGATAGAGCACGAGCCTCTTGAGAGGTGGTCTTTGCTGCACGACACTTATGGAGCCAGGTACGGTGTTATGACTACCAACCTGCTGAAACATACAACTTTGTTCTTAGAGGAAATAGGGCATTGCCACTTACAGCCATTGTGGAGGGTATTTTTGAGGGCACAGTCAAGTACTTCAGAGAAAGACGCCAGAAAGCTCACATGCATATCGTTAACAACCCAAACACACCTTTTTGTGAGAAGATTACGGAGTACATGGATAGGAAGATGGCAAAAGCTCGTACTCATGCTGTGCAGGCCATAGGAAATCAAGAAAGGAGGTTCGAGGTACGCTTACCTTCTGACAAGTTTGGTTGCGGAAATCAGCTCAGAACGCATGAGGTGAGAATTGGAAATGAAGCCCGACCAACATGTGACTGCACATGCAATAAACCAAAATTGCTTCACCTGCCCTGCTCCCATGTATTGGCTGCGTGTGGGCAACTCGGACTGTCAGCCATCTCGTTCGTTTCACCATATTATTTGAACGAGTCTGTTCTTAATACCTGGACCGGTGAAATGGTGGGATTTCGAGCTGTGGGTAATTTTAACACGGTTGACCCTAATGAAAGGCAGTACATCCCCGACCCAAGGCTACTGCGTCCTGGTAGAGGTAGACGACCGTGCAAGCGTATCAGAAATGGTATGGATGAATCTGAAGCCGGAGGCCCGACAGTGCAATGTTTCTTGTGCAATGATTTTGGTCACAGGGACACTGCTTGTACAAAATTCCCACCTACGAATGCTGCTCCGGCAACTAGAGCAGCTGCTCCACGTGGGCGAGGCAGCCGAGGACCAAGAGGAAGGGGAAGAAACTAGGATGTTTTAAATTTGGACTGTGCTTTTATTTGTAATAATGAGGATCAATGTTTTAAAATTGGACTATGTTTTAATCTGTAATATGTGTGGATCAGTGTTTGTAGACAATGTTTTTATCTGTAATATGTGTGGATCAGTGATTTAAATTTGGAGTTTGATTTCATCTGTAATTTGTCTGCATTTGTGGCTAAAAAAGAGGAGGGAGAGGTGGAAAAAAATGGAAGAGCCTCTCGGCCCAGCTTGGGCCGACAGCCTCTTGTCGGCCCAGTACAGGCCGATAGGCCCAGTCGGCCCAGCTCTGGCCGACCAGTTTCTCTGACACGCGCAGAGCGGCCGACAGCACAAATCGGCCCAGGCCTGGCCGACAGGACCTAATCGGCCCAGCCTGGCCGAGGCCGTATTATTTTGAAATCGTTTTTTTGCGTAATATTTTTCGAATTTAATATAAAAAATGTATTATTAAAAAAAAATAGCGCAAATTGAGGGGTCGCCATGCCACACACCATGGTCGACCTCGAATAACTTAGGAAGTTCATGAGCTGTCATATTGGCTTCCCTAGGACAATGATTAAAACTAACACGAGCAAAACTCGTGTTAGTTTACCTAGGAGAATGTAAGTTAAAGATAACGATTTAAAAGTTATGTGTTACAAATTTTGGTTTTAGGGTTTAGGGTAAAGGAGAATGTGCAGCATCTCTTCTAGGGTGTGCGGTCGTAAATATTCTTTGGAGTAAGATTTTTTTTTTGGTTGAAAAGTTGGAGTAAGATTCTTAACTGGGCTGGTCTACAACAAGTCGTGCCCCTCATGGATCAACCGCTCAGGATTTGGTGGCAACGCGGAGGAGCCCAGCTTAGCAAAGAAGGCAGAGCAAAACTAAACTCCATTATGATCATAACCTCATGGTCTATATGGCGAGAGAGGAACGCCCGTGTTTTTAACAATGACCCCAAACCAATTAACGCTCTGATCAACCAGATCAAGGAGAAGCAAAACAATGAACCCAAACCAATTAACGCTCCGATCCGATCCGTTCCGTTATGTACTGGTCGTTCTGTAAGACTGTTGCCATTTTCATGGCTTTTCTTTTCTCTCTCTAATATAATCCATGCAATGATCTTGCTAGGGATGTAAATGGATCGGATCGGATAATGCTCTTTCGATATCCTTTCCCATATTATTTTGTCTGATTCAGAGCGGATCGAATAATGACCGGATGTGGATTCAAATGCGGATAATATCGGACTACGGATACGGATTGGAAACGGAGCGGATTCGTACCGGAAACAAATAGAAAGTAGCAGATAAAGTCGTGCAAAGAATGCAAAGAAACGCAATTTTACCGTGAAATACAACAAAAGAACTATCCAAACACGTAACACTACAAAGTGACCAAATGTATGTGGACATGATGCAGGTGCACGGTTACACTGGCATATAACGAATACTCCTATATGATTACTGAGTAATATACGGGTTAATTATATACAAAGAGATGCAAGCAGAAGATTAGGTCAGTGTGTCAAAGGATTAATTGCCTATTTATATTAGATCATTAGGCTAATTAATCAGATTATCCTAATAGAGTATATCGGATGTCGGGATGTAACCCCGGGTACCCCAAGTTTGTTGGTTCTGTTGAGTTGATAGAAGAGTAAAAACAAGAGGTAGATAAGTTAAAGATAAAGAAAAAGGTCAAAGAAGCTGCCTGGGCCGAGTTTGGAGCGGTCCAGGCCGAAATACCACCTGCTGGACCGAGTTCTCCTTAGCTGGGCTGGACCGAGGTCTTCAACTCGGCTGGACCGAGGTCTTCAACTCGGAAGGGCCGAGATATCACCAGCTTCGGTTTGGGCCATCTCCACACCCCAGCGGGCACCCCAGACTCGGACGGGCCAGGCTCCAGCGCTACCTCGGACCGGCCTCTCTCCATCCCGGGCAGGCCGCAGCCTCTTTACCTCGGCTGGGGCCGAGTCGCCAGCGGGCCGAGGCCGCTCCACGCCCCGGAGCAGGCCGTGAGCTGCTTATCTCGGTCTGATCGATGTTTCCCGTCTCGGAATGGGCCGAGGCCACACCTCGGACGGATCGGTCGCTCCAGGCCGAATTGGATCGCTGCATCGCCACGTCTCGGTCGCTCGTAAACCGAGATCGCCAGGTACAAACCGGATCGGGGCAGGAGGCCCCGATACTCCTCTTCCGCGTAATTCCATCGACCGGATCAAGACAAGACGCAGCACCGCGCCACCGGCATCCAGCTTCCGACATCCAGCTACGCCAGGTACTGGGACGCTCCGGCTCGTACCTGGTACTGTTATTAGTTGACCCAGCAAAACAAGACAAGAAGATGCCCAGACAGGAGCTAGAAGACAAAAGCCAGGACATGGCCAATCGTGGCTACAGTGACGTGGATGTGACAAGAGTACAACTGGATGACGCGTGTACAGTGGTGACAAGACCCCAGTGGTCATATCATCAGCAGTGACTGTACAGTGACGTGTGGGCCACCCCTTGTCCCCTGGGCTCTCCCTATATAAAGGGCACCAGGGGGAGAGCTCTCCTCAGCCACCCGCGGGCTCATTTCCCCCCTGGCTCCTTTCTTCCTCTAGTACTAGCACTAGTTCTTCAGCTCATGGAGATAGGCAGCCCAATACTGGCAAGAGATACACAGCTCAAGGAGCATTTGTACCGATCATATGCAGAGAGGAGAAATACACAGAGTAGGCTAGATGCTGCAGTAGGGGTTTTATCTCTCACGAGAGCCCCGAAGCAGGGTAAATCCCCGTGTTGATCTGTTCTTCTGTGTGCGCTCTTCAGTGCGCTATCCCTCCCCGAATCCTCTAGCGTCCATCGGCCCCAAACTTAAGCCTACCCCTAGGCATCTGTTGTTTCATACGACGACAGTTGGCGCCCACCGTGGGGCCTCTAGTGGCGCTTGCTGGAATAAATTCGGACGGGACCTTTTTTGTTAACTCGGGGACTCGACTCCGACATCATTCCCGAGTTGACTTGGTCAAATCCGGGTTGACATAGCCAAAACCGACATAGGAATAGCCAAAACCGACATATCCCTGTCCTGGCAACACTGTTCATCTGACATTGTTCATCCGGCATATCCATGTCTTGCCGACACTGGAAATCCGACATATCTATGTCCTGCCGACACTGTTCATCCGACACTGTTCATCCGACATGTCCATGTCCTGACGACACTGTCCATCCGAGGTATCCTGAAATCCGACATATGCTGATATGCTGGTAAATCCGACATATGCTGGTATGCTGGAGAAATCCGAGATACCCTGGAAATCCGAGTTAAGATTGGGAAATCCGAGTTAAGGCTTGGAAATCCGAGTTAAGATTTGGAAATCCGAGTTAAGCTTTGGAAATCCGAGTTAAGCCCTGGAAATCCGAGTTAAGCTTGGGAAATCCGAGTTAAGCCCTGGAAATCCGAGTTAAGATTGGGAAATCCGAGTTAAGGCTTGGAAATCCGAGACAAGGTTGGAAATCCGAGTTAAGGCTTGGAAATCCGAGTTAAGCTTGGGAAATCCGAGTTAAGCCCTGGAAATCCGAGTTAAACTTGGAAAATCAGAGATAAACTTGGAAGATCCGACATAAGATTGGAATCCGACATATATTGGTCAAATCCGACATAAAAGTGGCTCAAACCGAGATATTGGTGGCTCAGACCAGCATATTGATATCCATGCCGGCAGCAGCATCTTCCTCGACTTCTCCAACAACATTGCCTCGTAAGTATCATTTATATGTCTGCATCACTCTTTTAACTAGTCTCAAACAGTACTCGGGGACTGCCCCTTCGTATCTTGCTTAGTTGTTTCCCCCGGGAACAAGATGTCTTGACCCGGGGACTGGGCAGCCAGTTAAGTTTTGTTTGGTCTAGTAGATAAGAAAACTGGCTCGGGGACTCGGTTGAGTTTGAGTCTGTGCCCTGTTGCATAGCTTTGTTGCTAGACTTAGTTTTTGTCTGTTAATCAGAGTTGTTGTTACCGTTAAATATTTGTTATATGTATATGCTTGAACTAATATTGAAAGGTGATATCGGTTTTATCGAGAGAATGTTCATCCCCGAGATCATGGTTTTATTGGTTGTCTCGGATTACCCAAAATATTATAACATTATCGGTATTCTCCAGATCGCCGTTTATGTCGGTTGGCAGTTATATCTCAATATCATCTCATATCTCAAAGCGCCGTTTATTTCGGTATGCAGCATATATATCAATATCATCTCACATCTCAAATCGCCGTTTATTTCGGTTTGCCAAGATATCACGACATTTATCTCATACCATCGAGTATCCCTTAATTGCTATCTTTATCGGCTTAATCAATTATAATGATTCTTCAGTTATCCGAGCTTACCAGAGTATCATAGCATCATTATCTCGGCACAATGAGTCAAATGGTATCCGATCTCACTGAGTATTACGTGTTGAGAGATGTCTCAGCTCGTCATCTGACAAGTGCCTGTGAAGGCAATATGTCAGATTTAGCCCATGCAGGCTTTATGCTGGTTCAGCTAAGGCTGCCAACATATTTATGCGGTAAATGCCCAGAGTGGCTAAAAACCGACATATGAGATACGCCCAGAGTGGGCAAAAACCGACATATGAGATATGCCTATAGAGAGGCCGAGATACCGAGACATATGAGATATGCCCAGAGGGGCCGAGATACCGAGATATATGAGATATGTCCGTACAGACATATGCTCCGAGACATTTGAGATATGTCCGTACAGACATATGCTCCGGGACATATGAGATATGTCCGTGCAGACATACGCCTTCGGTAATGCCCGTGATGGCTAAGAACCGACATATAATGATGCCCATGCTGGCAGGATATTTCTTATATGGAGATTTTGGTATTGGATATTTGATTTTGTAAGACTGCGCGCGACCCTGCGAGTCCCCGCAGCCTCGGGGACTAATGTCGGGGATGTAACCCCGGGTACCCCAAGGTTGTTGGTTCTGTTGAGTTGATAGAAGAGTAAAAATAAGAGGTAGATAAGTTAAAGATAAAGAAAAAGGTCAAAGAAGCTGTCTGGGCCGAGTTTGGAGCGGTCCAGGCCGAAATACCACCTGCTGGACCGAGTTCTCCTTAGCTGGGCTGGACCGAGGTCTTCAACTCGGCTGGACCGAGGACTTCAACTCGGATGGGCCGAGATATCACCAGCTTCGGTTTGGGCCATCTCCACACCCCAGCGGGCACCCAGACTCGGACGGGCCAGGCTCCAGCGCTACCTCGGACCGGCCTCTCTCCATCCCGGGCAGGCCAAGTGCTCCGGCCTTGGGCAGGCCGCAGCCTCTTTACCTCGGCTGGGGCCGATTCGCCAGCGGGCCGAGGCCGCTCCACGCCCCGGAGCAGGCCGTGAGCTGCTTATCTCGGTCTGATTGATGTTTCCCGTCTCGGAATGGGCCGAGGCCACACCTCGGACGGATCGGTCGCTCCAGGCTGAATTGGATCGCTGCATCGCCACGTCTCGGTCGCTCGTAAACCGAGATCGCCAGGTACAAACCGGATCGGGGCAGGAGGCCCCGATACTCCTCTTCCGCGTAATTCCATCGACCGGATCAAGACAAGACGCAGCACCGCGCCACCGGCATCCAGCTTCCGGCATCCAGCTACGCCAGGTACTGGGACGCTCCGGCTCGTACCTGGTACTGTTATTAGTTGACCCAGCAAAACAAGACAAGAAGATGCCCAGACAGGAGCTAGAAGACAAAAGCCAGGACATGGCCAATCGTGGCTACAGTGACGTGGATGTGACAAGAGTACAACTGGATGACGCGTGTACAGTTGTGACAAGACCCCAGTGGTCATATCATCAGCAGTGACTGTACAGTGACGTGTGGGCCACCCCTTGTCCCCTGGGCTCTCCCTATATAAAGGGCACCAGGGGGAGAGCTCTCCTCAGCCACCCGCGGGCTCATTTCCCCCCTGGCTCCTTTCTTCCTCTAGTACTAGCACTAGCTCTTCAGCTCATGGAGATAGGCAGCCCAATACTGGCAAGAGATACACAGCTCAAGGAGCATTTGTACCGATCATATGCAGAGAGGAGAAATACACAGAGTAGGCTAGATGCTGCAGTAGGGGTTTTATCTCTCACGAGAGCCCCGAAGCAGGGTAAATCCCCGTGTTGATCTGTTCTTCTGTGTGCGTGATGTCTACGCACGCTTCTATTCTTGTAGACAGTATTGGGCCTCCAAGAGCAGAGGTTTGTAGAACAGCAGCAAGTTTCCCTTAAGTGAATCACCCAAGGTTTATCGAACTCAGGGAGGTACAGGTCAAAGATATCCCTCTCAAGCAACCCTGCAATTAATATACAAGAAGTCTCTTGTGTCCCCAACACACCCAATACACTTGTCAGATGTATAGGTGCACTAGTTCGGAGAAGAGATAGTGAAATACAAGTAATATGGATGATTATAAGTAGTAACTGCAATCTGAAATAAAGATGGCAGCACGCAAACATGTAGCAGAACTTGATGTAAACGGTGTTTCAATGCTTAGAAACAAGGCCTAGGGATCATACTTTCACTAGTGGACACTCTCAACAATGATCTCATAACTGAATAAGTAAAAGCTACTCTTAAACACTCTCTTATTGGATAACAAACACCATTCATTGTGTAGGGCTACAAAAGCACACCTCAAGCCGGAGTAAACAAGCGCCACAACGTCATAAAGGAGTCACACACGGTGCACACACTGTCACCTTTACACCGTGGAGAGTACCGGAGTTCATATTAAAGTAACCTCTGGAGTGCATAATAGATAAAGAGTAACATCTACATATTCAACTAGATTAGCACAACTGAACACAAGTAAATACTACTCGGGATTATTCTCCTTCTTGATGAAGCAAGAGTACTATGCGTAGGGCTGCAAAAGCACACCTCAAAGTCTGAGTAAACAAACACCACAATTCCCAAGAATAAGCCATGATAAATGTCTAAATTATTCATAGAGTCACACAAGTACCCACACTGTCACCTTGATACCGTGTTGTCACAATGACTCCAGAAACTAGACAAAATCACTTGAGTAGCATAAACATTATTAATGCATTCAGCGATACTAGCAATACACATGATTACATAAAGATCACACCATAGGAGAGAGAGATGAACCACATAGCTACCGGTAGAGCCCTCAGCCTCGGGGGAGAACTACTCCCTCCTCATCATGGGAGTCAGCAGCGGCGATGAAGATGGCGGTGGAGTCGATGGAGATGACTCCGGGGGCAATTCCCCGTCCCGGCGGCGTGCCGGAACAGAGATTCTGTCCCCCGAAACTTGTCGTCGATGGCGGCGGCGCTGCGGAACTCTTCGTGGAATATGGCTTCGTTTTTTAGGGTTTACGCCTCGGGGGGAATAAATAGGCGAAGGGGCAACGTCGGTGGAGCCCGAGGTGGGCCTCCTCACCAGCTGGCCCGGCAGAAGGGGGGCCGCGCCGCCAGGTGGCTTGGCCACCTCGTGGCTCCCCTTCGTCTCTCCTTCGGACTCCGTGTACGTGTTGGAAAAATAGGGACTTGGCCTTTTGTTTCATGCAATTCCGAGAATATTCGCAGAAGTAGTTTTCTGGAATCAAAAACAGCAGAAAACAGGGAACTGGCACTTCGGCATCTTGTTAATAGGTTAGTCCCAGAAAATGCATAAAAGTGATATGAAGTGTATATAAAACATGTAGCAATTGGTATAATATAGGCATGGAACATCAGAAATTATGGATACGTTGGAGACGTATCAGTGCGCTCTTCAGTGCGCTATCCCTCCCCGAATCCTCTAGCGTCCATCGACCCCAAACTTAAGCCTACCCCTAGGCATCTGTTGTTTCATACGACGACATCGGATAATCCGCAAAAATGGCGGATAATCCGCATACGTCGGATAATAGCAATACCATATCATCTACCATATCCGTCGGATGTCCACTTAACAAATATTCTTATCCGCATATGTATCCGTATCCGACGGATTTCTATAATTAGATACCACATCCTTAAAAACGGATGTGGATGCGGATTCGGAGCAGGAAGTATCCGTACCGTTTACATCCCTAGCTCTTGCATGGCTAAAAAAAATGGTTTTTGTCATGGATCTTTGGTGGTCGTGTGTGTTTCCGTGTCTTCATTTTGATGTGCTCTCATCATTTAATCAACAATAAGAAGAACTAATTTAATCAAGAAATGACGACCGCTAATGAGCGAGAGGGAAAAATGGGACCTCGTAGCAACCTACTTGCTTATTAGTCTTATATTCCAGAAACCTCTTGAAACTACTAGTTAAATTCAGCACGCTAAAACCTTCTACTAAGTTTTTGCATATGTTTAATGAATCTATTGACAAAGAATTGTATAAATACACTTTAATAGGGCAAAATTTACTACTTGGACTAATATAATAATGTTGGTTTCTTATACCAGAGTGAAATAAACTGCAACAGACGATATCCTTTAGCATCCCATGCTAAAAAAATAACAAAAATAGTTTCACTTTAGCATAATACAATGTATTAATAATAACAGTAGATCAATATGAAACATATCTGCCTTAATATGCACAAGAATGGTTACTTTACTATTTATGTTATTTATACCTAAAAATACTTAAAATTATAGCTATACTTATATATAACAAAACATGACATATAGTTAGCGACAAAGATAATGGTGACTACATAAAAAAGTTTAGTACAAATGGGCAAAGAGCGTCAATTTTAACTTATCTTGATTCACAACATTTAATGTTTAGATTGGACCCAAACAGTTAAGCGATTCAGAACAAAGCAACCAGAACTAATCGTACAACTATATGTGTGTATGAAAATAATGTTAACATCGCTTACAACCCGTACGGATGTATGAACTTGAGTTGTGAATTTCCCACTTAATATTTGGGCTCACGATATATTTAACTTCGGAAAATAAGTAAATTACGAAGCCCAGCCCAACACCCGTCTACGAAACAATTATCTTCGATATGGTTTCAGTTGTAGTAATAGGTCTCTTCTTCCCTAGCTAGAGACTTAGGAATTATGAAATCCAAGAAGTGATTGAATAAGTTTGGAAACGTGATTCCTTCAAGTCTTTGTTAGGTTATAATATTTCCAATTTTCCCGACCAACGTGTAATTGTTTTTGCAATATTTTGCATATTAACGAGACTAGTTATGTTAGCGTTGTCCTACTATACATGAATATGTTACGGTGGTTTAGAAAATAAAGAGGGTAAGTTCATGAGGATCAATAAGTGGCCGATCATGCGAAATATTTTTTATCTTCGGCAAGACAGCCATAGAGCTCTTGATACTCTTGTTTGGTGTTACTCCGTGTGCTCATCATCAAGATGGATGTGAATACGAGCACAAATGTGACTAGTAGTTCTATGAGTTATAAAATCAATCATCCAATAATGTAAATTAAGGGCCTAAACATAGGCAAGAGTGTCCTTACCAATCAGGCCATTCAACTAAAGCAAATAATGACCAGCTTAACTCTTGTAACTATTGGGTTGCGTGTACGGTAATTTAAAAATTTCCGCATAAGCTACGCAACAACCTCCAAGATCTACTATGAAGATACAAGTAACAACACATGCATATTGATCTAACTGTAAATTCGTTACCGACACCGTGAAGCGGAAGAGATGTCGATGACGACGTTGATGAAGCTTGTGGAAGAACTCCCTCGGCAAAGCCTAGCCAAGAGAATATCGTAGACTCCTCGCGTCTCGCTTTGATCCAACATAGTGAGATAGGGTCAACCGTTTCTCAACGGATCACCCCTCTGAGTTTCGCACACATACATCGGATCTAGTTCAGCAGGGCTTCGCCGTCCATGCTTGAAGCACTCACCGCTGGTGTATATGAAGGTGGAGATCTCAACACATGAGAAGGAGGAGAGAGAGATTAGATATTAGATCTAGATCTAATTGGAGAGAGGAACCCTCTAATCTAACTAGAAGAGATCTAAATTGTGTGTCTCTAAAGGAGGAGGGGGTGGGGTTTATATAGGAGGCCAAGGGGTAGGGAGGCTTGGGCAAGCCCTTGCCCTCCACCACCGGCCTGAGGGGAGACTTGGAGTTGGACTCTAACTCCCCTCCCCTATTCGGTTTGGGGGAGGAGTCCTTGTCCAACAAGGTCCCCCCCCCCCCCCCAAACCGCCTCTCCCTATGGGCCTAAGGCCCAACTAGCTAGGGTTTGGCCAAGGAGGGGAACTTCCCCCTTTGCATACTTGGCCCACCCGCCCCACTTGGGGATGCAGCTGCCTAGTGGGCCCCACGGGCCCACTTGGCAGCCCCCTTTGGTGGCTCCAATTTATCTAATATTTTTCCAATAATTATTTATTAATTAAATAAATTAATATTAATTAATATTTTGTCTAATTAATTCTTATTTAAATATTTCCTTTTATAGAATATTCCCTGAATTAATTACTTATCATATAAAACACTTTTACATGATCCGGGATACCTAGTGTCCGCAAACAAAATACTCCGGATAAATATTTCCCTCTTGTATAAACCCTCGGAATAAATCTGACTAGTGATAGAAACTATTTCTATTACTCCGAGACACCTAGTGTCTGCATAATCCAATCTCTCTTAGATATTATCTATCACGCAGAAAACATTCGGTGATACTCTCTCGTTATCCAGACCAACCATATACACAACAAACTAGAACTGACTGAAGTGTGTTACCCTATAGGTTCGATAACGTGTAGCTATAATTGGATGAACTCATTCAATCACTAGCCAGGGTCAGGTCCTTGGACAACCTGAATAACAGCTACCGTTATGTGAATAACACTCTGTTGAACCTGTTGATTATTAATATATCATTCCCATTACTCTCGATACAGAACTTACCCGAGATAAAGTATTCCTGATATTTCCATGAATCAATCCCTAAATCACTATATCTTTGTCGATCTCGTTAACCGGTAAGTTTCCTTTTCTCGTTCCTGTAATCTGATATCCCACATGATGTAACTTCATCATGCATTTGATGTCTACGCACGCTTCTATTCTTGTAGACAGTGTTGGGCCTCCAAGTGCAGAGTTTGTAGAACAGCAGCAAGTTTCCCTTAAGTGGATCACCCAAGGTTTATCGAACTCAGGAGGTAGAGGTCAAAGATATCCCTCTCAAGCAACTCTGCAATTAAGATACAAGAAGTCTCTTGTGTCCCCAACACACCTAATACACTTGTCAGATGTATAGGTGCACTAGTTCGGCGAAGAGATAGTGAAATGCAAGTAATATGGATGATTATAAGTGGTAATTGCAATCTGAAATAAAGATGGCAGCAAGCAAACATGAGACAAAATGAGAGCAAACGGTGTTTCAATGCTTGGAAATAAGGCCTAGGGATCATACTTTCACTAGTGGACACTCTCAACAATAATAATATAATTAAATACATAGATATTTCCTCTTCACTATGCTACTCTGAGCTATTCCCTTGTTGGATAACGAACACCAATCCACTGCGTAGGGCTATAAAAGCACACCTTAAAGTTGCATTCCACATCTAGGGAACCCCAATGTCACTAAGAGCGCCCCAAAATAGTACTAGACAAACACCACAATTTCATAGAGACATCCAACACAAATAATAACTCATGATAAGTATTCATGTAATCTTTAGCCTAAGAGTCACACACGGTACACACACTGTCAACTTCGCACCATGGGACAAAGGTGACTCCGGAGTTTACATTAATAAAACCACTCAAGTAGCATAATTCATCAGACAACGAAGAGTAACATCCATGGATCCAACTAGATTACAAAGCTCATGATCACATAAAGATCACACCATGGGAGAGAGATATGAACCACATAGCTACCGGTAGAGCCCTCAGCCTCGGTGAAAACTACTCACACATGGTCATGGTGAGCACACTTGATGGAGAGGTTGATGAAGAGGTGCAGCCCGGAGTGGAGGCGGCGGCCCGCAGCAGCCACGGCGCGGCGGCGGCGAGCGGCGGCGGCGGCGGCCCTTGGCCCCCCTTCTTCTTCCTTGATGATGGTGCAGCAATGGAGGAGCTCCTCCCCCTCCTTGGCGGCTGCCAAGAGGAGGAAAATTCGTGGCTTTTGGTGGCTTGCTTGGAAAATAGGGTTTCCCTTCATTATATAGAGGTGGAGATGCAATCTAGGCCATGGGATGGATGCCCCTTTGATCCAAGGCTCTTGGGCACCTCTAGAAGCTTCCTAGGAACCCCTCTCAGCCCTAATGAGGCTCCAATTCGTGACTTGGCTGAATCCATCAAATTTGGTACGAGTTGGAGTCAATAAAGTCACAATCTTTCAGATTCTCGGATTTCCGTCATCCCATCTAGGGCTGTAGTAAATCGGGAATATCTCGGTCGTCCGGACTCGGAATTGGGTGAATTTTAAGTCTAGATCAATTCTCGGAAAATTCTCTGCAACTTTCCTTTCGGGGAGACTTCCGTTTGACGTCGTCTTCAGGCCCAAACGTGACCATCTTCGAAAAACGTTTCCATACAGATTTCAGGAAAGTCCCAATTCGACTCCAATGTGGTTTCCTATTTTATTTTTGATAATTCCTACACAACAAATAGGAAAACAAGAAGATTTTGCACTTTGGCAACTATTAGTAGGTTAATCCAATAAATGTCATAATATGATATAAAGTGTATATAAAACATGTGCCAATTGACATAAAACATGCATGGAACATCAAAAATTATAGATACGTTTGGGACGTATCAGCATTGTCTGCAGAACATATTGGATATCATACATACCGAGTGGGCAATACCGAGTGGGCAAAACGGTAGTCGGGCAACGAAAGTAAGATGAGTTTGTTTAAGGTTGGCAAGGAGGTGATCAGGCTAGACAGCTTCAACTTTGGCAAAACGGTCACTGAGCTCCTTATGGTCCCCTTTAGGGCTCCTTTGATTCATAGGATAGGGAAAGTGTAGGAATAGGAAACTCATAGAATTGGTATGGCATGTCTAGTTGAATCCTATGGAAAGACAAAGTTTATTTGATTGGTGAAGGAATTTTTCCAAGAGGTTGGAGCTCATGTTATTTTTCTATGGAGTTTGCACTACAAGATTCCTATATGAATTTTTCCTATGGGATATGATCCTATGAATCAAACGGGTTCAACCGTAGGATTTCAACCCTACACCAATCATTTGGCAATCCTATGAATCAAAGGAGCCCTTAGTGTCCGCTTTGCGCACTGGTGATGAAGATGGTCGTGATGGGCCAAAACTAGAGTTTCAAAGACGTCGTGATCCCGGTCGCCACCTCTAGATGTGTCGCGGGCCTATCTCGTCCACACCAAGAAGCTCTAAACCAAATTGGAAGGAGAAAAACATGTAAAACGTCGTGGCCACACATATAGTACTAGAGTTTTTCGAAGTAAGTAGCAGTCAATAAGAATATACATGCATGTAGAACTTAGAGCAAGGACACATTTTGTTTATTTCGGTCATTTAACTAAGCTACAATATTGAAATAATATCTAGGCCACGTGGATTTACTCCCGGATGAGGAGTACATGCAGTAAAAATGTTTGAAGCCTTGAGAAAACCGATCTTTTTTAAAAAAAAGGTGTGCGCTTTTATGTGCACGCAAAGTTTGATGGAGAAAAGAAGTATGACGTGCACTATGCAAAAAAAGAGAAGTTATCAAAAAATGAAACAAAAATTTCCTTGTTTATACGAAGATTTACATATGCACATCCACCATGACTGACCATGGACATAGACACATGTGTATTTTTTCTTGAGCGATCGAGGATCAAGCACAGCCTGATGCGCGCAGCTTTGAGTTACCGTAATAACCGCGAACAATTTTTGTTTTTTGCTGCTAAACAATGACAAGACAGATAACGAGCTTTAAGGCTTCTTTGGATCACATGAGTATAAAACAGAGGAACTAAAAAACAGAGAAATTGACAGGATTACAGGTGCAAAACAGAGGATTACAAAACATAGGAAAACTGCGGGAATAGTCATTTGGATAGAACCACGGGAAAAGTGCCTTGATCCTACGTGAATAAGTGTAAAAAAAAGTTGAGAGTGAATGCTGTAATTCCTATATGATTAGGGTGTAGGAATGCAATCCATATGAATTTTAGAGTTGTGATTCATTTGATTCGAACGGATTCCTCAGTAAAGAATCCTATGTATTGGATTACTCCAAAGAAAATTGTGAAAAACCTACAATCCAAAGAGGACCTTAGTTTTTTTTTTCGAAAAGAGGACCTTAGTTCGATGATACGGAGAATGCACAATCGGGCAGGGACCCCACGAGATGGGACGTGTCAAGCTACCAAAAAAAAAACGAAGAGGGGGAAACGAAAAAAAAGGCAGAGCACCCAACAGGTCCCGACAGTGAGGGAGGGAGGTGGCGCGCCGCTTCGTCGAATCGGCCTTTGGCTGCCGTGCGCGCCGCTCTCTCTCTATTCTTCAGCGATGACCTGAAGCTGACCTCTCCCGCCGCACTGCACGAACGACAGGTGAGATTCGTTCGATTCTGCGCGCCACATCAAATGGGTCCACCTGTCACGGAGAGTCTTCCACGCCGGATGGACGTAAGCGATGACTCCTCTGCGCTATCATTTCGAGGATGCGGCTGCTAACGGCGTGGGTCCCGTGGTAACAGTGACACAGTGGCAAAGTGGTGGACCCACGCAACGGCAGCCGTCTGTGCTGTGCTGCGGCGCCGCCTCCCTCCCTCGTGCGTGTCCCTTTCGGTGAAAAGATACACGGACCAGGTGGCTCTGTCTCCATCTTCTTCTCCGTGTACTCCATGGACCAGGCTCATCGTAGGTACTGGACACACTGGGCCGCGACTAGCTTCATTCTATTCGAGGAATTAACGATATGAGAATCGTCGGTTTCTAACAGATTTATGGGATACGAACTGAGTCGTCAGGGATTCTCTTTTTCAGATGGATGGAACTCAATTATAGCTAGTCCATGCACCTGGTGTATGCAGGTTCTGTGACAAAGGTTCTCCCGAGGACCTGCATACTCTTGCATGCATTAGTACCAGTTGCGTACAAGTCCTTGCTATTGTCCTCAAATCTTGTGAGGGGTCATCTCAACAACAAAAAAATTAGTATTTGGATCTTCTACTTCATGGACCAGTCTCATCGTAAAGGCATTTGAAGAATGAACTATATGGAAAATCTTTGATTTTCCCATAAAAACTCTTCTGTTTCAATTGATTTATTATGTGATACCACACGGGGATTCTTGTTTAGAAGTAACGATTGGTGGAGCTCGATCATAGCATAGAGCACGCACCTCGTCTACACGAGTTGTATGTAAGAAAATGCTCTCATGCCGCCCTGGCTACTTTCATGAGTGAGTTGATGTTGCGTCTTGCATACAAGTCCCCGATATTGTCCTGGCAGTGGGAATATTTTTTTTGAATTAGGACAACATATGGTGAAATGCATCTAGAGCAATTGAATTTGTCCTGTAGCTGTAATCTACTTTTGAAACTTAGAAATTGTTGTTTCTCATTTCTGAAACTTGCTAAAGGATCATTGACATGTCTTCCATACGTATAGAGTTGGCGTGCCAACGATGCTCTATCAACATGGTGTACGAAGAAGGAGTCGGTTACCCTCTCCTTCCTTTTGCGTTTACCCCATGTTTTACTCCAAAAACACATATATCCTATTTCGAAATAACTTACGAAAAAATATTCCAGCTAATTGTGGGAAATTATTCTTATAGAGAATGGATACAAACATGTTCCACTGCAAACACATGTGATCTTTTTTGCATCAGAATCCAATGGACATGTTCCTATTTACTATACAAACATGTAAATGTCATAAATTTGTGTTTCTAAAATATAACATCATTTTTTATGATACCTTAATATATTTCGCTAACTTTCAATAACAGAACCATGTGGATCCATGTTTACATTAGTACTTTCCTCGACATTGGTATCTAAATCGTCCCCTCTACAAAATTCTCAACACTTTCTTTCCCTAGATCCCTAGAATGATTTCGAAAATTTAGGATATACTAGTACGCACACACAATTAGTCTACTCTTGTTCACAACAAGCGCCTCTAGGAAAAGAGGACGTGGGATGCAAACTTTGACGGCAACAACTTCATGTTCTCTCTATACAACCTTGAGATGTACATTGCGTCTTTTTAACTAGCATTTAAGGAAACCAGAGAGCAACAATCTTCGATATCAAGAGTGATTGTATGAAACAACACCGACCAAGTGTTACTTAAGCACCGGTGGCACACCAAAGGTGAAAAAGAAAGGAAATATGAGAAAGAGACCACACAGTTTATGCTTGGCGGCACTCTTGAGCGATGTATTAGTGGCGAGGATACAATGTGTGATGGCAAACGAGCAAAATACTGCCGATTAAGAAGAAAACACACAAAGAATGGCTTAAGAAACATGTAAATCAATTTTTCCAACAAGTTGGGCAAAATTATACTTATAGAGAATGGAAGGAAACATGTCTCACCACGAACACAGGTGATATTCTTTTGCACCAGAATCTACTAGAATTGTTTCTACCAGATATATATATATATATATATATATGCAAGTAAATATCATAAATTTGTGTAACTCGGAAGTGGACATTCATAACTTTTTATACCTTAGAATATGTTTATCTAATTTTCGATAACGGGGCCATGTGGATCCATGTTTACATTAGCATGTTCTCTATACTGGTATCTAGTCGTTCGTACTTCAAAATTATTAATACTATGATTAATTGAACATGAGATACATTAAGAAAAAACGAAAATGTTGACCAAGTAAAAAAAATTAGTACAACTAGGTGAGACGGGTCACTTTTCACATGATCTTGTTTCATAACTAGCCGGGGATGAATTGAACTACTACTGGAGGAGGAGGAGGTTTTTGCCGCCGCTGCCAATTTTGGGAAGTGTTTAGGTGTCGTTCTGGAAGTGGATGTGACGAACACAAGTTTAGTCTTAGGTTAGTTAATAGTTATGTCAATTCAATGTTTTTAGGTTAATTACGAATAAAATTCATTGATACCTGAGATATTATACAAAATTTAGGATAGAGCAGTACACATACAACATTACACTATTGTTGTTCACAACAAGCGCGTAGGCAAAGCGGAGAATGCCAGATCTGAACTTTGATTACAATGACTTTGTGGTCTTTCTCTATCACGGCCTTTCCATTGCGTCTTTTTAGCTAACATAGAAGGAAGGCATAGAGCAACAACTTCGATCTCAAGAGTGATTGCAGGAAAACACCACTGATCGATTGCTAGTTCGGCAATGTGGAACACGAAAGGTGACGAAGAAAATTGAAATATGATAGTTCAATTTGTGTGGGTATTTATTAGAGATAAAACTCGAAATGATCAAAATGTAAATGCGCCGACCGTTTGGGTGTCGGTGTGGGTAGCATATCTGAATTGGTCGGATTAGTGTCCTGACACCTCAAAGCAGAAAAAATTTGGGATGTGCCGTATATATTTTTGGTGGAGATGCTCTTAGAATCCTGAATTCCACTGTAGGAAGAAAATTAAACGGATTCTACTTCACTCTCACGTGCGGAATTGAGCGTGGACTTGTACGCAAATAGTCCAAAATAAGGGAAACTCACACGGCAGAAACTACTGGCACTTTTCAACCTCCTACCTCTCTTTCCCCCCTCCAACAAAAAAATAACCTTGCCGAGGCTCCGCCGCCCCGCTCCCGCGAATCACCCGAAACGCTCAAGCAAAAGCGAGAGCGAAGCAGAGACCAAGCGAAACAGCGCTACCACCTGCACGAATCTTTCCCTCTCTCTCCGTCCTGCGTCCCACCAACCACTACTACCGCCTACGCACATCAGAGCGGCCGACGAGCAGAGCATCCGTTACAGATTCCTTCCGATGGCGGCGTCGTCGTCGACGCACGTGTCCACGGCGCGGCATCTGCAGCTCCGCCTGTCAGCGGAGCGCGCCAATGGAGCCGCGTCGGTGGCGGCTGCGGCGCTGGGGCTCCCGAGGAGGGAGGCGCGGGTCGCGCTGCGGGCGCACGCCCGGCGGATCGAGGCCGCGGCGTGGAAGGCGGCGGCGGCGGCAGGGCCTGAGGCATGGAGGAGCTGCGGCGGCAGTAGCAAGAGGGGTGAGGCGGCTGTGTGCGCGGCGGCGGGCCAGGTGGCGGGGAGGAGCGCCGGGGTGGGGAGGAGCGCCGGGATGGAGGTGGCCCTCGCCACGGCGGCGGTCGTCGCCATGGGCACCGGGAACCGCGTGCTCTACAAGCTCGCCCTCGTGCCGCTCCGCCAGTACCCCTTCTTCCTCGCGCAGTTCGCCACGTTCGGGTACGCATCCCTACTCCTCCCTCTACTGCTCCGCCGCCATTGACTGATTGATTGATTGACCCGAGCCGATCCTTGCTCTGCTTCGTGCCGCCGTGCTGATTCAATCGATAGAGCAGGGGAGATTCTCTGTCGCGAATCATATTTCCTATTCGGCGGCCTGTGCGGCGCGTGCCTCGCGCTCGGGGCCCACATGTCATAGAGAATAGCGGGGTGAGATTTTTTGGTTTGTTATTGCGCAGGAGCACATTATATCTGGACCTGGTTGCTGTACGGGTGTGTTTCTTTCTTTTCCTGGCGCCTAGTGGCCACATGATCGTTGGCCCTTCCTGCCTCCTGATAGTCAAATAGTGCCCTGGAAATTTAGATTCCACGTGCGCTGTTTTCCGCATGCGACTTCTTGTCAATTGTTATAGGAAAATGCCATCGATTCTGTTGCTGTTATGCGCCAAAAATTGCAATGCCATAGTTATAATAAGTATTTATAAGTAGTACTCCCTCCGTTTTTTATTATAAGATTTTTTAGCTTTTGTCCACATGCACATGCACACAAATGTATGTACACACATTTTTATGTGCATGTTCACTCATTTTAGTGTGTATATAGACAACATGTGTACCACCTAAAAATCTTATATTAGGAGTAGTAAGTAGTAACATCTGCACTCCCACACTATGTTGTGAATATAAAGGCTTATTTCCTCGCATCAACGGGCACGTCATTGTGTATTACTAGAAGAAGAACACCGACAAGGCGGCCAAATACAAATCTCCAACTGTGGCGACAACCGAACCAAAACCAGTAACGTTCACAAACAAACAAGACCAGATAAAGTGTCTTTGATTTGCAGAAAATCGAGTCTGTCCAGTTTCTATTTGGTTAAATTTAGAATGTGGGTTTCCCAGCTGGCAAGATTTGAAGGCCCCAGGTTAGTCGAAATGCATGCCTTTTGCTGCTTCTCCTATATGGGCAGGGCCTATGGGCCAAAAAATTGATGGACTACAGTTGGTCTCACACTGAAATTTGGGCTTTCTGATACCGAGACTAGCATTCATTTGGCAAAGGACCGCACATTATCCAGTGGGGATTTGCGGCATTGTTTCGCATATGGAGAAATTCTTGGTCAAAGACTGCCTAATGAAACAAAATACGCCCTACATATGAGTATTTTGTATACGCTACTCTTTTGACTACTTGAGCTTGCTTCGCCCTGTTGCATTCTCTTTTGAATAATGTGATCTCTTCTCATTGGACATTATTGAACGCTGATAACATGGTATGGATCTCTTAAATTTTGCAGCTATGTGGTCGTCTATTTCTCAATCCTGTATCTTCGTTATCAAGCTGGCACTGTTACCGATGAGATGCTTTCTCTACCACAGAAACCTTTTATACTTGTGGGCATCTTAGAGGCTCTAGCAGCAGCATCTGGGATGGCTGCTGGAGGTAATTTTCTTTCCTACTCATACTCAAATATAGCATGTTCCTCATAGATTTTCACTTCTAAAGTGTACTTGATATGTGATATAATAAACACGCTCACAGTATTATTTGCTTGCTATTTGTTGGAGTAGCTGTTCTTTCTGGGGCTTCAATACCAATATTATCACAGGTTGGTGAGTCACCATTATAAATATATGTCAGTCTTAATTTTATCACTTACAGTCACATCTATAAAATTGTCGTTCTACTTTTCTTCAGACCTATCTTGTATGGCAGCTTCTTTTGTCTGCTATTTTTCTGAAGAGGCGCTATAAAGTTAATGAGATAACAGGATGCTTTCTAGTGACAGTTGGTGTGGTAATAACTGTAGCAAGGTATGTGCCTTTCTAATAATTTCGCTCCAGATTTACAAGCACATAATAACCAGTTGATTATATTTATACAGCTTGTAATCTAGGCAGTGAATTTTCTGTTCTGTTTCCGATTATGCTGTCTTGAAATTATCCTTCAACAATTTTTATTGTTAAATCCAGAACAGAAGACATGTAAAATACCAGCAAACAAACAAAACGGGAAATTAATTAATATTTCGGACGTACGCAATATGATTTGTGTGCTTCAGAAATCTTCAATTTAGCACAGTGACATCTTCACAGCCTGGGGATGCACAAGTGTGAATACCATTCAACTGCTATGCTGGAACACTTACTTTAATCTAACAGTCGAAAGTATGATTTTTTTTGAGAGAGTCAAAAGTATGATTTGTGAATAGTTCTCAGGTCGCAATCCTGGAATGTTACAAAAACTGCCTGATATTTCAGTACAGTAATATTTTTTTGTCATATTCATTACTGTTATTTTTCATAACAATGCATGGGTGGGACTGGGAGCAGTAGCGGTCCAGACCTAAAAACCCTGTGGAATCAAACTATCATTCCATTCAAACTCTTTGCAGTTTTGTGGATATCAAAAACAAGACCTACCAGGACTAGCCCTTAGTGGTATTTTTTCATAGAAGGAGACCTCCCTGACGAGAGTTCCCGAAATTCGGCCCGGATGGGACTCGAACTTGGGTTGCTAGGTTTGCCACTGCACACCTAACCGCTGGGCTACTGCCCCGTTCTCCAGTTTTGTGGATATCTGGTTAGATATATAAATGGTCAGGTGTGTTTTAGAAAGTTATGGGGCCAATTGACACCCAGATTATGCGTGTAACTGCGACTGAGTGGCGATCATATTAAGTACCTTTTCTTTGCGTGCTATAACATCTCAATGGGATTTAACACGAACCTTGGTTATGTGTAGTGGATCTGGTGCTGGTGCTTCATTACAAAGTACTGGAATTTTGTGGCCATTGCTAATGATAATATCATTCTTTCTGCAAGCTGCTGATACAGTATTAAAGGTAGCATGTCTATTAATCAGTTGTTAGCGAATTGCCGTGCTTTACCAGTTTTACCTGATACATCTAAAGTCTAATTGTTGCAGGAGATAATATTTATAGATGCTGCCAAGAATTTGAAGGTATTGCGCTGCTCCCATAGACCAGAGTTGCCATATTTTTTATTTGAGATGTTGGAACTTACTGTTTACAGACATGCTTACTGGAAACTTCTATCTCTTGTGTTTGTCAGACACCTTTCTTATTCCCATATTCTTTCGTTTTGTTTCTAGGGTGGCTCAGTCGACCTTTTTGTCGTCAACTCGTATGGCTCTGCTTATCAAGTATGGTCCTCATGTCTACTACTTTGCTTTAATTATACAGTAGCTGTCTATAATAAATTAATAAACCTATCATTTCAGGCTGTTTTTATGTGTCTCTTGCTGCCATTCTTGTCAAAGTTATGGGGTATTCCATTCCATCTACTACCAACATACATCAGAGATGGTGCAGCTTGCTTTCTGAATATGGGATCATTATCTTCTGGTAATTTCCCCTAATTTTATGAGGCATCTTTTGTGTCTCTTAAATTTTCTTGAGGGCATCTTTTTCATGCAATAATTTTCTGATTGGATCTCTTGAAAAAATCCCTGCTGACTAACTACAGTAGAACTTTCAGTTTCTCAAGTTCTTATCATTGTATCATCACCTAATAACCAGTATCATTTACATCTCTGAACTGAAAGCCCATCCGTCCTGTATGTATTTCTTCCTTACTTTTTGAAGGACCAGGTTGGATTTTATCTTCACATAGTTGATCTTGTGAACTGTATCTTTTCCCGATATATTCTTAATTTTCTGTTATAAAATAATAAAGCCAGTAAAGCATGTTTGCATGTTGCACAAGCATCTTGTTGAACTTTTTGAGTTGTGCAGGCTGTGAAGGAGCTCCACTGCTGCCGCTACTATTTGTGTTGGTTAATATGGGATTCAACATATCTTTGCTACACCTTCTGAAGATATCATCAGCTGTTGTATCTTGTCTAGCCTCTACATTCTCAGGTTACCATATTCTTCCTGTTTACCACGGTATTTCTACTGATAAATAGCATGGCGAAGTTTTTGATTTCATTTATACTTCATGTGCCATTTTTGTGCGGCGATGTGCATCAGTCAAATTAGTTTTGAAGAAAGGTGGGGAATCCAGTTAAAACTGATCTCGCAGGAAAGCATTTGCATCGTGGTTTGTAGCCTAAGGGTTCCGCACCCGATCTTAGTCATGCCACAATTCCTTAAGCGCGTGTTAGTTCATTGCCACAATTGTGTGGGTCTTCATGTCATAGACACAATTTTTCGCCAAATGTTGTGGTGGCCATGTCTATCACACTACTCGTGGCAACCACAGTCTGCCTGTTATTAGTTGTGGTAACATTAGGCATCAACTAAACACATGCTACTTTTTTTCTTCGAAAAGGGGAATGACCCCGGCCTCTTCATTAAAGTGATGCATATGGCCCTTTATTTGCTTATTAAAACTAAACACATGCTACTATCTGGTATGGTTAAACAACCGGTTAAAACTGTCCTATACAGTTCATTGTGTGTGATCCAGTTTTCAAATCTGAAAGCCTAAACTGTGATCATACGGAAGCTGGGATGTTGTACTCACGCCCTGTTTCCCAGGTCTGTACAAACAAACCCTTTACTTCACTAAGGGTTCGACATTAGTCTTTGTGTTTTCTAAATTTGGCTTGGTAAAGTATAGCAATTAGTGACGTTTTTATATAGCATACGAGATGTCAATAAGGCAGAGTGGTGACGATTTCGCAAAGGTAAAGGCCATGTTCATTGATTTCGGTCTGACGACAGTCCTGTAGTGGCCCAGTTTATCAGTTAAGAGCCAGAGAGGACGATAATCGGATGTTTGGAATTCATACCTGACTTGCTTCTATCTGGATCAACATTCTGTAATTTTAAAGCTTTTGAGGTGTAGATTGGTTAGTTATGGAAATTGGATTACGAGGATGATGCAAACCCTTTATTAAAATGATGAGCCATTAAAGTTTCTAACAAATATTTCCTATCATGTGGTTGATGCATGTTCAACCCTCATAGGCCCTGCATAAGCCTAGTACAGGAGAAAAGAGACGCCCATTTGAGATGTGGATAGAAGTTCAGTTGTGTTGTCTGACCAGGATCCCACATAACTGAGTTGCACCATGTCACTTCCGAGATAAGCTTATTACTATTGGTGGTGAAAATAGGGCTAAACAAACACAAATATTTAGCTGTAACTGTCTTCCATTTGCATGATTTATGTTTGGTTCGCAAATAACCACTGCATAAACCATATCTGCTGCGCTTTCCCAATTGCCAGTCCTTGGCAGGCTCCTGTCTTTATCTTCAGGTGTCTAAGAGGCTAACCAAGCTTGTACATGTGTCACTGATTTCTGAAACCTGTTTGCTCCTTCGGCAGACTACCATACAGAAAAACTTGAGCTTGTTTTCGTTCCCTGCCAATGCGCGAATGAATAGTTTAGCGTCCCACTATTGGATATCTTCTAGCAGTCAGAGCTGAATTTTCAGGTTCATGGAAAAAAATTTAGCTAAAGGTCTTTATATTCTTTTGCAAGTCAAAGGATGAGTAGGGCACAAGCAGCAGTCCATTTCTCATTACTTGTTGGTATCTTGTACAAGTTGTAGCCTGCACACAGGGGTGCTTAACTGCTAACTGATCACTAACAATGGCATTTCTCGATGCAGTCCCCCTGTCCATCTACGCTTTCACCCTACCGCTGCCGTACATCGGCGTGGCGTCAACTCTCCCTCCTGGGTTTGTTGCCGGCGCAGTGGTTCTCATTGCCGGTTTACTACTGTACAGTCTTCCCCAGCCCCAAAATTGTGGGAAAACCTTGGACAACAGGAATGACTAGATAACATTGATCTTGGTTCGTTGTACACAACCATGGCTCTTCGCCGAGGCTTGAAAGGTAGAGCACAAGTTCTCCTCAGAGCCACTGTTGTATGTTGTATGGTAGTATATCATATATCCAATAAATGCGAAGAAGTGCCGCATGGATATATAGATAGAATAAAGCTAAGGAGTAGGAAATGTTACCTGATAACAAGGCTCTGTATTCTTACTGAGCGAAGGCCAGAGATGGAGGGTAGTCGCAGTTTTCAGACGGGAAGAGGGCCAGGGAGAATAGCAGGAGCATCATCACCACAGGGACGAAGAGCAAGAAGGCCGGAGGCGGGGTAGCGGCGGCAGCACCAGTGGCAGCCACAGGAGCATCGCCGCCGCCGCCAGCAGCATCATCAGGAGGATGCTCCTGTCCATCAGGGCTAGTAGTAGATGTTCATCTCTGTTTGGTTGGTTGGGTTCCTTCAGAAATGAAAAACTCTTATGATCGAGCAACTGTTTTTTGTGTGAGACTGGGTCTGCATCTTTGATTCTTTGCGGTATATATATACTGCTGCTAGTGCACTTGTCGTGATCGTGGGGGGTCCTCTTTCTGGGAGGTCGAGGATGCAGGCTGGGGGCCCCGACCACGACAGGCATGGCGAGATCGGAGTTGGAGAGGACATGGGGTGGCCCGGCCAGTGCCTGCTGCTTGTTTGTTTTTTTTTTGTTGAGGGAAGATCCGATCCATAAAACCAGAGTACTCAGTACAAATTACACGAAAGTCCAACAAAGAAAAGAAATTACAAAAGGACCCCGCAAACTTGCACAAAGCACCCTGAGTACACTGAAGGAATCACAATCGGATCCGTCGTCTTCACCCAAGAGCCTGGCCGACGCCGCCGTCGCCGTACCTCCAGCCACCAGGGAGAGAGCACCGCCACGAAGAGTAGAGGACCGCAGGAGTCGTCCGCCGCCGCGCGACGGAGCCTACACCCAATGAACGAGCACGGCCACAGCGCTCCCTCCCCAGCTCCACCGAACCTCCAGCCGAAGCAGCGCCGCCCAGGCCAGCCACCACCGACCGCACCGCCCATCCCGACGCAGCTCCCCTCGCCACCACGGCCGGCCAGAGCACAAACGTCGAAGAAGGAGACCTCCACCACCACCTGCACCAAAACGGGATCGCCGACCACCCCGAGCACCTCCCCATGCTGCCACGGCCGGCCAGAGGAGCAAGGGCGGAGGCCCGCGCCCGACCAAACACCTCCAGACCAGTAAGCCGGGTTATTATACTGTTTTCTGGGAAACTCCGGATTGATTTACTTGGATAGATTCCTCAGCCAGCTATTTGTAGTGTCTTTTTCCTAGATCGGTTTCATCTCATCGCTGGATATTTTGATACCAGTTTCAAGCTTCTCAGCCTTGTTATCTTGTCGGTGACGCAGTACTTGGACATTGCAGCGCATGCGATCCCACTCGCCCGCATCACACATGGACTGTCAACCGGACAAACGCCAGGCCACGTCCAAACGACAGTACTGCACCCATCCACGGACGTACTCGTATATTTATCAGTCTACCAAAGCGTGTGAAGTGCACCGAACCTGACTGGGAAGCCACGTTCCCCTCACCTCGTACAGCAGCAAGCTCGTGCATGCAACACGGTGTGGCTATTAGTTCATTTCATTCATTTCCCTGGTGTTCCTCGGAATGTGGATACTCACCGAGCATTCATTTCCCTGTTGTTCCTCTCTGCAAGCAGGAACGATCTGGTGCACTGATAGAGATTGGCTTAGAGCACCGGGGCCTCCAAGTGACCCATTGGGGGGTCCGGACGCCTAAAAACGCCACCAGCGGCACCCCAAAGGGTCGCCCCGAGCAAAATCGTGTCCGGCACCCCCGAAGAGGCCTCCAAATTCGGCACCCCCAAAGGGTCGCCCTGAGCAAAATCGTGTCCGGCACCCCCGAAGAGGCCTCCAAATTTGGAGGCCCTCTCGGGGGGTGCCGGACATGGGTGCGGACATGCGTCTGACAGAGCTGGCCCGTCCGTCATAGAGACAGCGCGGCGCGCCCAGTGTTAACTTGGGCTTGGCAGGAGGCCGTTGCGCCGCGTTTAATGGCGAGGCGACGAGACGGCGGCTCGCCTGTCAGCACGCCTCGCAATAACGCTCCGCCCGTTTCCCAGGCGGGCGCAGAGCGAATCGACGCCACGCAATAACGCCGCGCCCGTTCCCATGGCGCAGACGGAAGCGACGCGTGCTGCAGTCGCAGCGGCTGCCCGCGGCGCCGCCCTGCACACGCGTCGTCGGCGTCAATGCGTGGCCAGGCGAACCGCTCCTCCGGCCGCCTTTAAAACCCGGGCGCGTCGCAGCCCTCCTCTCCCCACACCACCACTTCTCTCTCTCCCAAGTCACGCCATCAGCATGGCGGGCAGCCGCGAGACGCAGGAAGAACGAGAGGGTCGCCTTTACCGCGACCGCCTCTCGGCGGACCGTGCGCGTCGACGTTGCGAGCGACGCGCCCAGGAAGAACGGGAGACCCAGGAGCGGCGCCGCCGCAACCAGGAGCAGCAGATGGCCAACGCCAACGTGCCTCCAACCATGCCGCCTCCGAACATGCCGCCTCGGACCATGCTGTCGGAGGAGGAAGCGTGGCTCTACATCCGCAACAACACCCCGTTGGAGCCTGGCGTCACCTTACCGTAGGGGTGGGTGACGAACATCGTCAACGTGCCGGTGGCGCCGCGTCTCAGCGGGCAGGCTCGCGTGGACTACATCAACCTCTGCCGGACAGCTATGTCATGGGAGGAGCGACGCGACCCTAAGTACGCCGTCTCGGCGCCGTACTGGGACAGGACGGTAGAGGCAGAGTACGAGGCGCGACGCGGCAGCTTCTTCCTCCCGGCCGGCATGCGGGAGCCACCGCCGGAATGGGTCGATTCTGACGACGACGACGACGCGCCGCTACCACCTGCGCCGGCAATTGCAGGCGAATCTTCCACGACGACGGCAGCGTCACGGTCACCGAAGACTTTCATTGTCATCGGCCGCACCCTCCGCCGTGGTGGCCGCCATGGGTAGATCAGAGTCCACCACGCGCCGCGAAACCAGATCATCGAGGCATGCAAGTTTCTTGATGATCCCGCGGCGCTTGGTTCGCATCTTCTTCGCCGGCGGTTTAGATTTAGTTTATTAAATCTCGTTTAGATTTCATATTGTAAAGTTTGTTAAATCTCGTTTAATAAAATCCGCCGCCCGCAAGGTGTTCGATGATTTGCTTGCGTTTGGGGGGTGGACGTTTGGGTGCGCCGCTGTGGGCGCGGTCGAAAACATGGGCGGACACATGTCCGGCACCCCCAATTGGGCCTCCATTGGGGGTGCCGGACACGAATTTGGAGGCCCCCGGTGGAGATGCTCTTAGAGCAGCATCGGCAACACTTTTTTTGTTGTTGAACAAAATGGACAATTTTGGCACTGCTATGTTACATGAATAAAGCTCTCTATTGTACTCAAAAAAAAAAAAAGAGAATTGACTCGTCCATTAATAGGGAGTCGGCCAAAAACCTCTACAAATGCATCAATGTCATCATGGAACACGACTATATTGGGCACCACCGGCCGGCCACCCACACGGAATACGCACGCGTCGTCGAACTGAAAGACCACCACCAAAGTTGCCATTGAACGTCATTGTCATCACTCCTACTAGAGCAAGCAACTCCGACTTAAACTCCGACAACCATCGGCGAAGCTCTTGCTGCAAACAACGCCAGAATCCATGTTGGCCAATGCCAACAGTTGGCCACCCGGCGAAATTCGCAAGAGGAATATGCAGGACTTACGTTGACCATGTCCTCCGCCATAGACCACCGGTTACTCGCCATCGTCACCGCCTGGGCACTCTCCACCACAGCTCCGATTCCACAACAACACATCGAAGCACGGAAGAACACATCGGAGATGCCGGAAAAAACCGACTACCGAAATCTGAGCCGCGACCAAACTCTGGTCGAAGCATCATCGTTGCCAACCTGCACGAAAGACCCATGGAGGTTGCACGGCCGCATCATTCTTCACCGCACCCTTGACTACATTCGACTCCGAGAGGATGCCCCCTGAGGAGGAGAAAGACGCACGAACGCCTCCATCGCCGTTTCCCCCCGGAGTTAAAGCCGTGGGACAAAGAGAGGAGCAACTTCACAACGACGCTTTCAAAAAAGTATGTGATGCCCCCGGGCGACGCCGTCGCCGGTTCTTACCAAAGCCAGAACAAGGGATTTTTTCCCAGAAGATGCCTCGACCTCCAACAGCCTGAACCAGCCGACCAAGCCTCACCCAACCTCCATGCTGAGACCAGACATACGGGCCAAAGCACCGCCGATGACCTCTGTGCTGAAGCCAAACCTCCACGCAGCCATGGACCCGAAGAGCTAAGGACCAGCAGAGCGCTGCTGCCGAGCACACAACTAATTGAAGTCACCGGATCGAGTGTTCGCGAGATGCGACGCACCTGGCCGAAAGCTACGGGACACGTTCCGGAAAACAGAGGCAAGAGGGGCTCTGTACTGGCGGTGCTCTGCTGAGTGCCGGTGCGTGCGTGATGGCTCCCGTGCCATGTCTGTCTCCGACGACGCTCGGAGCACGAAAATGCTAGACCTACGGGCTGTGGGCCTCTTCTTATTCAAGGTCGTGTCTGGCATCAACTTGAAGTACCCACCATGCTTGTTCGCGTCCATCTTGCTTGAGGCAAATGATTTGACGTGCCACATGCTCTTGCAAGGTCAGCTGGAATTCGATAGCTGACGGTAATTCCTTAATGTAAATAAACTACAAGTAAATTTGTAGTATGAGAGAAAATAGTGATCCTTTTTTATACTCACTATGACGATAAACCGAAAAAAATGCTAAGTATGGTTTGCAAGTAAAAAATATTGGTTAACAATTTCCTTCAGAAGTTTGGCCCAACAGGTTGCTCTTTCTTTTACTAAGCCAACAGGAAAGAAGATTATCGATCAACTGCGGACCAGTCTCAACCTTGTAGCCACAGGTTGACATACGGGAAATGTTAATTATGTGTGTACTAACCGGCCGTAAGTTAGTAGTGATTAGGACCTGCCGTCGAGGCTTGCATCCAAACAACTCTTGTACCCATCCGATGTAATCGTTGATCTATAAACATGATGAGGCCGCTGATGTTGATCACGGCATAAACCATATCGTTTGACTGACATCATGTAAGGGAGCTAGATTATCATGAAGATTTAAGAAAGAAAATGATGAAAATTGAAATATTGTTTGGTTAGGAGCAATAAAAAAACCATATTTTGGATTGATCGGAACAATGAGAAAATCATGAAGAATCTACAATTTTTATTTTACAATAAATAACCATATCACGAAAGAATAATTTTGTATTCACCTAAATAATTAATTACCATATCACGAACCAATACCAGTATTAATCACAATGATCATAATATATCTCTTACTATTATTCTCCATTGTCCAAAATTTAACATTAATGAATAACCATATTAGAAATTTATAATTGGTAGCATATTAGGTAACAACCATGCATATTAGGAAATTGGTACCAGTATAATCACCTCAATCAAAATCTATCTGTCACACTTAATTCCAATAATTTACCATATCACTGAATTGATACCAATAGAAATCACCAATGACACACACAACACCACTATAAAAAGTTCTGTCCACTAGCAATAAGACTCACAACTTAGCTCCTTCACCGTCACCCATCTAAATATATCAAACAAGATGAGAACCATTCCAATTTTGCTGGTAGCACTTGCTCTTCTTGTTCTTTCTTCAGGTAAACTATTTTTGTTTGACATCATGGCAGGTTACATTATTTTTTTAGTTCTCAATTAGTTGATATGTTTGGTTGTTTTTCTACCTAACGCCTCTCCCTACCATGATCCCTTGAAAATAGAGCATTTGTTTGATTTTTGTGAAACGTTTCATTGATATATATCTAGATGTTATAATTGCAAGGAATATCTAGATATAAGTTTCCTTGTTTTTAAGCTTGCATGAAATGATTCGTTCTTCAATTTGATCTATAGGTGCACACGTAGATGGTACTGGGAGCAACATGACGACAATAGTAAACACTACAAGTCATGGCGACGCCCACTGTGAGGAATTCCATACAGATCAAGGAGAAGTTAGATGGTGTTGTGTCGGAGGATTGGACCATGAGTGTTGGTTCACAGTTTGGGATTGCGATAAAAAATGTTGGCCACCCACAGTTCGTGATTGATCATTTGAATCAAAAGTTTATTTTGACAAATTAAGATTTTGTACTCAAAAAATAAATCGAGATGATAAGAAGAAGAAATTTTGTGATGCTAATGTTTTTATTGACGAAAATTGCAAGTAAATGCCACCTTTAGCATCCACCGTACGAGTTGCTATTAGGATTCATGCACATGGGGCTGGCCTATTACGAGACAGCCGAGGATGAGCAGCTCGCACTCTGGCCTCAGCTGTCTCAAGTCCACCATGATTCGGCGATGGAGGCGGTGGAGCCGGAGGAAGAAAGGCCGTATTTTCCGTCGGAGCTGGTGGGCCAGACGTGGGAGTGGACCTTCACCTTCTTTTAGGCGGCCATGTTCAGCGCGACGCCCACAGGCCGCAGCGACCGGGTGTCCAGACGTTCGCTGCTAGCTGATGACAGCGTGTACCACGGGGTTCGTTTCCGACTAGGGCTGGACTAACGAGCTGCTCGGATCGTTAAGACTCGTGATCGTTAATGCTCGGATCGTTAAGCTCAACAACGAGCTAAATTTAAAGATTGTCTCGGTTCGTTATATGTTCGCGAGCGCTCGCGAGCAACTCGTTAAAGCTCGTTAAGAAGATATATCAGGGTATTCAGCTAATTAAGCAAGCATCAGAGGCAAAAGATTTTTTTTCGTCCATATAGGGAAGATTTTTTGGTTTTTATGATGGGCTATTTGCATATTAAGGTTAGATGGGCAACACTATAATGCCAGCCGTGCAGATTTGCAGCCTGCTGCGACGATATTAACGAGCTTAACGAGTAGCTCGTGAAACTCGTTAGATTGATTGTTTAACTCATTAGTGTTAACGAGCTAAAATTGCTGCTCAGCTCGGTTCATTAAGAAAATGAGCCGAGCTCAAACGAGTCGAGCTACCGAGCTTTCATTAAGCTCGTCGAGTTTCGAGCTTTATGTTCAGCCCTACTTCCGACCATACAAACAGTGTTATCGTCAAAATCATTATACAGCTTCCTAAACCTTGTCGATCGGGGCAGCATTTTCCAAGCCGTCACATGCGACCAATTGAATCTCTCTCTCTCTCGTCCGGAAAATTCTACTCACGCGCACAGATTTACTACTTGTTGAATTGTTTTTTTCTGGCGGAGGTTACGTGCACTGTTTTCACCGTGAAGAAGACTACGCTAAGAGCATCTCCAGCGGATGCGCTAAAAAAACTGCTATTTTAGCACCCGCGGAGCAGTTTTGCTTGCTCTAGCGGAGATTGTAAAATTCAGCAACGCTGCAAAACCGTCCAGCGCGTGGGCAGATGCTGGAGGGAACGCTGGGTATTTCGTGCGCGGCGTATAGCGCGCTGGGCAATCTGGAAAGGACGCGCGAAGAAAACCGCCGCTGAATCTTCCGGATGTTTTTCCTCGACTCGCCTGCAGCTCGCCACCGCCGTCCCTCCTCTGCTCGTCCCGGCGTGGGGGGGAGCCGCCGCCTCCTGCCGGTCGCCGCCTCCCCTGCAGCTCGCCGCCCTGCAGCTCGTCGCCATGTCCGCCCGCCGGAATCGCCCCCGCCCGCCGCCGGAAAACCCGCCCGCCGCGCACGCAGCCGACCAGCAGCTCGGCCCCGCACAGAGTTTCCCTGGCCGCCGGAATCGCGCACATGCTCGGTTGGCAGGAGCAAGTCGACGGGGAATCCGGCGAGTGGATGGTAACCAGGTTGAGGTGAGGAGGGAGCGGAGGAGAGCTTGCGGTGGCCGGCGGCGTGGCCATGAACTCATGCTTGGCCGGCGGCGTGCGATATTTTACAGCGTCAGGAAAACCTGCTACTCCGCGCGCTAAAAAATAGCGCGTCCCAAAAAGCGCACTACCATTCCACGCGCTAAATCCCTATTTCGGCGCTGTAAACGTTTTTTAGCGCGCCGGATTATACAGCGTCCGTTGGAGATGCCTAACACTAACAAAACAACGGTTTACAAATATACCACTCCCGAATAGGGCCACTTCTTTTGGGCTTCTAGAGGAGCTTCTAGGTCCCAGGAATCATAAGTGCAAAAGAAGTGTCTGGCTCCTGGCCAGCTTATTCCCACCGAGAAGCAGACTCCCCGTGTAATTGCAGAATCCACGAACGAGTAGATTCCCGAGCTTCTCCGCGAGCTAGCGAAACGCTGCGCGGAAATAGACATGTCCTTCAGCTTAATTACGCCCAGAATGCCACCCCTGGCCCCCAAGCGTTCCTCTCTCGGTGAACGAACTAGCGATAGAAAAAAAATAAAAGGACCTCGTCCCCGCCTGGCACCTCCACGTGACCTCGACCCCGACCCATCCCACCGCCGGTCGATCACCCCCGCCGCCAGATCCTGCCTTTCCACCCCCGATCCCGCAACTCCGGCCCGGCCCCGACGCGCTGCCTCTCCACCGCCGCCGCCCCTACCACTCCACCGCGCTGCCTACAAGCTCGTCCGGTCGCCGCTCCTGCCTCTCCACCCCGCAGCCGACAAGCTTGTCCGGGCGCCGCCCCTGCCTCTCCACCCAGCCGCCGACAAGCTCGTCCCCATGCTCGTCCTCCCAAACGTAGCAAGCAGCGACCTCCCCGGCATCTCTAAATTATCGAATTTCAGTGGAAAGCACTTCTCATTAGCACTGTTAGTTGACTAATTGAACAGTCATCATCGGTTTTTCATGCACAGAGAAGAACAATTACAATGGTGCTCTGAATTCCTGCTCTTTTTTACTCTGAATTGGTGTTCTAGTACTGTGAATTGGTGCTCTGAATTGATGTTCTACAAGTGAAATTAATTGCAATTTCTACTGTGAATTGATCTCCTGCTAGTGAAAATTATTTGCAATGTGTGAGGGTTTGATGTAATATAACCACATGTTTCATTCTATTTTTATTTTATTTCTAGCTCATTTTCTACTAAAAATTATTTGCTATGTGGACATTTCTTTTATATTACGGCATGTACTGAATTATAACATGACACCATGTTTTTTGCGTTTTCATATTATTTTGGTTTTATTTCTTGCCCATTTCTCACATTCAACACAACACTCAATAGTAGCTTGAGCAGTTCTTGTTATTGTTATTTGAATCATTATGGCATTGCTTTTATTTTGGCATGTACTAAACTATTCATGTTTACCTTTAAAACAAATGTTGTTTATTTCATATTATATTGATTGTATTTTTTGCTCATTTATCAGACGCTATACAACAAATGAGCCGAGATATCACTTTATTAAGTACACATATCAAATCCAGGGGCATTCCAGACATTTCACAACTAAACACGGCAAATAAGCCAAATCTGCAGAAGCCCAAAAGAAGTGTCCAGACAGTTTCTACTAGCTTCTACCCACCACAGTTTCTCCCCACCAAAATCTATAAGCAGGCTTCTACATAAGCAAAGCCCAAAAGAAGTGGCCCTATGACAACCCAGGAAGCATCTGTTTAGTCCAACACGTACTATCGGCACTAGCTCACTGAGCAGCTCGCACTCTGGCCTCAGCTCTCTCAAGTCCTCCATGATTCGGCGATGGAGGTGGCGGAGCCGGAGGAATAAAGGCCGTACTTTCCATTGGAGCTGGTGGGTCAGACGTCGGAGTGGACCTTTACCTTCCCAACGACTCCCTAGCGGGAGGAGCAGGAGGGGCCGGCCATGCAGCCACGTGCCGGGCCGTCGCCATCACCAGTCGCGGATTGACCATGGCCGCAGCCTGACTTTATCGACCTCACCACGAAAACAACGACGACGAGCTGGCTCCGACGACACGACCACTAGTGGCCCTTTTAGTTTTTTATTATAGTACGCGCCTTGCCACTTTGAATGGAATTTGAAGTTTAAATTCAAGTTAAAAATTGTAATTTCGATTGAATTCTAGCAAAATTTAAAAATTAGTGTTGAGTTTTCATTCTAACTACCAAATTCTTCTGGTGGCATGTTTGGCATGCCACGGACAACTTCGCACTGGTAGTGTCTCGAAAGCACGCCAGGTGGTGCAATACTTATCAGTGGCGTCCCCACGTCACACGACCGGTAGTAATTATCTTTGGCTCATAACCAGTGACATGCGTAAAACGCGCCACTAAGGGCGAAATTGAAAAGCCACCACTAGGCGTTTTCCTACTAGTGGAGGCTACTGGGTTGCGTGTACGGTAAATTAAAATTTTCTAACTTACATAACCGCCAAGATCTATTTTATGAAGATATGTTGCACCCCATAATGCGATGATCTAGAATACTTACAAACACCGTTGCGGAAGATCTTGTGTTTATCGAAGTAGATATTGGTGGAACATGATGAAGAATCTCACGTCCATGCCGGGATGTGAGATTGTCGCCTTTTTCCCATGTTCGAGGATTGCTTGCACAACCCGCTCTTCAAGTATCCACACGTACACCTCGCCAACCCGCCAGCGCTCCGCCGTTCTAGAACTCGGCGCTCGACGAAGAGAGACAACCTTTCGGCGTAGTATCGATGGTAGAACTAATCAACTAGATTAGATCTATATGAGACTTAGAGAAACCTAATTCTAAACACATGAGATCTAATTAGAGAGAGATTCGAGCAATGTCTAATTAGAATAATTAGAGCATCGTCTAATTACACAATATCTTAAGAGAGAGGAACCTGTGCAATATGCAATTGGTATGTTCTCCTTGTGGGAGGGGGTGGAGTATATAAGGGGAAGAGGGGGGCTGGTGCGCTCGCCCTAGGGAGGCCGGTCGGCCCCTCTCCCAAGTCGGCAAGGACTCCCTCCCTTCCCTTTTTCCTTTTTGCCCTTTTCCTGTATTCCTTTCCTAGTTCAATTAGGACTCCTTTTATTCCGCAATTAAACAAGGAAGGAGAGGAGGGGGTTTGGTGCGCCGGCCCTGGAGGGTGGGGCCATGCTCCTCCGGCACTCCCCCCTTCTCGGCAAACCTTCGAAACTCTTCCGGAACCAAATATACTTTATAGATAAAATTATTGACTCTATCCACTGATGTCGGAAACACTTCCCGGCACCCGGAACATCTCATGTTCGCTACTTTCTCTCTTAGGACTCTCAGCCCTAAGATCAGCATTAATGCCTCTCATGTAAACTTCACCGGAACATCTCCGATTCTCACCGGAGTTGTTCCTGTGACATCGGAGAGACTCCGACCACTTCTCATAACCACTATTACTCCATCTTAATTCTCTCAACAAAGGATTGGTTACAGCTTAAGCGTGTGACCCGGAAGGTTCGGTAACATATAGACATGCCCGGAATACTCCCCGAACAATAACTAGCATTAGAATCTAGACAGCCGTGCTAGCTCCTATATGTTCACGATTGAACGATGGAACATTTTGTGTTTCTCATCACGTTAATCACTTTACGTACATGATACCAATGATATCACGAGATGAGACAATGTGCTCTAGTGTGATCAAACCATTCGATCATAACATATATAAACTCGTACATATATTATCATCTTTTCTCATATCATATTCCTAATGTCATAGACAGCCGTGCTAGCTCCTATATGTTCACGATTGAATGATGCAACCTTTTGTGTTTCTCATTACGTTAATCCCCTTATGTACACTATACCAATGATATCACGAGATGAGACAATGTGCTCTAGTGTGATCAAACCATTTGATCATAACATATATAAACTCGTACAGATATCATCAACTTTTCTCATACTGTATTCCTGATGTCCTGTGATAAATCACACTGTGTCTGGCCAGACGATTGGGTGACATCAGTAATACTACATGAGATGGCCCCGATAAATGTATCTCTCCATCATCTGGAGGAGTAAGTACCATTCTTGAATAATCTCCATTCCTTTACGTGATCTTCTTGTTGGAGATATGCCCTAGAGGCAATTAATAAAGTGATTTTATTTGTCATATCTCTATTGTTCATAATACGTTTTAATACCATGCTATAACTTTATTACGCGGAAACATTAATACACGTGTGGTATGAAAACAACCAGGTCCCTAGTAGCCTCTATTTAACTAGTTCGTTGGGGAACAGATGATGAAGGTTTCCTGATCATGGACAATGGCGTCGGTTAACAACGGAGTCATATCATTTGGTGAATGATTTGATGGACATACCCAAAATATAGAAACGTAGTGTTCATACCTTCGACCGTGAGATCATATCAAATCTCTGCTTCTGAAAGATACGGCTGATCGCATCAAACAACATGACTTATATAGCGTGACAATAAAGGTGACACTTTCGGTTATCGGAAAGAAGCAGTAGAAGCGAGTGATCAAGAGCGGGAATTGCTAGTCCACATAGCAGGATAGATACTCTGGGCCAACTCGGTGAGATTACATCAATGAGCTTGAAAGCATGTGACTAGGTCACGGTGATGTAATGTCACAGACGAGTAAAGATAGATTTGTCAATGGCGAGGTCATGCTCGGTAATCGTGATACCGGAGAACGACGCTCGGACAATCTAAGTATCGCTAGGCAAGAGCATGAGACTGGACGTCTAAAGGTTCAAATGATAGAAGACATTCGTGGGCGCACATGGGCTATCATGGATATCCAGATCCCGCTGTTAGTCATTGATCGGAGAGGGTGTCTCGATCATGTCTGGAGTGATCCCGAACCGTGGGGTAACACACTTAAGGTGGGTGACGATTAGATTGGATTTAGAGAGAAAAGAAATCGGGAACTCCGGAAGTGTTCCGGAACTTGTCCGATGTTGATCGGAGGCAACGAAATAGGTTTCAGAGCCGGATGAATTAAATAATATGTATTTAATATTAATAAGTGTTATTAGTGATTAAATATATTTTTATTTAATTTATTTCGAATTTTTAAAGGCATTAAATCATAAATGGGCCTTAAAGGCCCATTAGGGGAAAATCCCAAAAAGGAAAAAGGAAAAAAAAAGAGGGAGGAGGGCCAGCCGGCCTAGGTGGGCCGAATGGGGCCCACCTAGGTGGCCGGCTGCCCCTTGGCCGCGCATGGCCATGTGGGGTTTAGTCCCACATGGCCTAGCCAAGGGAGATGGTCTCCCTCCTCCTCCTTTAAATAGGGAACCCCCATGCCTTTGAAAATACACCAATTTCTCCCTTCTTCTCTCCTACCTTGAGCGTGGTTCCATTTCCGGAGCTGCGTACGGGGAGGGAAGTCTCTCCACTCTACGCACACCGCCGTGCTGCTAGATCCACTCTTCCACTTCCGCTGCTCTGCTGGATCTGGAGCCCGGAGGTCGTCATCCACACCGTACGTGTGTGGAACCGCGAGGCGCCATCGTTTGGCGTTGGGAGCCGTCTTCTTCCACTACACGACCCTGAGGTCGGCATCGTCGTCTCCATCGACAATGTTTGTGCGGGAACGTAATCCCGCTTCCGGTCTACAAGGGTATGTATTCTGATCTCCTCCATATTAGTATATCTGCATAGTATAGATCCTGGCTAGTTTATGGTTATCGTCGGTAGGAATTTTTTTGTTTTCTGTCTGCGATCCCCATCACTGCTTACCCCTCAAAAGTCACCGTTATGATTCACAATTAAGGCTGGACGTTTGATGACAATCAAGGCTTAAGTGTCGAAGACACGGTCACGAGATATTCTCATGTTATAGGAATGTAGCTAACGAAAACTCCATATGATCAATTGCCAATTTCATAGCTGACGATTTGTTTCTTAGCAAGATCATATAATTGGGTCGGTTCAGTACTATTGTCATTCCGACAATATACTCTCATAGTTGTTGACTTTATACAAAAGTGCATGATCAGGAAAACACGATCATCTAACAACAAGATGAGCTAGTCTTAGAGACAAGACCATGAACACTTTACTTGTTCGTATCTCAACACATGCATCGGGGGTTTTCCTTTGAATACTCACTTCAAGTGACTATGCAGTTGTAGCATAAAGATATAAACATTAATAATAAACTTGGAGATAAAATAATAACTGAACATTATTGTCTCTAGGGCATGCTTATGAAAATTCTATAATTTGCCATGATCTCAGTTTCCTATATATTTGACTTTTCCCATTTATCTAGGTGTCAGATACTGTAATAATGTACATAGAAATATACAAGAAGAAGTCCTTCTATTTGATGCATTGTTGGACCAAGATTCAAGAGTGTCCAAAATGGAAAGCACTTTGACTCCCTATGAACGGCTGACCAGGGAAGAAGGGTGAGGGTGTTTGGTTAGGCTTTTTACTTGGATTTTGGTTTTGGCTTATAAGCCCAAAAAGCACATAAATAGGTGTTTTTAGCTTTTGACTTATGTTTTACTATGGTATAAGCCAAAAGTTAATTAGGTGCTTTTGTGGCTTATAAGCCAAACCCGAAAGCCAAAAAAAAAGCCTAACCAAACACCCTTGTCTAGACGAAGAGTGGATGCTAGGGCCGGCTCGTAACGGCCTGGAAATAGGCTTGTGCTTCCGTGGAAAAAAATACGGAAATATGTCGCCACCGGGATTCGAACCTAGGCCTCCCAGGCGAGAAACACAGGGAACATAACCGGCTACGCATCGGTTTGTGATTGGTTTAGAATCAAAACCTATATGCACATAGCGTAGCGTGGCCGAGCAGGCTAATAGGAAAAGATGCAACAAATATCGATGGCTACGGAGACTTGAAACTGGGTCTCACCCATGCGACACAAGGAACCATGACACTGAGCTCACTTTCTCTCTATGCATCTTCTTAAGTATTCCCTCCGATCCTATTTACTCGGTGTATAACTTTTCCCCATTTTTCCCTTTTTACTTTGCGTACTACGTTCGCTGACTGACTGTTTTCAATCGTGCCCCTGCCTGTTCAGTTCCGCAATAACTGATTGATCCATCCAGCAACTGAGGAGAGAGGTACGCATGCAAACAGCTGGGGACAGAGAAGTGCGTGCTCGCAGGAATTGAGGAACCGAGAGAGAGCAGCCAATCGTCTGCATACACACAATAGCTAACTAGCATCTATTCCGTAATTAAACCAAGGGCAGAATTGTCCAACTTTCAATAGAAAAATCTCTCATTGGTATCCGGGCTGCACCTTACATGCAGAGAAAAAAGAACCGGAGGGAGTACTATTTTCTACTTTCTACCGCTGAGGGAAATTATTGAATTAGCATACATAAATACATAAAGGGCACGCACCACATGTCGCTATTGATTCTTTGATGTACTAATCATTGAAATTAAGCATCAAATTATTCAAAATTAATTTAAAAAAATTAACAACATGAAATTGAAATAGAGATGGATCAATTTTCATGAAAAACTTGATAATTGTCGCAAGTGATTTTTTTGACCTACTCGAATTGACCATTATTTTTTCCTAATAAAATATGAACGAATTAGGCATCATTGACTAGTTTTGTTTTTTTTGACAAGTCCAACATATTATTATTTTTTCTCATCATAGGTAGAATGGGTCCATTTGTAAGCAAGTAAATTTTTTGACCTGCTCGAAACGAACCATTATTTTTTCCCCTAGTTTAGTATAACCAAATTAGGCATGCTTGACAGTTTTGTTTTTTGACAGCTCCAACAAATTATTTATTTTTGCTCAATGAATGTGGCAAAAAAGGGTATTCTGGCACGTGCATCGAATCTTGCGACAACTGAGACTCTATTTTAGGTTCTCCCGTGCTTTTATGGCCTATCCTTACATAGTCAGTGAGCAAAATCAAATGGTTTACCCATTACGATGTCGGTCCAATGGATAGACGACGCACGACACACAAATTATCAGGGTTCGTTAAGAATCTATGATAGTATGTGTCGGGACCACTCAAAAAGTTGGATTCAATCATAATATTCTTATATAGCTATATAGGTGTGGAGTGAACTTGACGAGATGATATCCAACCTCCAAGTTCACATAATTACCAGTTTGTCATTATTCCCAGCATTTCTCTGTTGAAAATTAAAAATATATGAAAACATTGCCAAAATGAAAAATAACATTGCATTCATGCCTAATATGGATCCGCACGTTCCAAACGTCTAGCTAGATGTCTAAAAGTGTTGTATGTGGATCCACACGTCTCAAAGGTGGTAGATATACAACTAGAAGGCTATAAGTGTTGCATGTGGGTCTACATGTCAAAGTGTGCTAGTTCAAAATAGTTAGGGGTGTTACATGTGGGTCCACATGTTCCAAAGTCATAGATATACTACTAAATGGCTACGAGTGTTGCATATGAGTCCACATGTCCCCAGATATGCTATGTCAAGATGGATAGGGGTTCTGCATGGGCGTCAACATGGCTCAAATGTGCTAGATACATACCTATATGGACGCACATACACCCGCCTTAGACAACTTGACCTAAAACTATCATGTGGATCCCACAACATGGAACATATCTAGGAGAGTTGTATAAGGGTCGACATGTCCCAAAGGTGGTAGATATATAGGTAGAATATGTCAAGTTGTCCGGTATGTCATATAGTTCTAGGTAAAAATGACTAGGGGTTCTGCATGTGGGTTCACATGTCTCAAAGGTGGTAGATACATACATATATGACCTACTAGACATCTGGTCCACATGCACGAGACCTAGACAGTTTGACCTTGAACTAGCATGTGTGTCTCACAAAATGCAACATAGATAGGAGTGTTGCATGTGGATCCATATGTCCCAAAGTAGGGATGAAAACAGAGCGGAAACTTTCGGACTTTTCCGCGGAAAAACGGAAACGGAACGAAAATACGGAAGTGGAAACAGAATTTTGCAAAACGGAAACCGAAACGGAAACTTTTATGCGGAAACGAAAACGGAAACGGAACAACGTATTCCGGCGGAATGACCACGGAAACGGAAATTCCGTTTCCGGCAATACGGAACTTTCCGTTTTTTGCTATATGGTGCTTTCTGCAGCAGGGCTAACAATTTTAGTGAGAACACCGAGGCAGAACCAAAGATCTAAACAAAAAAAGTAAAATATATGAAGTGACCATGTTTAGGCCCTACGTACTTGCATATTATCTCCCTCTCAAGGCATTCCCGGTTCGGCATTTCAGTGTTGCACTAGGTTTAGGGACGATAGTAGGTATTTTTTTGCCAAAGTTGATAACTTAGAAACACTATATTATACTTTAATTTATTTCATCTTATTAAATTAATAAGTTTGTTGGTTTGCTTGAATTTTCCTGCATTATTCAAGGGGTCGCTTGGTTCCGGCAAACATCTGCTTTCTGTTCCGTGTCCGCACCGTATTCGGTCTGTATCTGTTTTCGACAATATTTGTTTATGTATTTGTTTCGGGGTTTCTGTATTCGTTTCTGCTTCCGCAAAAAAATATGAAAACAAATATGACACCACCCAGTTCCGTCCGTATCCGCTCCGTTTTCATCTCTATCCCAAAGGTTATGGGTCAACATGTCCTCTGGATGTCCCACATTTAAAACCCCAAACCATCTTGACCTAGCACATCCGAGGGACATGTGGACCCACATACAACACTCATAGCCATCTAGTTGTATATCTATAACCTTTGGGACATGTGGACCCACATGCAAAACCCCTAGCTCACTACTAGGAAACTAGCTATAGGTGGATCATGATTCTGTGGCGCACCTTTTTGCGGTGCGCCACAAAAGTTTATCGGTGGCGCATCCCCTGTGGTGCGCCACAGATATCTGTGGCGCATGATATGGCCATGCGCCACTGAATATGGCATTTCTGTGGCGCATTCTGTCCCATGCGCCACAGAAATATCGTGGGCCCCACCACCCACGTTTGAAATTCGAGGCCCACCACCCATTTTTGTGGCGCATGGGCCCGGATGCGCCACAGAAACATACATTTCTGTGGCGCACCGATGCCCATGCGCCACAGAATTCAGGTGGACCCCACCCCCAATGATTGGGTGGATGAACTTTCTGTGGCGCATGGGCCTGGGTGCGCCACAAAAATGCTTCTTTCTGTGGCGCACCTTGTCTGATGCGCCACAGAAATGGCAGGATGCATGCGCCACAGAATAGGTGTTCCAGATCTACAAAAAGGTAGCTCTTCCCCTACCTACCACCCCCATTGTGGCCTTCTCCCTTCCCTCACCCAACTCTTCCTCCTCCTCCCTCCCATCCCATTTTGCCCATACGTTTCTCCATTTCTTGTAGTTAAACCTACTTTGTTTGATAGATAATTGGTGAGGGCTTGGGAAGAGCCTCCGTATACACTCTCCTCCTCTCCCAATACATCTCTTTTTTTTCTCCTATTTTCTCTCCAACACCACACACTCTCTCTCATCGACCACGGTCACGTCTCGGTAACGAATCTACTAGGTGAGTATTGTTGGATGGACATGCATATGCATGTTTTGTGTGTGGCCGGCGGTGTACATGTATGGATGTTTCTTCTAGGTGAAGCGCTTGACGTCGCGGTTTGCACGATGGCGAGACGATGTTTATACATGAAGCTTGTGGATATTTGCATGTTGTTGCTTTTTTTTGTTGCTTGCGCCGGCGTGGTGCATGGATGTTTGCCGAAATGTGGATTCATTTCCATTTCGGAAAATTTTTGCACCACCCATACGTTCTACTTTCAAGAGAAGTCATGCCGAAATTTTCCGTCGAACATGCATGTGTGATTCGTTTCTCATTTCTGCTCTATGTATACCGCGTAGGCAACCATGGTCGTCAACATGAGCTCCGGTCGAATCAGTAGATACAAGGAAGAAGCGAAGGCGGAAATGATTCGGTGCAACAGGCGCCAGATAAGATGTCCGTGTCGAAAATGCAAACTCGAGAGCTGGATCGACCCTGATTCCGGACAATTGGAGGATCACCTGCTCAGGCGCGGTTTCATGCTAGGCTTCAACGAGGTGCCGACAGCAAATGGTGCGCATGAAGACGAGGGCGGCCGGCGAGAAGACGAAGAGTCTCCCGGACATGGTTATCAGGACGAAGGAGATGTCGGCGGACAAGATGATCAGGACGAAGGAGATGTCGGCGGACAAGATGGTGATGGCCCTTCACGTAGTTACCTGCGTGAAAAGTAAATGGGTTAGGTTGAGACTCCAAGTGCAGAGTGAAGTAAATGGGTTAGGTTGAGACTCCAAGTGCAGAGTGTGTAGTAAGTGGAAGACGTGTTTTCCCCACGAGGGGTGACTCGAGGGTTTAATATCGAACTCTCGGGGAATCAGTAGTGAAGATTTATCTTTCCTATCCTTCTTTTGGTTACCTACAAAACAAAGTAAATGTTTTGGTCCTCAACCTCACCTAGTGGTTGTCAAGCACAAGGTGTGAGAATGATATCAAGATAATATGCAATGCAAACAAGAAATAAATATGCAATGGTGGTAAATAAATATGCAAGGATGGTGGTAGCAATGATAAATGATATTTTTGGGTTTTATATGATGAATGCAAGATGTAAAAGTGTTTTTGTATTTTCGGATTTTTAAATGGCAGAAAATGTAAAAGTGGTAAAAGTTGTTGGAAAGGTGTTTCTTATGATTAAAAATGGACCGGGGTTCATGGTTTCACAAATGCACTCTCTCTTTAATAAAGTGGTAGACAATGGAACACTAGAGTTGACATATGAGATTGCAACACAACAGTTTAATGACAAGTTATAATTATATGGGCATCACGTCCTAACATAGAGACCTTTTGGTTATTAGTCTCTCTTATACTCCACCAAGATGCGAACTAAATCATAACACCTCAGTAATTAAGATAACTCAGAGTATAGCAATAAGTATCATGACATGAAGTTAAAATAAGAACATGCTAGATCTAGTCATGGAGTAGTGGCAATGGTCACACCCACATCTCCGTAGCATGGTATTTCTTTTTATCCCTAGTGAGGCAACAAAGTAAGGTAGAGATACCCAAGTGGATCGCAGAACTTTCTCTCACGTTCACTGCACTAGCCACCCCCCGTTACTCCAACTAATGCACACGTTCCCCCTCACACGCTCTCATAAACATGCTTGATCATGACAAGTAAATAAGAACGGGTACATAATATGCATCTACTTTCATAACTGAAACAAAACCATTGCAATCTCAAACATATATTAACTCATAAAAAGATCCACCACAAAGGTATTACATAGATGACCGTAATCATGTTCAGCAGCTCATACGGTACTAATTAGTGAAGCTCAAGAGAGAGAGAGATACATAAGTTACTTCCACAAACCCATAGTCCAGAGGTGGACTACTCCCTCTTCATCATGGAGACGGTGGAGAAGTCGTTGGAGAAGATGGAGACCACGCCGGCAGCGCCCCGCCGGAGTTTTCCCCCTCCAATCTGCAACTCCAGGTCTCTGTTTCGGTGTTTCTGTGTTTCTGCGGCGCTCCTTCCAGAGAACGTCGGGGGCTATTTTTATAGGCGTTTTAGGTCAAAACGAGTCGGTGGAGGAAAGATCGACGGCAACGGAGCTCCGAGGCCCAAAAGGGGGGTCCCACACGCCCAGTACCTGGCCGCGTGGGCCCACCTATCTTGGCCCTCGGGCTCCGCTTGTTTGCTTCCTTCGCTCCCAAGTCTTCTTCCTTCCAAAAATTGACGCTCGTAAATTTGGAGGTCATTTGGACGTCGTTTGGGTCCCTGAAACATTAAAATATAGAAATAGGGTTTTCTGCCTGTGCAGGGTTAATTCCATAAAAAATAGGAAACATATCAAATATTCCCAAAATCATTATAAAACAGTGATATAACCCTTATATGATGCAAATATGACTGGAATATAAGTAAAATAATGCAAAGTTCATGTATGCATTTTACATGCATCAACATCCCCAAGCTTAACCTATACTCGTCCTCGAGTATGAAGGTGATAAAACTAACATGGACTTTGCATTTAATACTATCAATGGATATCAAAGATGATTACTATTGCTACATAGAGTCAAATGATTCATTCTTAAAAGGAGTAGCAATATGCAAGATAGTTTATGAAGTGATGTTCAATGATAATTCACAAAGTGTAACATAAAAGAAAGTACTATGGACCACATGTATGCATAATGAAAAGAAAGAACATCCTATAATGGTCATAGAGTATTGATGAAAATCTGAATATAAAAGGTGGACACTTTGGAAAGATATATATGAGTAGAGGTAAAGCATGAATAAGTTTCATCTAACTTCTGAACTTCTCTACTTAAGTTAATGATTGTAATGTGGTAATCCTTGGTGTCAAGCTCTCATTCCCCTATCATAGCATCTTGAATGATTAAGTTTAAAGTGAAAGCAAATATGAGTAGTGTGCTTGACAAAGTACAGGTTGAAAGTCTCATGCCCCTTGAATACAAGTACCTACTCCATGTGTTACTCAACTTGGGAAACAAAGCAAGTTCAAGTTAAATATCATTGTAAGTAATAATAGTATCATTAAGAGCGTCAACTGGGGTACCTCTTGTCCCAGGATATGGAACAAGCCCATATCAAAATGACAAGACAAACAAACACAATGAACAATCTCAACACCCTTTTTATTTACCATTAGATAGCTTTTTATTGTAAGGTGTATCACAGAAGGTTCACCATAGCATGTAAGTAAATTTCCACCATGAATGATGCATGGCTTAGATTAGCGGCCCAGGCGTCTCTCTAACCATTTATACAAACTCATTTAAACTACTTCATTTCCACATTTATTTCACCCATGGTAAGCATCCATAAACAAAAGTACATGATATCAACTAAATGAAATGAAGTGCATGTTGAAAGCTTGCCATGTGACAGCACATATGAGCTAACTCTCAACCAAAGACATTTGTCAAGCCCACAACATCATAATTTTAATCACAATGGGTCATGTTTTATTATGCAATGAAAGTAAAGTGTGCATCAAGTTCGAGAGAGCTCTATAACCAACTTTTCCCATAACAATCAATAACACAAGCATTTTCATTCAGAGGTATAGATAACACAAATATCATGATAAACATACTCGGAATAGCATAAAGCTAATAGGTAGATATGGTGGACTCACTGGAAAAACTTTGGTTGAAGGTGTTGGAAACAAGTTTTTGCTTGTTGGAATTTTTGGGCTAGCAAGAGGGAGAAAGTTGACCATCTAAATGCATGCATGAGTGTCCATAGAACTAACCAATCCATGTTAAACAAAGTAAATAACATTCAGCATCAAAACATGAATAAAAGATAGCTCTTGATAAAACACTTGCAAATTATTACTCATTAACAAGCTCATGAATCATGCAACTATATGTATCTTTTAAAATCAACTCCAACATCCCTTTTCCCAATCTTATAATAGCATCCAACATAATTCAACCCAAATTTCCAGTAGCTCTCTCATATATAAATGATAGTGTGGTGGTCTCACAAAATAAAAATCAAACCAAAACAAACAAAAAGACGCTCCAAGTTTATGCGATAAAGTGTTTCGATCAAAAACAGAAGTTAGACGTGTGCAAACCGAGAGTGTGTAGGTCCAGTGGGGTTGTCTTCACATCCCCAAGCTTATGGTCTTCACCATCCTTGGATAGCTCTTGGTGCATCTCCTCTAATCCCTGTGAAAAAACTTCAAAACACCGTTTCTCCTTTTTTTTTGAACACCATTACCGTAGGGAAAAATCCCTACGGTTAAATTCTCCCATTTCTTTTCTGTGGGGTGCATTAGTAGTGATAAACAAATAGATTTCTTGCTGCATATAATCCTTAGACAAAAATTCATATGGATGTCCAGAAAGTGTATAATGTTGTATGCCTACTCATAAACTCAATTGGATCAAAAAGATTCAAGTTAAAAGTTCAAAGCATGCATCAAACAAAATGGGATAGAATCTGTCCAGAAAAAGCAGCAGCAAAACGTATTTTTCTACCCTACTAAACTTTGTCGAAAAATTCCGAAAACATTCATGCATACAGAGGAGAAAAGTTACAACTACAGTTCAAATATGATCTCATTCGGAGTTACAGAATAAGAATTAAAAATCATACCGTGCACAGATTCGTGCAGGAATAAAATCTCCGAACGCTATAAGCAACTTCTTCAAACCAAAATGAGTAAAACTTGGAACTTTATTAAAAATTCCAGAAACTAAACTAAACACAAATATCTTGTTACAGCAAGAGGACACAAAGAAAATCACAAATAAAAACAACCGGGTTGCCTCCCGTAAAGCGCTTTCTTTATAGCCATATAGCTAGGCTTCTTACTTGATGTTTATAGAGGACGAAGCTCATGTGTGAGCTTGAACTTTGATGTGTCCCTCTTCCTTGGAAAGTTTTCCATGCATAATACCAGGGTCCCAAGGTGTTCTCAAACCAATCAAAATAATAGTCAAGTTGAACCCTAGTTGAGAGAAAAACAAAACACAAAAGTAATAACAACGAAGTCTAACTTTCTTTCTATGCATTGGCATTTTGTATATGAATGAATCACCATAAATAGAAGTTTCCAATGCATATTAACAATATTTACTTGCAGCATATAATTATTAGTAACATAAAGAGGGTTCTTATCACCTCCTCTTTCATAATAGTTGCAAGTAGTAGAAATAAATTCAACCATATAACCACAAGAATCATTCAACTTAGATAATTTAGGCACATAAAGACGATTATTAAATTTATTATGGAATTCATTAGCATGCTTCCCTCTTTCAAAATAGTTAATAAGATCAATATCAAGTTTACTATCATGATTGCAACAAAGATTTGGAACTAAAGATAGTTGCAAATCACATAAGTATTTCTCAACATAAGCAAATTTCTCCTCTATAGTGTAATTAGGAGAATCCAAAAACAAAGTAGGACTCTCATGAGTGAGAGTACTATCACAAACAGCAAGTATATCATTTTTATCCTCACATACATAAGTAACAACTTCTAAACATGGAGGATTATCAATAAGCATAGGACCATCATCTAAAGCATTGTCATATAGCATATTTAAGCAACACCCTCGTTATCATCAATAAGTTCACTAGTAGCATTATTAAAAAGTAAAGGAGCATTATTAGTTTCATCATAATAGCATGGGTTATCATATAGACCATAGAATTTTCAGTTTGACACTCATCATAACATGGATTCTCATAAATAACAAAAGATTTTTGAGTTTGAGTGTTACTATCATTTGTTGATGGTGAAGTTGGGAGATCCAACTCTTCCCCAAGCTTAGGTTGGAATATATCCATTTCAATCTCCTCTTCACATTCTTCCTCTTCCAAGCTTATGTTTTCATCATCCTCTTCCTGCAAAATATTAGTACTTTCCATGGAAGCAAGAATTCTTTCTTTAACATAAACATTATCACTAAATTCCTTTTTGCAAAGTTGGAGAAGAATAGAAATGTGTCCTTTCATTACACGAGCTTCATGACTAGTTGCAAAAAAATTATCAATAAGAAAGTCTATCTCATGGGCTGCAACATAAGCAATATATTTCTCAACTTGTTCTATATCATGGCATGCAAATTTACACTCTTGATAAGAAGCAATAATAGGATCACTATTATACTTACATTGATAGAGAGAGTGTTTATAGTCTTTTCTAAAGCAGCAAGTTATATTATGTAATTCACAAAACTCAGTGGCCATATCATTGAGATGTTCAAGCAATTCAAGCATTCTATTTCCTTCTTTGGTTGATCGGTATTCATAGTAAGCTCCCATAGTTTTGACATAACCTTTCTCCATAGCTTAGCATACATATTAAAAACAACACTAGTTTTTATGGGTTTTTTTTTTTTATGCAAAACTGAAAATAAAATGACACTAAATGATGCAAACCGAAATAACAAATGCAACACAAAATGCAAAACTGAAAATAAATATGCAAACCGAACTTAAAAATGCAAGACAATGACAAAACAATAAATTGCTTTGAAGGTAAAGATGGATAAGATGATGCTCACGTAGGTGCAACCTCCCCAAGCTTAGGTGTTAGCACAAGTTGGTGATGAAGTTGACTTGGTGAGATATCCTTGGATAAACCCGCGCCAGAAAACAGAGCTAGTGCAGGGGACCCTTGGATAAACCTTTCAGCAATGATTCCCCGGCAACGGCGCCAGAAAACTGTCTTGATGGCCCTTCACGTAGTTACCTGCGTGAAAAGTAAATGGGTTAGGTTGAGACTCCAAGTGCAGAGTGTGTAGTAAGTGGAAGACGTGTTTTCCCACGAGGGGTGACTCGAGGGTTTAATATCGAACTCTCGGGGAATCAGTAGTGAAGATTTATCTTTCCTATCCTTCTTTTGGTTACCTACAAAACAAAGTAAATGTTTTGGTCCTCAACCTCACCTAGTGGTTGTCAAGCACAAGGTGTGAGAATGATATCAAGATAATATGCAATGCAAACAAGAAATAAATATGCAGTGGTGGTAAATAAATATGCAAGGATGGTGGTAGCAATGATAAATGATATTTTTGGGTTTTATATGATGAATGCAAGATGTAAAAGTGTTTTTGTATTTTCGGATTTTTAAATGGCAGAAAATGTAAAATGGTAAAGTTGTTGGAAAGGTGTTTCTTATGATTAAAAATGGACCGGGGTTCATGGTTTCACAAATGCACTCTCTTTTAATAAAGTGGTAGACAATGGAACACTAGAGTTGACATATGAGATTGCAACACAACAGTTTAATGACAAGTTATAATTATATGGGCATCACGTCCTAACATAGAGACCTTTTGGTTATTAGTCTCTCTTATACTCCACCAAGATGCGAACTAAATCATAACACCTCAGTAATTAAGATAACTCAGAGTATAGCAATAAGTATCATGACATGAAGTTAAAATAAGAACATGCTAGATCTAGTCATGGAGTAGTGGCAATGGTCACACCCACATCTCTGGTAGCATGGTATTTCTTTTTATCCCTAGTGAGGCAACAAAGTAAGGTAGAGATACCCAAGTGGATCGCAGAACTTTCTCTCACGTTCACTGCACTAGCCACCCCGTTACTCCAACTAATGCACACGTTCCCCCTCACACGCTCTCATAAACATGCTTGATCATGACAAGTAAATAAGAACGGGGTACATAATATGCATCTACTTTCATAACTGAAACAAAACCATTGCAATCTCAAACATATATTAACTCATAAAAAGATCCACCACAAAGGTATTACATAGATGACCGTAATCATGTTCAGCAGCTCATACGGTACTAATTAGTGAAGCTCAAGAGAGAGGAGAGATACATAAGTTACTTCCACAAACCCATAGTCCAGAGGTGGACTACTCCCTCTTCATCATGGAGACGGTGGAGAAGTCGTTGGAGAAGATGGAGACCACGCCGGCAGCGCCCCGCCGGAGTTTTCCCCCTCAAATCTGCAACTCCAGGTCTCTGTTTCGGTGTTTCTGTGTTTCTGCGGCGCTCCTTCCAGAGAACGTCGGGGGGCTATTTTTATAGGCGGTTTTAGGTCAAAACCGAGTCGGTGGAGGAAAGATCGACGGCAACGGAGCTCCGAGGCCCAAAAGGTGGGGTCCCACGCGGCCCATGTACCTGGCCGCGTGGGCCCACCTATCTTGGCCCTCGGGTCTCCGCTTGTTTGCTTCCTTCGCTCCCAAGTCTTCTTCCTTCCAAAAATTGACGCTCGTAAATTTGCAGGTCATTTGGACGTCGTTTGGGTCCCTGAAACATTAAAATATAGAAATAGGGTTTTCTGCCTGTGCAGGGTTAATTCCATAAAAAATAGGAAACATATCAAATATTCCCAAAATCATTATAAAACAGTGATATAACCCTTATATGATGCAAAATATGACTGGAATATAAGTAAAATAATGCAAAGTTCATGTATGCATTTTACATGCATCAGATGGTCTTGATGAAGCAGTAGATGGTGGTGGAGAAGACGCGAACACGCAGAACCCGCTAATGTCGGCCTTGCAGGACTCTCATGTTCAAGAACTGCTCCTCAAGGAGATGAGCAACGCCAGAGCTACAACCAGAGAGAAAGCCAAGCTGGCGCAAATGGAGATAGACGGGAAGAGTCCGCTGTATCCTGGGTGCCGACCACAGGATACGCGCTTGCAAGTAACGCTTGATGCTCTGGAGATGAAGGCGGAAAACAGTTGGACCGACGTGAGCTTCACCATGAACTTGAAATTCATGCACGATCGTCTTCCCGAGGGGAACACATTGCCAACTAGTATCGAGGATGCCAAGAAAGTCGTGTGCCCTCTTGACCTGCCGCACGTTAAATACCACGCCTGCATCAATGATTGCGCAATTTATCGGGGCGAGTACAAGGACATAACCACATGTCCGGTGTGCGGCCAAGGACGGTACAAGAGTACTGGGAACAAGAAAGTTCCTCGAAAAGTGGTATGGTACTTTCCTATCACTCCCCGTCTACAGCGGTACTTCGTGGACCCTAAGGAAGCAAAGCTCATGCAATGGCACGCGGAAAGGGAGAAGCCCAAAGAAGATCCGGAGAAGGGCACGATCCTGACACACCCTTCAGACGCTAGCCAGTGGGAAGCATTGGACATCGCCTTCGAAAATTTCGGGGGCGACGCAAGGAACGTCAGGCTGGGTATGAGCACCGATGGACTCAATCCGTTCGGCAACTAGAGTAGCACGCACAGCACCTGGCCCGTGTTTGTATGGCCTTACAACCTTCCCCCGTGGTTGTGCACGAAGCAAAGGTACATACACATGAGTATTCTCATTCAGGGGCCGAAACAACCAGGTGTCGACATACATCTGTATCTCGCGCTGTTGAAAGAGGAGTTAGCCACGTTGTGGGAGACGCCAGCCCGTACGTGGGATGCATACACTGGAGATTATTTCGACATGAGAGCCGCGTTGTTCACGACGGTGCAGGACTATCCTGGTTGCTCATATGTATCGGCCCAGGAAGGCCACGGATTCTGCGCATGTGTCAGGTGCATGGATGAGACCCCGCATCTCTAGCTACCAAGGGATCTCGCGTCTTCGAAAACCGTGTACCCAGGGGCTCGAAGGTGGCTTCGCATGGATCACCCGTGGAGGAAACGCGGTGACCTGTTCAATGGTGAACACGAGCCCGAAAGAGCCCCGCGCCCGAGGAGCGGCACCGAAATCGATGAGCTTTTGAAAAATTGGGAGGAGTGCCCTGCGCCGGGAAAGAAGCGACCGAGGGTAGATCCGCTGCTGGGTGTATGGAAAGCGAGGTCTGTTTTCCACGACTTGGAGTACTGGAAGGTCGTCAAGACGCCACATAGCCTCGATATGATGCACATCACGAAGAAGTTCACCGAGAGTCTGCTTGGCACTCTTTCCAACATGCCGGAAAAGGCCAAGGATGGGACGAGAGCAAGATACGATCTGAAATGGCTTGGCGTCAGGAAAGATCTTCAGGCACCCGATAGTGATGACGACGATGATGATGATCAGACGGAAGGGACTCAAGGTCGCCGCAAAAGGGTAAAAAAGAACACGATGGTGCTTCCCGCTGCCTGCTTCACTATGAGTCCGGAGGAGCTCGAGCAGTTTTACAGGTGCCTCCTAGGAGTCAAATTTTCTCACGGTTACGCGGGGAAGATCAGCAGATATCTGGACGCAACGAAGAAGAGGTTCAGCGGGATGAAGTCTCACGATTGTCACGTGCTGATGACGCAGATACTTCCCATTGCGATCCGAGGGATAATGGACGAGCACGTCCGAGATACGCTGCTTGCCCTTTGCAACTTTTCGACGTCATCAACAGGAAGTCGATCGGCGTGAAGCAGCTCGACAGGCTACAGGAAGAGATCGCGCTGATACTATGTGAGCTCGAGATTTACTTCCCGCCCGCATTCTTTGATATATGCGTGCATCTCCTTCTCCATGTCGTTGATGACATCAGGCAGCTCGGGCCGACGTTGCTGCACTACATGATGCCGTTCGAAAGGCAGAACGGTGTCATGAAAGGATACGTTCGCAACAGGGCCCGTCCAGACGCAAGCATGGCCAAGGGCTTTCTAACCTACGAGTGCATCTCCTTTTGCCAGAATTATCTAATCACCGAGAACCAGGATGTTGGTCTGCCCACCAGCAAGCACCTCGGCAGGCTCGATGGATATGGTCACCACGAGGGCTACCGCTCACTCTTTGTCGGCGTTCATGGTCGAAAAGACGACTTCGACAGGGCTCACCGGGTCCCGCTACAACACTTACAATTGATCAAACCTTGGGTGGAAGAGCACAAAATCTTAATCGAGCAGAATTACGTCGACCTGGGCCGACAGAGGAAGAAGGGAGACGTAACCAGAGAGCACAACTCCACCTTCACGCGTTGGTTCAAGAAAAGGCAACTTATTGAAGCAAAGAGCAAAACGCCATCTACGTAAGATGAAAAACTCATATTCTCCTTATCACAGGGCCCCGGGCACAACAGAAGGACCTATCAGTCATACGACATCAGCGGTTTCAGATTCAGCACCGAGGAAAATGACAGGATTAGCGAATTTCAAAACTCAGGAGTAACTATGCTATCCTACGACGATGACAAGGCTACTGTCAAGGAAAGATTCTTCGGAAGGATCGAGGAGATATGGGAGCTCAACTACTATGGAGAGTCGGTACCAATGTTCCGTGTGAGATGGGCCAAGGACGTCGTCAAAGAAGGCCGGTATTTCACCACCATGGTAATACCCGATGCCAAATCGAAGAACGCCTCCACGAAAAATGAGAAAGAGTTGAAGGCTGACGATGAGGCCGGCCCGTCGTCCCAGGGGTCGATGGAGCCGTGGGACACGACCTTCAACAGGGCGATGAACGTTTACAAGGAAAGGGACAAGTCGGCGCCGCCGACGTCAGCTGGCCGTGTGTCCGGCTTTGGTACGAGCATGAAGTTCCTCCAGTACTACAGCACGAACACCGAGACGAGAAAGGAGAGGAGGAAGTCGAGTAAGGATAAAGAGGTGGTGGAGCTAAAGAAGAAGGTGGAGTCACTAGAGCAGGAGAAAGTGGACTACACCATGGTGGACAAGTTAGTGGAGGAGAAGCTCCGGGCGATGTTACCCCCGGGTTGATGGAGGGGTTAGCTGCCTGGAATGCGGGAGGTCGACAGGGGCCGATACACGTGCCCAGCTTCGCCGGCAGCACCTCCAGCCATAACGTGTCGCCGGACCTGGTGACCCCGCCGCCCAACACCGTGGCGCAGCAGCCGCTCCATTTGGTCCCACCGGCGCCCCCTACCGCGGAAGATACCGAGGCGCTGCCAGTGGCGGCAGTGATCAATGATAATGCACACGAGTGGCCGGAGAATGATAGGCCGGCCGTCGGCACCGGCGCCCTTGTCTCGACAATTGCCGAGCTCAACGCCATCACCAAGGTAACTAATTAATTAGTTAGTCCGCGACATCTTCTATAACTATATATGCCTTTGTTGACTGCCATCTCATGATCGATGCCCAACATGTGTTGACTCCCAGGACATGCCTTGCATACTCCTGCATACGGTGGGGGCCGGCGGCGAGTTGAAGGAAGTCGCAGAGGGCACTCTCATACAACCTTTGACCCGCGATATGCACAACGTTAGAATGAGCGAGGCCGTGATGAGGGTCAGGGTGACTGCGGTAGTGCCCGAGTTTCGTGACATCGACCCCCCATGCAACCTCCGGGAGCTGATGAACACCTTGTCCTTGGACAATGCCCCAAGTGGGTCCTCGAATGGCCGAAGACCTAGATTCGTCTTGGGGGGGGTCAGGCGCACCACCGGCGCCACCTCGAAGCTCCGGCCCCCGATCGTTCGGCCCTCGAGGCCACGAAAAGTTGTTGTGAAGGAACCGGCGCCAGAAGCAGCCGTCGCCACCACCCGGAAGGAAACGCCGGCCGTCGCCACCACCCGGAAGGAGCCGCCGGTCGTCGCCGCCACCAACCGCCACAAACAACTGTTGGGGACGTCTGAACCGCAACCGTCCAAAGACAAAGCCGTTGCACCTCAACTTTGTGGCAACAACGACGATGATGACGATAATGTCGACGTCGATGTCTTCTTCAACACTGGCGCCAGCAAAGATTTGTTCATGCCTCCTGTACATATGGATGAGGAACCGTTCCGCGCTCACCACGGTCAACCTGCTCGTCCCAGTACATGCACGCATCGCCTGACCTTCCATGGTTTATCTCAAGACACGCCTCCGGAGGCCGGAATTCAATATCAACCGGCTAACGTTTTCAGCCCTGGCACAATCTTCAAGTCCGTTCACGAGGGAGTGCAATCCCCAGAGATGCAGAAGAAGAAGCACAGGAAGAGAAGTAGGCCAGGCGTCTCTGCAAGCCAGCCAGCTCCTAAGACTATCCGGGGTCATGAAGACATGGTACCGCCCCGTGCGGATGGCTTGAGCCGACTTCATGAAGCTGGTAAACCGATACTGCCTCCGGATCTGCTACACCTCGCAGGAGGACCCATGCACACTTTGCATGGAATTATCTTGATGCTAGAGGGCCTCCTTCAAGACAAGAATCCAAATTACCCGGTGTTCACGGCCCAGGTGCCAAAGGACTTGGACTTTGTCCAAGAAGCCACCGCGGATGTGTTCTTCATTGCGTACGAGGACGTCTTCAAGCTGTTTCACTTAAGACGGCTGGACTATAACATGGTCCGCCTATACGCGCTCAATTTCGCGATGAAGATCAGGAGAGATAATACCCCTTACGTCGCGGTAGTGGATCCCTACTACATGCGTGACAGCCAGCTGGTGGAAGGATCAAGGACACGGACCATGGCGAAGGAGTACCTCCAGAGGTTCATGCAGACCAACAAGAGGAAGAACATCCTTCTTCTGCCTTTCTTTCCCGAGTAAGTACACATCCGCTCGCCGCCATTGTATCTTATTCGATTTCTTCCATTGCTGAACCTTTCCAACATTCCGTTTCAATTGTGTGTTGACCAGGGACAAGTACTGCATACTCATTGTCCTAAGCCCGAGGTGGTCCATTGCCACTTATTTCGACTCGGGGAGTTTGGATAGGAAGAAAGACTACACCAGAATAAAGGGTGTTCTAGATGAGGCTCTCGAGGGCTACGCCCAAAAGGGAGGCCCCTTCGAAAAGAAGGGGGAATCTCTCACAAATGACAAGAAACACCGGTTCAGGCATGGGACCGAGTTGCATTGCATCAAGCAGCAGCCTGGCAGCGTGAAGGATGCCTTCTACGTCCTCCACCACATTAAAGGGTTGGTCCGGGATGCAGAAAAAATGAGGATGCCATCTAGTCTCTCAGAATGGACCAAATCTGCGGGGGATATCACCGATGATGAGCTTAGAGAAGACTTCCATCGCATCCAGATGCAGCTATCGCAAATCATCGTCGAAGATGTCAACACAAAAAGGGGGTTCTTCCACAACGCCAGAGGTAGGACGATGTATTATAAAAGAAAGACTTGCCTCACTCGCAAGAAGTGCTTCTTTATTTTCTTTATTATAGACCTTATCCACTTCGATGAATAAATCATACTCTATTTGTATTACTAACCAATATATATCCCAATCCATCTCTAGGGTTGTGCCAGAGGGACATCGAAGAACGCCTAGAGGCCCAGCAGGACACCAGGACGTGGACGACGAAGGACATGTATAAACCGTTCCCGGCGCCGCTCAAGAAGAAGACTCCATGATCGTGGTCCCGCTATTGCTCACCATCATCGCCGATGTACTCTATTTGATCCTAGTTTAGGCGGTGAACTTCATTTGTAACGTGTGACATGATCGATGAACTTTTGTATCATAACTTGTGTAAATATTCGGCACTTGTCACGATATTTATGTATCTCGGGCTCTAAGTAATGTGATGACATAGTAATGTGTCTGTTTTCATATACCATGTCAAATATATTATTGTTTCTATTATATCTGTATAAATCCTGTATATATACCTGTATTTCCTGTAATATACCTGTATTTATACAGCAGGCAGCAGCAATTCCAGAATACCAGTAAATTATTCTGTGGCGCATGTATTTTTTTTTCTGTGGCGCATGCATTTCTGTGGCGCACGCCAGGGGAATACGCCACTGAAATATTTCTGTGGCGCACCCTGAGTGGTGCACCACAGAAACATGGGCTTTCTGTGGCGCACCCAGGGATGCGCCACAGAAATATATTTTAGTGGCGAGCTAACTGTGGCGCACCCACCATGCGCCACAGAAAGGCAAAAGGGTGTGCCACAGATAGCATGTTTCCTAGTAGTGGCTATACAGTTGTGCATTTATCACCTTTGTGTCATGTGGACCCACGTGCGACACTCCTACCCATCTAGTTGTACATCTATCGTATTTGGGGCATGTGGACCCACATTCATCTATCCTAGCCAGCTAGGTTTACCAATGGCACACTTGGTTGCATGTGAACCCTTACAAGCTATGTCTACCCCTACCACCTTTGAAATATGTGGACCCACATGATGTAGTACTTAGATGTGTACCTAGATGGTCAGGAGTGTTGAATTTGGGTCCACATGCCCCAAAGGGGTGGCGGATCGGCAGCGCAATTGTGCGGGGCTGGCGCGATGGGCCCGTGCGGGCCGGATCTGGGTGCTGGCGAGCCGCCGGCGGTTGGCCGGGGCATCCACCCAGGTCGACGGCGCGAGGTGGTTCCACGGCGGCGCGTACGGTTGGAGGTGGTTGAAAGGACAAGGATGTCGCCTAGAGGGGGTGAATAGGCGATTAAAACTTTTCCGGTTTAGGCTTGCTAATTGCGGAATAAAACTAGGTGTTTAAATTAACAAGCCAATAACCTAAATAAACTAGGTTCACCTAAGTGCACCAACAATTTATGCTAAGCAAGACAAGCAACAAGGTGATAGCAATATAGAATACTTCAAGCACGAATGCTATCACAATGTAAAGTGCATAAGTAAAGAGCTCGGGAATAGAAATAACCGAGTCACGCGGAGACGAGGATGTATTCCCGAGTTCCTCCTTTTTAGGGAGTACGTCTCGTTGGAGAGGTGTGAGGCACCACAAAGGTCGATCTCAATACCACAAAGGCTCACCCTATTCTCGATGAACCGCACCACAAAGGTTTGGTTCACCTTCCACTATCGGAATCCTTATAGGCGGAAATCCGGAGCCTTTCAACAACGATCCGGGGCACAACCCACAACGGGATTGGGGGCTCCCGAACAGCTACAAGTGACCACACAAGGGTCTCAACCACCACACGGGCGTCTAGGGTCCAAAGACCCAAGAGTAACAAGTTCACAAGCTTTCAACTTCCACGAATCCTCGTGGAGAGCAAACCGATGCAACACAATGCAATGGCAAGAGCACAAGTGCTCAAATCCTTCACTCTCAAATCCCACCACAAGCAACTAATGCTTATAAGGGGAGAAGAGAGGAAGAACAAGGTAGGAGAAACACCAAGAACTCCAAGATCAAGATCTACTAGGTTCCCCTCACTTAGAGGAGATATGGATTAGTGGAAATGTAGATCTAGATCTCCTCTCTCAAATCCCTCAAAGATATGCAAGAATCATGGGAGGAAATGGGAGAGGGGCAAGCTTTCCAAGGTCAACAATGGTGGGAGAGAGAGAGAGAGAAAAACGAGCTGTGGAAAACTTGGGCTCTTTGGGGAAGAAGGGGCCTTTTATAGGTCTCCCAAAAAAAGAGCCTTAGACCGGAGACTCCGGCCCCCCCGGAGACTCCGGGGTCACTCCGGACCCCCCATCCGAGGCTGCCGTCCTGAGGAGCGAAAAACGAAACGCACAGACCGGAGACTCCGGTCCGGGACCGGAGACTCCGGCCAGGAAAAAACTGCAGCAACACCGAACACGAAAATATCTTGAGCATCCGAACTCCGTTTTCGATGATCTTTGGCTCGTTGGAATCGTAACGAAGAGCTTTACAAGATCATACAGAGAAACATCATAGTCCAACAATGGAGGATAAAACCAAATGGGGAAAGGTTAGACCTCTCGATAAAAGAACAACCGATAAAACCTCCAAACCAAAACCGCAATATGTTTCTCATCCGGACTCCGTTTTGTATGATCTTGGGCTTGTTTGAAAGATACTCACAAGCACAACAAGATTATGAATATACACATCATAGTCCATCATGTGAGGAGGAGACCACAAGTGGAGAGTTTGACCTCTCTTAGAAAAGACAAACCGGTAAAACCTCCAACATCAAAAACACACACAAGATATTCAAATGAAATCCGTTTTTGATGAACTAGAGCTTGGTATGCAGACGAACATAAGCTCTAAATTCTCACATGGATAAAAGCCAAATAAGAACCAAGAAAGTTGAAATGCTGAGTATGCAAAGGTTTGAGCTCTCCACAAAGATATGATCAAGTTATTCACTTGAGAGCCCCTCTTGATAGTACGCCGTCTATCCTATAACCCGGTCTCACACTAACACACGAGACCGGTAAAATAGAAAACCTATCAAGATCATACCTTTGCCTTGCGCATTCCACTTGAGCTTGATGATGAAGACTACTCCAAATGCTCCCCCATACACCAAGATGGGAGAACCTTGCTAAGCTCCGTCTTCATGAATCCACTTGCACTTCATCTTCTTATCTTGATATATGATGGCTTGAAGATAAACATGAAGTTCACTCAATCTTCTTTTCCAAGCCATGCTTGCAATAAGCTCAACTCTTCACATGACCATTCTTCATATAAACCCTTGGATGGAACCTTGGTCATCATGTAATCTTCTAGAGTCCAACACATGAACTCCAATCTTCTTTATGGACAAGATCTATAAAGATATCTCAATGCAAACATTAGTCCATAAGGATTGTCATTAATTACCAAAACCACGCATGGGGCAACACATGCACTTTCAATCTCCCCCATTTTGGTAATTGATGACAATCCCTTTTACGAGGGTTTATATAATGAATTAAGCAACCATGCAACACAAAGAGCAAGGATGCAAGAGAAGAAGGCAAATGCTTAAGAACGAAACTAAAGCATAAAACCAAATTCCCTTAAACCCTCTAAACTTCTCCCCCATTGGCATCGATTGCCGAAATGGGAGGAAAAATTTAGAAGGCCAATATAGGAAGAGCTCCCCATAATGTGTGCATTTCTCATAATATGAGTGAAATCAAATGCACATATCCAATGACGAATATATAGGGAGATCAAACTATATCGAGATCCAAAATGCAAAAGAATATCAAGAGAAAGATACTTCGACGAAGAAGCAAGCAATCAAAAGGATCCAAAAATGTTCTAAAAATCAAGAGGGAACTCCCCAAGGTACGTGCACAAAGTAGGATTTGCATTTAATATGTGTGCACAACATGGAATCCTCACTCCCTCCTAGATAATTTTGAACACAAACAAAGAGTAGCAAATAGGTCCACAAGCTTATTAAGATGCAAAAATAAAATGAAAACAAAGCTTGTGCCTTTTAGAAACCACCAAAAAAAAATCAAAGCAATAAGAGGTGGTCACTAAAGAATTGGAATACCAATTAAAGATGTAACTATTCTCATGTGTATAAGTTTCTAAGTAGACACCAATCACGAAGATATAAGTCCACAAATAAACATGTACACACAAAATAGTACAAAGGTAAAGAACATGATATCCAAAGGAAGTCATATATATACCAATAAGATCATTGCTTAAAAGCATAGCACAAAGCTCAATTTTATCTTAGAAGGATATAGATGAACTTCCAACACAATCTCATCATAGCATCAAAAATATCCACAAGGGATAAGGTGAAAAATGGGATGCTCCGAGAAAGATAACAAGTATCGCAAAAGGCAAATGATTTTGAAAAACATCAATATTGCATATGAGACATAGAGTAGAAAGTGCTAGATTAACATATTTGGGATTGGTGAATCATAAAATGATTATATATATTCCCCTTGATATGTAATCATCCCGGCTTGCCCACATTTGCAATAAAGTTGTTTTGCAAGAACCAAATGAATTGCAACAAAAGAATTCATGCCAAGATACAACCTACACAAGGTTGAAAGCTAGAAAGTATGCATGAGGTAGATACTTGTTACCGAGATAGCATTGGTGATGTAGAAGATAAGAGTTCACGATCATCCGAGCTTGGCTCCAATAAGCACATGGTGATAACACCTTCCTTGTAAATGAGACAAGCTTCCAATGCATCTCAATGTACCTAAAACAAATTCAAGTACAAATGGTACCCAAACTCATTGGGTCCAAAGTAGTTAGAGCAACTACAATACATAGGACAAACTCCACATAAATATGTGCATATTGATATGAAATTGAATTTCATGCACATCTTAGCCATTTAGGATTTGATGGAGTTTATCCTATATATTGGATCAACGAAAGTAAGCATGCCATAAGATATACATATAGTAAATATGCATGCACAAGACTTTCAAGAACCAAACGAGATACAATTTGGACAAAACACCAATTAAACCAAGAAAGCACACACAAGTGTGACAAGAAAAATTGCCCAAATTATATCAAAACCAAATCAACACATGATTGAAGATACCACTTTGAAAAGATACCAAATGAAAGTAAGATACCAATTGATGAAAATATCATCAAGGAATAAACCAAACCCTCTACACTTTCATGATGGCACAAAGTACCAAGACGAAAATGTTTGTCTTCCAAAGAGACACGTCATCGGGATCAAATACCAATTGAAGACAACTAATGTTCAAAAGCATATAGGATTGCTCCCCCAAGATTTGTGCATTATTTATGATCTTGCATTTGAATACAAAATGCACACAAATGGGATCATCACTCTCCATACATATTATTCAAACACTAGTCATGTTCAAGAAAAGCAATAAAGAATGATGTTCTACTCAATGTAGGATAGCTTCCCAAGAATAGTGCATTATCAAGAAGTATGACTTTTGAATGTAATGCACAAGATTGGGATCATTGCTTTTCCTAAGAGAAGCATAAAACAAATTTTGAGTAGAGCAACAAAGATCCAAAAGATACAAGGAAGACAAGAGTTAGATCAAAAAAATCCTTGGCAATAAAATAAGGCAATTCAAAGCAAAGCCAAAGTGAAGATGGTCTACAAATTTCACCACAATTGAGTATCACTTGTCATGGACAAGGAGTATATAGAGATATTTCTCGGTGGTATAGGAATGATATTGAAGACCAATTTCACAACAAATAAGCATATGGCAAAGATAGATTTAAAGCCAAAGCTTAATAGATAGATATTCTTGATAGCTTCAAATTCACGCGATCATGCAAAGCACTCAAGAGTAGCTTGAAGCAATCGATTTCCCAAAAGGATATGAACATATTTGGGAAACCGTACCAAGAATTCCATCACAAACAAGATCCAAAGAGTGAGAAAAAAATCATTTAGCAAAATGGAACTTGTTTGAGCAACATGCCACATAGGAATAAGATAATGAAGAATATCAATTCTAGGTGGCAATACCTCACATGTTCACATTTTCTAGGTTTGTAATATGCACAAGCTTATTACTCCCCCATAATGTGATAATCCATTTTTTAAAAGAGGCAAACAAAACCAACTAGAGAAATTAATGGACATTATAGAATTTGAATTTCTCATGAATGACATACCACATAGAGTAGATAATATTAATATATCAACACTAAGTGGTATTCCTCATGTATACACAATTTTAGGATTGTGAAGTGCACGAAGCATATCACTCCCCAAAATAGGATAGTCCATTAATCTCTCAAAAAGAGAGCCAACAAGATAAGATATCAAATAAAAGCAATAAGGCTCAACACAAGTAAATGGTGTGCAAACCAACATACACATACTTGATTACTCAAGATAAGTAAGTAGAGAGCACAACACATACAAACACTAGCAAGGTACAAAACCTAACACATGCAAGGGTGCAAGCAACTTTCAATGTATATATGATTTAAATAAAAGTTACCGCAAGGAGGAACATTGGATATGAGATAGAACAATATAATCCAAATGACTTGGCTTGAGAAATATAATTGATGAAGATCCCTTAATTCTTCATAAGTAGCCAAGTCTCCAATGCCCTCCAACAACACCTATTGATCAAGTTTTAGCTTGTTGGTCCCCAACCAAGTTGGGTCCTAAGAGGTTAGTCACAATAGGTTTGGCAACCCAAATGGTTCTTTTCTTGACACCACTTTGAGTACCAACATATTTGGCAAACACATTGCCAACCTTATCCTTCCGAAGAGAATAATCATCATCAATAATAATGGGGTTGGATAAGGTACCATTTGTGCATGAAGAAGCAACGTGACCCTTCTCACGGCATAGGTAGCAACATCTACTTCCTCCTCTCTTCTTAGTTGGAGTCTTGACTTGAGGAGGGGTAGCTTGATTCTTCTTGGGAAGAGGCCGTTCTTCAACTTGAGGAACTTGAGTTTGAACTTGAGGCTTCTTCCCTTGTTGCTTCTCACTAAGAGCTTCTTCTTCAAAGGGCAAGATCTAACATGGTGCCCTTCAACTTTGCACTTGAAGCAAACAATCTTGGCCGAATCTTTACTTGTTCTTGGCCCTTTTCTTCTTGTTAACTTGGACTTGTTCTTGATATTGGAGTTGAATCCAAGTCCACTCTTGTCATTGGGGCGTCTTTGAACACTCAACATATTGTCAAGTGTAGAATCCCCAACATGACGCTTTTCCAAGTCTTTCTTCAAAGAAGTGACTTGGGCCTTGAGCTCATTTAATTCCTCTACATGGTTAGTATCAACACAAAACTAGAGGAAGTAGAAGCTTCATTGTTAGAGCAACAAGGCATGGAAAGTAATTCATCACAAGATGTAGCAACATTGTGAGTGGATGAATTACTAGGACTAGCACATGGCAATAAAGCATTTTTAGTCGAAGTTGTGCCTTTGTCCACATGAGGCTCACAAGATGTTACCTTTGTATGATAGCCTCATGAGCTAACTTTAGCCTAGCATAGGATGCTAGAAGATCATCATTAGAGCTAGATAGCTTTTCATGACTTTCTTCCAATTTCCTATACTTGCTAGTTAGCAACTCAAGTTGAGCCCTTAGCTCAACATTCTCCTTCAAAATAGATGCTTCACAAGAAGTGGAGTTAGTAGCACAAGCATCATTAACATTAGAAATGGAAGAAGACAACTTGGCAAGCTCATCATTTTAGATAGTTGAGTTTGGAGTTGATCATGAGACTTGATAAGGAGAGAGTGTTCACTTTCTAAAGCCTTGTGAGCTTTGTCAAGTCTCTCTATGTCCTCAATTAGTCTAGCATTGCCAACACCAAATTCAACTTTTTCCTTTTTAAGCACTTTATATTTAGCAATAGCATGATCTCTTTCCTTAATGATTTTAGCAATAATAAGATCATTTGATTCATCAAGAGATTCAAGTTTCTCCTCAAGAGACACTCGAAGCTCTTGCTCTTCCTCAAGGGCATTCATTAAGGATGCCTTTTCATCGGCATCCTCTCTCTCAATTTGACATTTCTCGAGAAATTGAGTTTCCAAGTCCTCAATGATTTCCCTACTCTTAATAGCATAAACAATGATTTCACTTAGAGGAGGGATAGCTTTGCTACCTTTGGGGAGAGCACCAAATACCATCTCACCCTTCTTTGTTATGGATTCAACATCCATAAGCGCTCCATGAGAATCCTCATCCACATCATCACAAGATGTAGAGGGTTCCAAAGGTGGAGAACCTTTGAATCCTAGCCATAAGGCAAAATGAGTAATGGGCGATGATGAGATACTTGAAGCACCATTGAGATCCACGTCTTGTTCCAACAAATGTTGGGATTCCTCTACATTGTTAGCCACACAAGAAATAGAGGATATGGAAGTATTGTTTTCATGGCAACAAGACAATGAAGCATATCATCATGAGATTTAGTTAAACAACTATTACATGATATGCAAGGACTATCAACACTAGCATGTAAAACATTTGGAGTGCTAGAAGTGTTTAAGTCCAAAGATAGAACATTGCAATGAGATAGAGATGAAGTATAGTCAATAGAATATTCACCATCAACAAAGCAATTTCTATCACCACTCACCATATCATTACCTTGTGACAAATCACATGTTGGTGAAGTGGAAGAAGTTGTGAACTCATCACGGCCGGAGGTGGAGGAGAACAATCATCCTCAATAATATTGGACACTTCATATTTATCTTGAAGCTTGGTCCAAGCTCATGAGCGTTCCGAAAAGGCATGATTGATGCAAGAACTACATCGCTCAAAACACATATGAGACAATTAGATACACGAGTATCGAGATAAGAGTTTTCCTCATCCTCTAAAGATAACTTTTGGGAATCCTTTGGAGGAGAAAAACCCATATCTACAATTCTCTTAAAATTTGGGTTATGTCCCTAAGAAGGTTAAGCATGCGAATTTTCCAAACATCATAATTTGTGCCATCGAATATAAAGTGGGATCGTGCACTAATTCTCTATACGACATCTTTACTCTCTAGGCGGTAAAGCCCAAAAAGAGAGCCCAGGCTCTGATACCAATTGAAAGGACAAGGATGTCGCCTAGAGGGGGGTGAATAGGCGATTAAAACTTTTCCGGTTTAGGCTTGATAATTGCGGAATAAAACTAGTGTTTAAATTAACAAGCCAACAACCTAAATAAACTAGGCTCACCTATGTGCACCAACAACTTATGCTAAGCAAGACAAGCAACAAGGTGATAGCAATATAGAATACTTCAAGCACGAAGGCTATCACAATGTAAAGTGCATAAGTAAAGAGCTCGGGTATAGAAATAACCGAGGCACGCGGAGACGAGGATGTATTCCCGAGTTCCTCCTTTTAGGGAGTACGTCTCGTTGGAGAGGTGTGAACCAACACAATGGTCAACAACCACAAAGGTTTCACCTTTCTCCGATGAACCGCACCACAAAGGTTTGGTTCACCTTCCACTATCGGAATCCTTCGAGGCGGAAATCCGGAGCCTTTCAACAACGATCCGGGGCACAACCCACAACGGGATTGGGGGCTCCCGAACAGCTACAAGTGACCACACAAGGGTCTCAACCACCACACGGGCGTCTAGGGTCCAAAGACCCAAGAGTAACAAGTTCACAAGCTTTCAACTTCCACGAATCCTCGTGGAGAGCAAACCGATGCAACAAATGCAATGGCAAGAGCACAAGTGCTCAAATCCTTCACTCTCAAATCCCACCACAAGCAACTAATGCTTATGGGGGAGAAGAGAGGAAGAACAAGTAGGAGAAACACCAAGAACTCCAAGATCAAGATCTACTAGGTTCCCCTCACTTAGAGGAGATATGGATTGGTGGAAATGTAGATCTAGATCTCCTCTCTCAAATCCCTCAAAGATATGCAAGAATCATGGGAGGAATTGGGAGAGGGGCAAGCTTTCCAAGGTCAACAATGGTGGGAGAGAGAGAGAGAAAAACGAGCTGTGGAAAACTTGGGCTCTTTGGGGAAGAAGGGGTCTTTTATAGGTCTCCCAAAAAAAGAGCCGTTGCAGGAAAACTGCTTAGACCGGAGACTCTGCCCCCCGGAGACTCCGGGGTCAGATCCGGACCCCCATCCGAGGCTGCCGTCCTGAGGAGCGAAAAACGAAACGCGCAGACCGGAGATTCCGGTCCGGGACCGGAGACTCCGGCCAGGAAAAAACTGCAGCAACACCGAACACGAAAACGAAGATATCTTGAGCATCCGAACTCCGTTTTCGATGATCTTTGGCTCGTTGGAATCGTAACGAAGAGCTTTACAAGATCATGCAGAGAAACATCATAGTCCAACAATGGAGGATAAAACCAAATGGGGAAAGGTTAGACCTCTCGATAAAAGAACAACCGATAAAACCTCCAAACCAAAACCGCAATATGTTTCTCATCCGGACTCCGTTTTGTATGATCTTGGGCTTGTTTGAAAGATACTCACAAGCACAACAAGATTATGAATATACACATCATAGTCCATCATGTGAGGAGGAGACCACAAGTGGAGAGTTTGACCTCTCTTAGAAAAGACAAACCGGTAAAACCTCCAACATCAAAAACACCACAAGATATTCAAATGAAATCCGTTTTTGATGAATAGAGCTTGGTATGGAGATGAACACAAGCTCTAAATTCTCACATGGATAAAAGCCAAATAAGAACCAAGAAAGTTGAAATGCCGAGTATGCAAAGGTTTGAGCTCTCCACAAAGATATGATCAAGTTATTCACTTGAGAGCCCCTCTTGATAGTACGCCGTCTATCCTATAACCCGGTCTCACACTAACACCACGAGACCGGTAAAATAGAAAACCTATCAAGATCATACCTTTGCCTTGCGCATTCCACTTGAGCTTGATGATGACGATCTTGATCTCTTCAAGTGGACCACCTTTCTTGATTGCGCTTGCTAGCACATGCTTGATGAAGACTTCTCCAAATGCTCCCCCATACACCAAGATGGGAGAACCTTGCTAAGCTCCGTCTTCATGAATCCACTTGCACTTCATCTTCTTATCTTGATATATATGATGGCTTGAAGATAAACATGAAGTTCACTCAATCTTCTTTTCCAAGCCATGCTTGCAATAAGCTCAACTCTTCACATGACCATTCTTCATATAAACTCTTGGATGGAACCTTGATCATCATGTAATCTTCTAGAGTCCAACACATGAACTCAAATCTTCTTTATGGACAAGATCTATAAAGATATCTCAATGCAAACATTAGTCCATAAGGATTGTCATTAATTACCAAAACCACGCATGGGGCAACACATGCACTTTCAGTGGTGCAGTTGGAGTTCGGGTTGGAGTTGGGGCGCTTGAGATGGCGCGGTGAAGTTGGTACGGCGTGGAACGCGTCAGCTGCGCGCGGAAGCCGGGCCGGCGGCCCAGGGTCTGGGAGGTGGCTGTCGTCGTCGTTGTGGGGCGGGACAGCAAGCTTGCTGTGGCTGCTGACGGCCAGCCGCCGCCGTGGTGACCGGGTTTCTTGTGCCCGGGGAGCGTGACGTCGACGATGCAGCATGGGGTGCTGCGGAGGAGTTGTTGCTGGTGGTGCTGGTGGACGCTGATGTCGGCTCGCTGTTGGGCACAGTTCGGCCTGTGGTGGTTGACCCGCTGCCGGTGGTGGTCGGGTTCGATGGAAGCGGTGGTGACAATTGTGTTGCTTTGCCCCGGGTGAAAGCCTAGCATTGATCTCGATCAGTGACGGCGGCACCGGCGTCTTCGCACATCGTTCCCCTCCTTGGAGGCGTCGTTGTGGAGCGCAAACCACCCTTTGTCACCCCAATTCCCCGAGTTTCTCCGGGTGAAAACCATGCATTGTCATTGACAATGCGGGCGGCGACGGCGTTCTCGTCGTTTTCCCCCTTGGGGGCGTCGTCTTGGAGTCTCGGTACCCATATCTTGTGTTACCATGCTAGCTTGTCTCATCGGCGGGTGTGTGGACGTCGAGGCGGCGGCTTCGAGTGTGTTCTTGCATGTCGGGGTGGCGGCCTCGGATTGCTGTGCGGCGGTGACCCAATGTGGTGGGGTTACGGCTCGGCAGAGTGTGAGTGGCGGCTTCGTGCCACAAGGGTGGCGAGGTTGTCGGCTCGGTCGATGCGTCCCAGCGAGGGGCGATCTTCAGTACGTCGAGGCAGCGGCCTCGGTTGTGGTTTGGCGGCCGTGGTATGTGGGTAGTTGCCCTGGGCAGTTCGGACTGCGGGTGGCTAGGTCGTGCGGCGTTGCAGCTCGAGCGCGAGCGGTGGCATGTCGGGGCGGCGGCCCCGGAAGATGGTCCAGGTGGTTTGCGCAGGGCGCGATGGAGAGTTGGATGTCGGGGCGGCGGCTCCGAGTTTTCTGCATCAGCGAGGGCGTTCGCCTTGTGTCGTGTGGGCGACAAGGTGGCTCCTGTTGTTGTTCGTCCTCGAGGCTCCCTGGTGGTGGCCGCTTTCATCTACGACAGAGTGTCCCGCATCTGCTCCTCCCATAGCAGCTGCGCATTCTTCTCTCCGGCAAGGGTGGAGTGCTGGTCAGCCGGCCGCGGAGTGGGTGTTGTGTGGGCTTTGTTCCGTGGTGTTCGTTCTATGGTTTTTGCCCGGTTTCTTCCACTAATAAGCCGGGCACCTTCTGCTTAATTAATCAATAAGGCAAAGCTTTTGCCTTCGTTTGAAAAAAAAAACCGACACATTTTAAAATGTGTCAGACAGATTTCTGGGATTCAGTGGAGATGCTCTAACCCATGCGTGCCGGCCTGTGCCGATCGAACGGCACGGCGCAGCATGCATCGCAACTCTACTCTTTGCAGTACTATCAAGTGAGGGGTAACCTGGAGAGAGATGATTGGGCAGCATGCCAACTCCGGCCGGGTTATTAGTTACAAGAAAAGCCACCATTGCTAAAAGCTCAAAACTATTAGATCTCCCAATCCCTCCACCCAATCTCGCTGATCTTTGGAGGATTGAAGGAGAAGAGCAAGATCTACATCTTCACTGAGCCGATTTGTATTTCCCCCTCATTCACTTGAGAGATTCGAGCCTAGGGTTTCCATTGGGAAAACCTAGGCCACCTTTCTCACATCTTGTTGTGTGCGACAGATTGTTGATTCGGGAGACTCCAATTCAGTTGTGGATGCATGCCCCGAGCTTGTTGTAAAGGCTCTGGTTTCCGCCTTGAAGGGGACCGATAGTGGAAGGTAAACCGAGCCTTTGTGGTGAGGTTCATCGGAGAATAGGGTGAGGCCTTTGTGGCGTTGAGCAAGCCTGTTGTGATGAAGCTCACACCCCTCCAACGAGAGGTACTCCCGTAACTAGGAGGAACTCGGGAATACATCCTTGTCTCCGCGTGCTTCCATCGATTACTTCTATCCTTTATTGCATTTACTTAACTTGTATCTTGCTTAGTGGTTTGCTTGTCATATAGGTAAATTCACCGTAGTTGCATATCTAGAGAATTTACCTTTCGTGTCAAGCCTTAAATGAAAAATAATTAAAATTGGTGTAGCACCTATTCACCCCCCTCTCTCTACGTGTCGTACTCAATCCTTTCACCTGCTGCATGAAATGTTATTCTAGAGCCTATTTACTTTACATTATTCTAAAAACAAGTGAATAAAAAAACACACCTTTGATTGCACCATAGAAAATTTACATAAACTTTCTTAAAGGATAAAGTGGAGGCCGTAGTAGAAACAAAATAAATTACCGTAGGTTCGACTCGTAAAATTTTCCTTTTGGTGTTGCATGTAAATCAAACAAGTCATATTTAAATCAAACAAGTCATATTTAAAGGGATATAATCTTCCAAATTCATGTACTCCCTCTGACCCAAAAATGTAACATAACGGTATTCGCCAACTCGGCGCTACCTGATGTGGATGTGGTGCGTCTCGTGAGGTATGAGATTGAGACAAGGGCATATGCCTTCGTAGATGACACCGGTGACCGCGGCGCGTAGATGAAACTTATATCCGGTTTCCTTTTCTTTTTGGCCTTCCTGGCCTTTTTTCTCTCCCTCTTTTGAGATCCCCCCTGTAAAAAGGATTTGCTTTCTATCTAATCGAATGGCAGAGCGTCTGCCTTAACCCTAAAAAAAGTAAAGCGTGCAGTATTTCGTATAGTGTTTAATGTTTGCCTTTTAACCACTAATTATATATACCAAAGTAATCCAACTTTTTACTTTATTTTAGTACTTTTTCTCTATTGTATTTTCTTTTACATATTTCTACTGCTACTTTCAACAACTAGTAGAAACAGGAAAAAGAAAGAAGCAAACAACTAGTAGAAATTGGAAAAAGAAATGAGCAAACACCTAGTAGTAAATAGGAAACACTTTTGGAGAGAGGTGTTTTGCCTCCTGAGTTTCAAGTGATCTCGGTATTTTTTTTAAAGTCGAAAATGACATTTTTGAAGTTTCAAAAAGTTTTTTTAAAAATTCCGTGGATACACATGTTATCAACATATCTGTCGAGCTTTGCCAGATAATATGTTACATTGTAGGCCACACAAAAATCATGAAATGAAAAGGCAAAATAGAACTTTATTTTAACTTCCAACATTTTTCTCTTTTGTACTGATCACAAATGAAAAGATATTTTGACGAAATTTGTTTCGTATGTACTAGACATGTATATGCACGTGTATGCTTTTTCTCGAAAATTTTGGAGACATAAAAATGAACTTTTCGAATTAACAAAAAAAAATCACTAAATCGAGCTTGAGAGCTGCTAGTGGTTTTCGACACTTTTCACATATTGGTTGTAATAAAAATTTATATTATGGGACGCGAGAGTAGTTAATTAAGAAGCTTGTAAAAGTTGGGGAAGTCAAGATGTCTCGCAAAAGTTTTAGTATTGTTGATTCGTGCACCAACCAGAGACATGCTCTCACAAATATGCCTAACACCTTTTGTTATTCTGCTAGGAAAAGCTGAGATCGTAGCCACCATGGTTTGTTCAACGAGTCTTTTTTTTTAGAAAAGGAGGCTACGCCCCAGCCTCTGCATGGATCGATGCATACGGCCTTTATTAATTTTATTGGAGTTCAAGTCTTACACGAAATTACATCATGGGTCACAAAGGGTCGATACATGAATCAACCATCTAAAAAGACAAGATAACATAGCATGACTAATCATTAACATGTTATCCTAAGATCAAAACGCCAGCTGCACTGGGTGTATAAGTCCCGCGCCACCGAAAGGAGCCGGTTGCACCCAATATCCACAACGGCCCGCTTGTCCATTGTTTGTAGGTAGGACCACATACGAATCAAATGAATAGCCATCGGAATTACCTGCATAAAAGAGGAAGGGCTTGCATTGTTAAAAATAATGTTATTGCGTATGTTCCAAATGGCCCACATTAAAGCACAAGAACCCGCTCGAATTTGTGCTTTCTCTTGTTTGTCAACCCCCCTTAGCCAACTACCAAATAAGTTAGAGATACTTATTGGGGGTGTAATATTGAAGGCCATAAAGACTATACGCCATACCATCTTAGCCAAAGGACAGGCTATAAATAAATGTTGAATTGTTTCATCTTGATCACAAAAACAACATGTTTTACATCCATTCCAATTACGTTTCAGCAGGTTATCTTTTGTGAGAATGACTCACCGATGCAAGAACCACATAAAAATCTTTATTTTCAGTGGTACTTTCATTTTTCAAATATATTTACGAAGATATCTAGCATGACCACTCAAGTAATCTAGATATAAAGATTTGACCGTAAATTTTCCAGAAGTACTGAACCCCCATTTGAAAACATCGGAAGAGTCTGAAAGCTGCACCTCCAGTAGTCTGCTAACTAGATGCAACCATCGGTCCCACCTCTCACCCGTTAAAGTTCTTCTAAACACTAAATTCGGTGGGGGTGCCTGAGATAACACTGAAGCTACCGAACTCTCCTTTCTTCGAACAATGTTATACAAGGTCGGATATTGACATGAAAGGGGCTTGTCCCCTAGCCAAGTATCCTCCAAGAATCGGGTATTTTCCCCGTTACCTACAGCGAAAGAACCCCGTTCAAAGAACTCATTTTTAACTTTCATTAGTCCCTTGCAAAAGGGAGAGTCAAAAGGCTGCACTTTTACTTGAGAAAGCGATTTAGATTGCAAGTACTTATTACGAATCAGTTCATTCCAAACCCCATCCTCTGTTAGGATTTTGGAGAACCATTTACATAATAGGCTTTTGTTTTTTTGCTTCTAAAACTTCAACACCGAGCCCTCCCTGCTCTTTTGGCCTACAAATGATGTTCCACTTAGTAAGTCTATACTTTTTCTTGTGACCATCACTTTGCCAAAAAAACCTAGACCGGAAAAAATCCATTCTCTTCCGTACCCCTTTGGGTATCTCAAAGAAAGATAGCATAAACATGGGCAAACTTGTAAGAACCGCATTTATCAAAATGAGCCTATCCCCATATGATAAAAGCTTCCCTGCCCAACTAGCCAACTTTTTCTCGAAACGGTCCTCAACTATTTTCCACTCCCCATTTTTCAACTTTCTGAAGTGAATAGGGATACCAAGATATCGAAAGGGGAAAGAACCTGCGTCACAGCCAAATAGATTTTTGTACTGATCTTCGAAATCTTTTGCTTTACCAAAACAGAAAAGTTCACTCTTATGAAAGTTGATTTTCAATCCTGATAATTGTTCGAACATACATAAGATGAGCTTCATATTTAGAGCCTTTTCAACATCATGAGACATAAACAGGATGGTGTTGTCTGCATATTGTAGAATAGATACACCCCCATCTACTAGGTGTGGTATTAGTCCTTCTACCTGACCATCCTCTTTAGCTCTAGCTATTATTATGGCCAACATGTCAGCAACTATATTAAACAAAATAGGAGATAGCGGATCCCCCTGTCTTAAGCCTTTTCTAGTTTGGAAATAATGACCTATATCATCGTTTACCTTGATACCTACACTGCCCTTAGTAACAAAATCATTTATCCAATGACACCATTTCAGATCAAAGCCCTTCATCCTCAACACTTGTTGTAAGAAGGGCCATTGCACTTTATCATAAGCTTTCTCGAAATCTAATTTTAAAAGAACACCATCCAGTTTCTTCCTATGAAGTTCGTGAATGGTTTCATGGAGAATAAGCACCCCTTCTAAGATGTTTCTTCCAGGCATAAATGCCGTTTGGGTTGGTTGTATGACCTTTTGTGCCACAGCCATGACCCGATTAGTGCCCACCTTTGTAAAAAAATTGAAGCTGACGTTTAATAAGCAAATAGGACGATACTGCTGAATCTGAACAGCGTTCTCCTTTTTGGGCAGCAAAATAATGGTTCCATAATTAAGCTGGAACAGAGGAAGTTCTCCTTTTTGAAAACTTACAAACAAATCCATAAGATTGTGTTTTATTATCGGCCAAAAGGTCTGGTAGAATTCAGCTGGGAACCCGTCTGGTCCCGGTGCTTTATTTTTTTTCATTTGCATAATTGCTTCGTTGACTTCCTTTTCTGTAAAATCAGCAACCAGGATCTCATTCTCCTCTGCTGAAATTTGTGGAATATCCGAAACTTCAGATTCCACCATGATAAAGTTATTCTTAGCCGATGCACCAAACAACTTTTTATAAAATTCCGTGATATAATTTTTAATGTTCTCATGGCCCGAGATGGTGCCCTCTTCTTGTTCTAATTGAAATATTTGTTTCCTTCTATGCTTTCCATTAGCGATAAGATGAAAGTACTTAGTGTTATTCCCTCCCTCTTGAACATGTTAAACTTTAGCTCTTTGAGCCCACTTGGACTCTTCTTCTCTTCTCAAAGCTGCCACCTTTTCTAAAGCATCCCGCATAGCTTCTCTTTCGGGTTCAGTTAAAGGATTTGTTTCAGCTTTTAAGTCCAAGGTTTCAACAACTTGAAGTAACCGGGACTTTTCTTTTTTGTATACACTACTTTGGTTTTTAGCCCAACCTCTCAAGTAAGCACGTAAGTGGCGGATCTTATTCGGCCATACCTCCAGAGGGGTCGCCCCAAATGAGATGGAAGCCCATTCCTTTGCAACCATATCATAGAAGCCCTCTTTTTTTAACCAAGACAACTCGAAAGAAAAATTTGCTTTATTACCCAGGAAAGCTTGTTCTCCTGAGTCCATAAGCAACTAGTACTTGGCCGTCGATTATTAGTCAAATTAATCGCAACTAGTAGGTGTAATCTATGATTACGCACCGTAGACCGTATCGATGCATATCTCGCGGAATGGGTTGGTAATCGAGCTAAAGAATCCCTGGTTAGTGCTAACTGGCATCAGACGAGCACATAGTTCAAAAAAGAGGGAAACAGAGGTAGATTAGGATCGACGCAGAGCATCAATCGATAGAGTCAATACTAGTCTTTGATCGTGGACCTGCTTCGATTGTTTAACTAGCCCAAATTGTAGACAGTTTATGTTTGGTGAGTCCCACTGGAAATGATCCAAAGAATATCACTCTTCGATGGCAATGGGGCGGGTTCGGGCGGATATACCAAAACCAGATCCAAATCCAAATCCATCAGCGTCACCATGCCCTACCCACGAAAGTATCCATGGGCATGGATGTCGCCCCATATCCAAACCCACCGGATATCCGGATATCCATGGATATCCACGAGTAATGCATCAGAGTATTAAATCAACAATATTTCAACCACAAACTACTTAAAAAAATATGTAGAATCTCAACAATCACACCACAAAATACATAATCTCATCTCAATCTCACAACAAGTCATGCATTCAAGAGATATAGTAAAAGATAGCAGAAATGTGTGGATGCGTTAATTACGTGCGGGAATAGTTTAGGGTTAGCAATAATTAGTAATTGCGTGAGTTTGGGTCATTGGGTGAGTTGGGCCTCAAGAATATTAAGAGGCCTGGGAAAAAATTGTGTCTCGCTGACATGTGGTTCCCACTTGTCAGTCGGGTATCCATTGGATATCCGTGGAGCAAAATCTTTGCCCGTGCTCACCCCATGAGTTAGCGGATATCCGCCCCATGAAATCCATGGACAAAAACTGCCCTCCAAACTTTTATCCACCGGGTCGAATATCCATGGATACCCGGCTTCATGGATAAAATTACCATCCCTAGTTCAAAGTTTGACAGTGCGACTCCCCTCCCCGTCCCTTTGCCAGGCCGGCAGAAGAATCTGGCCTGCCGGCGGGCGCGACGATGGTTGTTCTAGGAACGACGGATGCTGCGGTGCCGGTTTGTCCGGCGGTGGCTTACCTCGTCGCCGGTCACGAACTTGCAAGTTGTACAGTCTTGGTCTAGAAAGTAGCATCTGATGGATAGAATAGATTCGGTGCACTGCAAGGGATAGACGTCGCCATCTTTTCTCCTTAGTTTGCACGCTGTCGCCATCGACATGCATGGTGACCCGTGCACTCAACATGGCGCGCGAAACAAAGCAACGTGCACAGAACCGAACTTTGGAAATATCGGTCCCACTAGATTCTCTAGTTTCTGTCTGAACCGTATCCACGAGAAGAACATGATCCTGCCTTTTTCTTTTCTTTCACACGGATTCGTGCGAGATCCATGGCTGCCAAGTGCCAAGAGGCATGATAAGAACGCTTCTCTCAAGACCGCTGCGTGAGTTGTGACACTATTATTCGTGATCTTCTTCATCTTCATCTACCTTAAGTTCTCACTTTGCTCGTCTCCTGAGAAATTTGGAACGAGCGCAATGCACATGTTTTCCGCAACAAGCAATGCTTCGCATGCTCCCTCCCCGTGTCCATTAGCGCTCCTGTCCAGAGCGAAGAGAAGGCGAAAAAGCACCGCCGAAGCAGCATGAGAAGCGTCACCCTTAGTTATCTTGATAAGATCAAAAGCGAAACACCCGCTTGTGGGTGTTGGCGGGAGCTAAACGCATGGGTGATTTAATGCCGCGAGTGTAGGTTTTGTAATATTGTTTTGAATTTCCTTTCTTGTAAAACTTCTTTAATTAATTGAGTTGGTCAAAGTTTTTGCCCCCGTTTAAAAAAATAATTCTCCGCAGCTCAGTTATGCATGCATCCTTCAAAACAGAAAGTTTGCATTTTCCCCGTGAACCAGCGGGAGTCTTACATAAATCTCACTTTCACACAAAATGCCGCTTGACAAACAGAGTCGGGAGCCAGGCAAATTCCCAACTACACGAGGAATCATATCTCCCTTTGAATACCAACCAGAGCACACGAAATCTTTTTGCGACGATGTTAAGATAAACAACTCAAGAGCAGTGGTAGCAGTTAACGACATGGATGTAGTGCTTGATCTACAAATCTGACGTGTGCATTGCCAAGGAAGGGGAGGTCGGTAAGGCAAATGAGTCACGGGCGTGATGACTGGCAATGGCAAGAAAAAATATGGAACCTTCTTTTTTCGCCTTGGGACGATCACCTGCTCGACCAACCTAGCTGAACCTGCAAGTAGGTGATAGTTAGTCTCAGGGTGGTCCAGCCACCATTGTAAATCTAGGCAAGGATTTAGCTTGACTAGACAACTTAGCGCGGCGTACGCCGCGGCCGTGTGGTTAGAAGAAAAAATAACATGGAGTAAAAAATTCAAATTTGGAAATGTTTGCATTGAAAAGTTGTTCAGATTTGGAAATTGTTGAAATTTTAAAAAAGTTTTTTTGTTGAAAAATTGTTCGAATTTTAAAAAATGGTTAAATTAGGAAGCTATTCATATTTAAATTATTTTCACGTTTGGAAAGAATTTAAATTTGGAAATGTCCGCATTCAAATTTGTTCAGATTTGAGTGCACTAAAATTTGAAAAAAAGTTTGCATTTAAAATTCGTTAAAATTTCAAAATTGTTAAAATTGGATAACTATTCAATTTTGAATTTGATTTATGTTTTTTTAATGCTCAAATTTGGAAGGCATTCAAAATTTGGAAATATTCAAATTTAAATTTTGATCGTATGCCATAAGTATTCAATTTTTTTTTGTGTTTATGTTGATATATTTGCCACATTTGTAAATACCGTGGTGCAAGAAATTTAAATTTGAAACTGTCCACGTTCAAAAATTGTTTAGATTTTAATGTGTCGGAATTCAAAAAAGTTGGTATTTATAAATTGTTTGAATTGGAAAAATTGTTAAAAGTGGGAAGTTATTCGTATGTGAATTATTATTTTACGTTTTTTAAATGTTCAGATTTGGAAGGTATTAAAAGTTTTAAAGTATTGTAATTTGAAATATGATCATATGATATAAATAGGTAACGTTTATTTTTGTGTTAATGTTGATATAGTTGTCACATTTGTAAGTACAGTGGTGGGAAAAATTCAAATTTGGAAATACAAACATTGAAAAGTTGTTTAGATTTTAATTTATAGAAATTAAAAAGAAAAAGTTTGCATTTACAAATTGTTCAAATTCAAGAATTGGTAAAAGTGGGAAGTAAAGGCATTCAATGTTTTAAAATATTTAAATTTGAACTTTGATCATATTGTGGAGTAATTGTTTTTTTGCATATTTGTAAATTTGAAATAGATTTGAAATTATTGTTTAAATATTTGTGGAACCATTTACATATTTATAAATTTTCCAAAAATTTTACATATTTATAATTTTGAAATAGATTTGAAGTTATTGTTTTTCGCATCATTAAGCATTTTCTGAAAATCGTTTATGTAGAGTGGGCCCACCTGGCAGAAGTTTAGCAATTTTTGAAATTGTTTTTGGGAAAAAAAATGCTGACACGTGGGTCCGCAGATGACGTCGTGCTGACGTCATCAATGGCCATAGCGGCCACGGCGAGCTTGCCAGCGTCGCGTCCGCGTGAGCTAGAACGCGCGCATGCACGCGGCGGACGCGCGTGGACACGGGGTGTCCAGGAGCGGCGGCGCCGCTGCGCTTTGGTCGCCGGAGCTGTAGCTGGCGGCGGTTGAACACGGCGGCGGATGCAGGCGCACGGCGGCGGCGAATCCGACGCACGCGCGGCGTCCCAGCATGCGTCTGTCGGCGAGGAGGAAGAGGACGCGGCGGCGGAGCGTGCTGTGTGGTTCGATTTGATCGGGGAGGCGCGGAGCGGCGGTGGCGCGCGTCGGCGGCGATCTCCAGCGTCGCGGGAAAAGAAGGAGGGAGGGTGGGTTGTGGCGTTTTTTTGCACAGAGGTCCTTCGTCTTTCGCGGAATTGCAAAGCAGTCCTTTGCGGGGTGTTGTTTGTAAATTTTCTGTGCCAAAATTCATGCGCGGGGGTGACCGGCTGGAACCGGAGTGACCGGTAGGTGACCGGGCGACGTGGCGATCTATGATTGGAAGAAAATCGATCGCACTGTAGCTGTGAACAGTAGCACGGGCGGGGGGAGACGTGGCCGCCTCCTGGCCGTTGGATCGCGCGATCGGACGACCCAGAAAAGCGGGCGACGTGGCCACTGCGGATCTGGGGTGATTCTTTCCAGCCTTTATATATTAATCTATGAGGACTAGTCAACCATGTTCTGTCAAAATAAAAAGGACTAGTCAACCAAGTCAGTAGTGTACTGTTCAAGCGGCGACCGCAAGTCCCAGTCTTTTTTTTGGCGTCCATGTTCAACGCGACGCCCATAGGCCGCAGCGACCGTGTGTATCAAGACGTTTGCTAGCTGATGACTGCGTGTACCGCGGGGCTCGCTTCCAACCATACAAAGTTACAAACAGTGTTATCGTCAAAATCATTATACACCGTACACTAGTAGAAAAACGGTCTTTCGTCCGGAGCCCCCAAAGCCATTAGTCCCGGTTCTGGGGAAAACCGGGACCAATGCTAGGCATTGGTCCCGGTTCGAGCTGCCAGGGCCCCGTGAGGCATTGGTCCCGGTTCGGATGGGGGCATTAGTCCCGTTTCGTGGCATGAACCGGGACTAAAGCTCCCGTGCCGGACACGTGGCTCGCCGCAGAGCATTAGTCCCGGTTCATACCACGAACCGGGACTAATACCCCTCCCCTGCCTATATATACCCCTCCCAGCCAGCTTTTCTCCTCTCTTTTTTTCCCTGCTAGGAGGTGTGAGAGGTGGGTGCTAGTTTGTTTTCCTTTGCTATGCTAGAGGTGTTCGATGAAATTCCCGAGCCACACTTAAGTTCACACAAAATGATATGGGGTGCCCGAGCCAGACTTAAGCTTTCTCCTCTCTCTTTCCTCCTCGATCGAGGTTAGCAACTTTATCCTTTTCATCTGTAATTGATACAAAAATATTGCATGTGTCGATGTACGGTGGTCATTTCACTATTCAAGATGTTATTGTAATGGTATTTGATAAACTTAATTATATGATGCAGATGGATGCACGAATGCGATGGATGTACGGCGAACGACGCAGTTCCGATTTTATTGCAAGCCTGCATAAATTTATCGATGTGGCTGAGGCAAACAAAGTTGATAATTTTATGCCTTGTCCATGTGTTGACTGTCGGAACGTCAGGGAGTACTCTAACTCGAAAACCATTCAAGGCCACGTGCTTCGGAGAGGTTTCATGCCCAGCTATAATTGTTGGACCAAGCACGGAGAAAGAGGGGTTAGGATGGAAGACAATGATGCAAAGCTATAATTGTTGGTCGGGTCATTTCTGATGCAAAGCGAGAATGCGATACAGAAAAGGAGAAGCTAAAGTTGGAGGCCATGCTAGAGGATCACAAAAAGTTGTTGTACCCAAATTGCGAAGACGGCAGCACAAAGCTCGGTACCACACTGGAACTGCTGAAATGGAAGGCAGAGACTGGTTTATCTGACAAGGGATTTGAGAAGTTACTGAAAATAATGAAGCCGAAGCTTCCAAAGGATAACGAATTGCCCGAGACTACATACGAAGCAAAGAAGGCTATCTGCCCTCTAGGATTAGATGTGCAGAAGATACATGCATGCATTAATGACTGCATCCTGTACCGCGGTGAGGAGTACGAGAATATGGATAAATGCCCGGTATGCAATGCACTGCGGTACAAGATCAGACAAGATGACCCTGGTGATGTTGAGGGCGATGACGAGCCCCCCAGGAAGAGGGTTCCTGCTAAGGTTATGTGGTATGCTCCGATAATACCACGGTTGAAACGTCTGTTCAGAAACAAAGAGCATGACAGGTTGTTGCGATGGCACAAAGAAGAGCGTAAGAAAGACGGGAAGTTGAGACACCCCGCCGATGGGTCGCAGTGGAAAAAAATCGAGAGAGAGTTCTCGGACTTTGCAGGTGACGCAAGGAACTTATGGTTTGGTCTAAGTACAGACGGCATGAATCCTTTTGGGGAGCAGAGCTGCAGTCACAGCACCTGGCACGTGACTTATGTATCTACAACCTTCCTCCTTTGTTGTGCATGAAGTGGAAGTTCATTATGATGCCAGTGCTCATCCAAGGCCCGAAGCAACCCAGCAACGACATTGATGTGTACCTAAGGCCATTAGTTGATGAACTTTTGCAGTTGTGGGCCGAACCAGGTGTACGTGTGTGGGATGAGCACAAACAACAGGAATTTGATCTACGAGCGTTGATGTTCGTAACCATCAATGATTGGCCTGCTCTTAGTAATATTTCAGGACAGTCAAACAAGGGATACAATGCAGGCACGCACTGTTTAGATAAGACTAAAGGTACATATTTGAAAAAAAGTAAGAAGGTTGTGTACCTGTGGTGTCGTCAATTTCTTCCGAACAATCATACCGTAAGAAAGAAAGGCAAGTATTTCAACGGTGAGGCAGATCGCCGGAAGAAGCCTAACCTCACTGATGGTGATGCTATATTTGGTATGGTCAGGGACATAGAAGTAATCTTTGGAAAGGGTCCTGGCGGTCAATCTGTTCCGAAAGACGTCGCTACCGGACACGCGCCCATCTGGAAGAAATCTATATTTTGGGAGCTACCCTATTGGAAAGTCCTAGAGGTCCGGTCTTCAATCGACGTGATGCACGTGACGAAGAATCTTTGCGTGAACCTGCTAGGCTTCCTGGGCGTGTATGGGAAGACAAAAGATACACCAGAAGCACGGGAGGACCAGCAACGTATGAAAGACCCATACAACAAGCAGACGGATAAAGGGCGTCAATACTTAAGCAGCTACACTCTTACCAAAGCAGAGAAGGAAATCTTTTTTGAATGCCTGAGCAGTATCAAGGTCCCGGCTGGCTTCTCGTCAAATATAAAGGGAATAATAAATATGGCAGAGAAAAAATTTCAGAACCTGAAGTCTCATGATTGCCACGTGATTATGACGCAGTTGCTTCCGGTTGCATTAAGGGGCTTCTACCAGACAATGTTCGAGTACCCATTGTGAAGCTATGTGCATTCCTCAATGCAATATCTCAGAAGGTAATCGATCAAGAAAGTCTGCAAAGGCTACAGAGGGATGTGGTCCAATGTCTTGTTAGTTTTGAGTTGGTGTTCCCCCCATCCTTCTTCAATATTATGACGCATCTCCTGGTTCACCTAGTCGACGAGATTGCCATTCTCGATCCTGTATTTCTACACAATATGTTCCCCTTCGAGAGGTTCATGGGAGTCTTGAAGAAATATGTTCATAACCGTGCTAGGCCAGAAGGAAGCATCTCAAAGGGCTATGGAACAGAGGAGGTCATTGAGTTCTGTGTTGACTTTATACCTGACCTTAAGCCGATTGGTGTTCCTGAATCGCGGCATGAGGGGAGACTGAGTGGAAAAGGCACGCTAGGAAAGAAAGCAATGATATGTAGGGACGGGCATTCTTTCACTCAAGCACACTACACAGTTCTACAAAGTTCCACCTTCGTGGCTCCGTATATCGAGGAACACAAGAATTATGTACGCTCCAAGAACCCGGGGAAGGCTGACTCCTGGATTAAAGAAAAACACATGGAGACTTTCGGCAGTTGGTTGCGATTACAGCACATGAATGACAGCACTGTCGGAGATCAGCTCTACTTGTTGGCCGCGTCACCATCTTCGACTGTATTGAATTTCCAAGGGTACGAGATAAATGGGAATACATTTTACACGATCGCCCAGGATAAAAAGAGCACCAACCAAAACAGTGGTGTCCGCTTTGATGCAACAGACGAGAATGGGTAAAAGGACACATACTATGGTTACATAGAGGAGATATGGGAACTTGACTATGGACCTAATTTTAAGGTCCCTTTGTTTCGGTGCAGTTGGGTCAACATGAATGGAGAAGGGGTAAAGGTAGACCAGCTGTACGGAATGACAACAGTGGATATCAAGAATCTTGGTCGTTACAGAGACGAACCATTCGTCCTAGCCAATGATGTGGCTCATGTTTTCTATGTGAAGGACATGTCCTCCAGACCAAAAAAAGAAAAAATAAGCAAACGAATACATCAGACGATGAGCCAAAGCGTCACATAGTTCTTTCAGGGAAAAGAAACATCGTGGGCGTCGAGGACAAGACAGACATGTCAGCAGATTATAATAACTTTGATGAAATTCCGCCCTTCACAGTGAAAACTGACCCAAGCATCCCGTTAAATAATGAAGATGCTCCATGGTTACGGCCGAAGCGATCATAGGCAAGTGACATACGCGAAGAAGGGTTCATGGCTTTTATGTAAATCAATGTAATGTATTAAACCTTTATGTGATGTGTAGTACTGTATTAATTATTTTAGAATAATTATTTTAGAAAACAGAAAATGTTTTGGATTATTTATTCAAATTTAAACACTTTTCATGTTGAAAGTCTTTTCAGATTCAAAACCATTTGAAATTCATATTCAAACACCTAAGTAAGAAAAAAAAGGCGGGAACAACATTCAGAACTGAAAACTGCAGCTGATTTGAATCTTCTTGACAATACACATTGGAAATACACATTCATTATTATTACACATTCTCCTTACATAAAGGTTTAATACATTCCATAGTATGCATTACATAAAAGGTTTAATACATTATTACACATCATCAACATTATTCTACATAAACGGACTTGCTGGCTCGGAGGCCGTAGGATTAGGGGGAACGGCGGGAGGAGCCAGCCCTTTTCGCGGCCGCCAGGTTCTCGCGCGCACGTTTGCGGCGGAGGGCAAGATCCATGGAGGATGAGTCTTTCAGCGCCCAATCCAGCTCGGAAGCCTCCTTCGCCTTCAGCTGGCTGGTAGTTCTGGCTCGCTGTACACGGTCGTCGTGGACGGACTGGAAGGAGGCTTTAATGGCCTCCTGCATCTGCGGCCCGCCGCGCTCTTCCCATGGTCACTCCAGTCGAAGTTGTCGTCGTCATCCTCCTCGTCAGGAGGGGCGGCGGCGACTGGTGGAGGTACGGCCGCGGATCCCCACGCCACCCCTGCGGCGTACGCATCCTCGTCGGGGTCAGGGACATCGGACCACGCGCGCTCGTATGTCCTCCGCACCTCCTCCAGGCATTCCTCTCCACGCCGGGCTCGTGGTCATACGGCGGGATAGGCTCCCGCGGTAGCGCCCAAGCGCGCTCTGCCGAGCACGCTCGACCTCGTCCAGAAGGCGCTGCGGCGGGCGTGGCGGATCCATCTCGTGGAGACGATGCGTTCGTGGCTAGGAATGGTGGATTAGGGTTTACCCCGTCGGTGACAATATATAAAGACCTCCAGGGCAGCTCTAGGGGAGGACACGTGGCTAGGGCAGCGCTGGGGGAGGACACGTGACTGACCCGAGTCGTGACCGCAAAGCCCGCCTCAACCGGGACTAAAGAAGCACACGGATCGTGTGTTTCTTTCAAGCGCTTGTGAGACGTTGGATCAGGGGTGTGTTTCTTTTGAGGGATTGTGAGCTGTTGGATCAGCACTATCACGACCACTTCATGAGCCACATGACCCGGTTGGTGTTACCAACCGGGACTAAACAAACACACGGACCCTATATATAGCCCCCCTCCCGGACATGTTCAGCACTCAGTGTCTACTCATTGTAGTTCATTTTGGTATACGAAGCATTCGGATTCCCTGCATACGTCCAACGGTGCATTTGATATGCGGGCACTCACGAGTCACCGTTGGGCTGTATGCAGGGGAAACCGTGTGTTTTGTTCTCTTCAGTGTTTAGAGTTTTCAGAATACAGTGACCCTATATATAGCCCACCTCTCGGACATGTTTGGCACTCACTCTGTACTCATTGTAGTTCATTTCGTAAACAAAGCATTCGGATTCCCTGCATACGTCCGACGGTGCATTTGATATGCGGGCACTCACGAGCCACCGTCGGGCTGTATGCAGGGGAAACCGTATGTTTTGTTCTATCACTTGGAAATGCTAAAGATCTTGAAGAATGTAGAGATTGTGTTGGTAAAACTGCAGCTGATTGAAGCTTCTTACAAATGCTCCTTACATAAAGGTTTAATACATTTATTGTTTCTGTTTTCTGTTTTCTTCTGAGCCGTAGCCATGGAGAATCTTCATCATTTAATAGGTTTAATACATTTATTGTTTCTGTTTTCTGTTTTCTTCTGAGCCGTAGCCATGGAGAATCTTCATCATTTAACAGGTTTAATACATTTATTGTTTCTGTTTTCTGTTTTGTTCTGAGCCGTAGCCATGAAAAGAAACACACACCGCTGATCCAACGGCTCACAAGCGCTCGAAAGAAACACACCGCTGATCCAACGGCTCACAAGTTTGTATAGTTAGAATAAATATTTTAGAAAACAGAAAATGGTTCGGGATTATTTATTCAAATTTAAACACTTTTCATGTTGAAAGTCTTTTCAGATTCAAAATTATGCAATAAATATTTGTTAATGGATTTTTAATTGAAAATAGCAAAATGGTTAATAGTTAGAATAAATATTTTAGAAAACAGAAAATGGTTTTGGATTATTTACTAAAATTTAAACACTTTTCATGTTGAAAGTCTTTTCAGATTCAAAATTATGCAATAAATATTTGTTAATGCATTTTTAATTGAAAATAGCAAAATGGTCAATAGTTAGAATATTATTTTAGAAAACAGAAAATGGTTTTGGATTATTTATTCAAATTTAAACACTTTTCATGTTGAAAGTCTTTTCAGATTCAAAACATTTGAAATTCATATTCAAACACCTAAATAAGAAAAAAAAAGGCGGGAACAACATTCAGAACTGAAAAGTTTGAATAAATTTGAAAAAGGACTCATTGGTCCCGGTTTATATCAAGAACCGGGACTAATAACCCATGGACGCGCGAGGCAAATCTGGTATTAAATGACCAGGGCATTGGTCCCGGTTCCTCCCACGAACCGGGACCAACTCATTGGTCCCGGTTCGTGGGAGGAACCGGGACCAATGAGTCCTGGTACTTAACCGTTCTCCTCCTCTCTGCTCCAAATCGAACCCAAATCGACCCGCGCGCCTCCTCCTCTCTGCTCCAACCGCCGTGACCATGCCCGTGGAGCTCGCCGTCCGTAGCCACCACCGCCGTGGCCGTGCCCGTGGAGCTCGCCGCCGCCGTCGCCGTGGCCGTGCCCGTGGCCGCTGTGGCCGCCTAGCCACTGCCGAGCTCGCCGCCGTCGGAATCGAGCAGGGGAGGCCTCGAATCGCCGCCGTCCGCTGCCGTCCCCTCCGGCCGCCGTCTGCACGCACACCGTCCGCCGCCGCCGTCCGTCGCCACCACCGCCGTGGCTGTGCCCGTGGAGCTCGCCGCCGCCGTGGCCGTGGCCGTGCCCGTGACCTCGCCGCCGCCCGCACCGCCTCTCGGTGAGTTAGAACTTTTAGGATTTTTTTGTATTGGAAATGTATAGTGTTAGTGTTGTGTTAGTATAGGAAATTTATGTTAGGTTAGTGTTAGGATTTTTTTTGTATAGCATTTTAGGTTAGTGTTAGGAAGTGTATAGCATTTTAGGTTAGTGTTAGGATTTTTTTGTATAGCATTTTACGTTAGTGTTAGGAAATGTATAGCATTTTAGGTTAGTGTTAGGATTTTTTTTGTATAGGAAATTTTAGTGTTAAGAATATTTAAAGTGTTAGCAAAATTTATGTGTTAGCAAAATTAGCAAATTAAGGTGTTAGCAAAATTAGCAAATTTAACTTTGTATTCACATTTGCATTCACATATCCGATTCACATTTGTATGCAAATTTTAGATTCAAATTTTGTGAGTAGATGTATCTTGACATATGGAACAAGTTACCCAACTAAAGTTTTGTGCATTGTTCTTAATTTGCAGAAACTATGGAACGAGACGAAAATCAGGAAAACATCCTCAAGGATATGATCCGCGGGGAAGATGTTGGCGATGTCACCTCGCAGTTTCTGAACAACTCCGGTGAGGGAGATGAGTCTCTCAACCGAAGAGACGGCTCCGGTGAGGTAGAAGCCGACGGCTGGGGCGAGGGAGAAGCCGGCGGCTTCGATGAGGGAGAAGCCGACGAGGGAGAAGCCGACGGCTCCGGTGGAACATTAAATGTTGCAAACTCCGGCGAGGTGCGTATATATATTAATTAATTAAGCCTCTGCTGTCTATATACATATATTAACGCTCTTTCTTCTTTTAGCCCTCCGGATCGAGCAAATCTTCTGTAAGGACGAAACGAGGCCCAGCCAAAAAGTTGGGTGACCATGAAAGGTACAGGATCGAAAAAGTCGCTGAAGACGGCACACCGATTGCTCCCCCTGATGTTGCAAAAAAAATTGTAAAGCAATGCGGAGTTATTGTTAGGGACTACATCCCGATCACCGTTCGAGAATGGCATAAGCCAAGGGCGGGAGGAATAAGATATGTCGGCGACAAAGGCAAAGAAAACCTTTGGAAAAAGCTCATGGTTAATTTCACCCTGCCGGCGCCAGAGGTGGATCCAGATGAGGAGGATCCAAATGAGGCAGAAAAGATTGCCAAGCAAAAAAAAATAGAGCAAAAAGTCAAGGAGTGGGCTTTTAAGAAGATGGCCGAGCTATTCAAGAACTGGAAGAAAAGATTGCACACCGAGTTTATCAACAAAGATAAGACTCCGGACTTCGATAAAGGGTATGAGAAGATAAGAGACGAATGGAAGAATTTGTGGCGTACAAGAAATCGGAGGAAGCTCAGAAAAAGTCTGAACAAAATAAGGCAAATGCTGCTAAAAAGAAGTACCACCATACTATGGGGCCTGGTGGCTACGCCTTTAGCATGCCTAAGTGGGAGAAACTTGAGGCCGACCTGCTGGCTAAAGGGATCACTCCAGAGCCATACACATGGATCGAACGGGCAAGAAATTGGTTTTACGGGCATGGGGGCACGTTGGACGCAGAAGGGAAGTGCATATATAACAGAACACACAAAGATAAGCCCCTACTACCCATCGAAGGCATTAGAAATGCAGTAAAGGATGTTGAAGAGGGACGGTTCTGTCCCGATAGAGAGGATGACGAGCTCACACGCGCCCTTGGGAATAAGGAACACGACGGACGAACACGAGGCGTACCAGGCTCCAAGCCCAAGAAAATTGCGATTCCCGAGGACAGGAAGAAATTTCCTGATAGAAGCCATCAGAGGAGAAAGGAAAGGGAGGCAATGGAAGCACGCGCTGCTGCAGACCGGCTGCGTAATATAGAAGAAAAATTAAAGCGGCAGCAGGATCAAATTGACGCACTTAGCCAGCAAGGTACTTGCGGCCAATCTCAGCGGCACATGGTAGAAGCTGCATGCGATGGTACCGGCGGCCCATCGAATCGGAAAAGCAGCGTGGCTTCCACGGAGCTCCAGGATGGTAATGATGATGCACTGACGATGGCTCCTCTTCGTCGCTACCCAGTGGATGATATCACGGAGAGCACACCTTGTGAGCTACATGTGAAAGTTTTTAACTTAACCATGAAGGTGGCGGTCGGCTATGCCGTACCAATTGGACCTAAACCAACTTTCCATTTCTCTCCGGTTCCACATGGCTACGCTGTTGTCGGGGTGGATGAAGTGATGAAAGGATTTGAGGAGCTGAAGCTGGAACACCCTGCAGGTGAAGATGGGGAGGTGGTTGAACTTGGAGAAGCCAAAAAAGGGACCATTCTATGGCCAAAGGAATTCATCGTGCTTCCAAACTGGCAGCCAAGGCCATCGACTCCTCAGAGTAGCAATCCATCTTCGCCGCCGCCTCACCAGTCTCCAGCGCAACAGTCCTCTTCGCCGCCGCCGCCTCAGGCCCGTCTCCGCCGCCTCACCAGTCTCCAGCGCAGCCGTCTCCGCCGCCGCGTCAGTCGTCTCCGCCCACTGAGGCTCAGCGTACCACCGCTGGTACTATGAGGGGTAAGCGATCACCGAAACGTAAAAGGTCGCCCCTCCCAAAAGTACCTCATAAGAATCTTCCCATGAGACCTTACGACTATACGGAGGAGGAAAATGCCGCGATCGCAAATGCCCAAAATAAAGAGTGGTGGGCTAACCGGAAGAAGCCGAAAGCGCCAGAGTTCCCCGCCACCCCAGAAGAAAAAGCCGCCGTCTTCAAAATGCTGAAGACCCTTGAACAACCCCCGCCAAGGCTGACACCAGACTATGACCGCTCTATTCGCAAGTCGGCTGAGGCAAATAAGCAGCGGTCGAAGAGTAGTAGTGCAAGCGGGAAATCAGTTCCCCAGCTCGGAGAACAGAAAAACCAGTCGTGCCCCCCGCTCAAAGTGTTTTCCAATACCGAGGTGGGGTCGAGCAGAGGTGCAGTCGACGTCGATCCTGAGTTTGTTGCAATGTACGGAGAAGCGGCCTCTGCTCAGGGCATGTCTATTCCTCAGTACTTAGAGCAGTTACAAGAGTTCCAGGAAGTAGCATACAAATACCGGCACGGGTATCCTCTCGTCAAACCTGAGCTAGTCGACGGTCTACCAACAAAAATGCGAAGATTGCATAAGTGGTACATGCGAGCCTCAAAGGAAGGGGCAAACTGGATCTACGTGGGATAAAAACGAGCATTACGGGCATGGAGATGGCGTGGTAATGATTGAATTTTGTGAATTATTTCAGTTATACCAACAAGACGCCATCGACAAATCTATCCTCAGTGCCTATTGTCTGTAAGTATTATTTCTGTAATTAAGTCTCTAGCTAGCTCAGCTCGTTCATTGCATGTATAATCTTACTCATCACTATATTAATTATGCAGAATGAAGATTCTCCAATGCAAAAGAGGACAAATCTATGACATTGGGTTCATTGACCCATATTTCGTTCATCAAAAAACTCTCCAAGTCATTACATCGACACAGAGAATAACTTGGTAAAGGCGTTAAGGTTTTCCGAAACCAAAAGGGAAATACTATTTCCTTACAACTACGGGTGAGTGTTACTGTCTTGTACACATTCTATTTCGCTTACTCGATGTTAAGTGTATAATTGATGACTTATGCGTGCGCAGCTTCCACTTTATTCTGCTAATCATTAAACCTGACAAAGGAGTAGTACAAGTCATGGACTCGAAACGTAAACCCCTTGAGGAGTGGGCGGACATGCAGAAATGCCTCCAAGGGTAATTTCAATCATTATGGCACTATATCGGCAACTTTCCGTTCATTCCCTGGTAGCAAGTAATTAATATATAACTCTTTATTCATTTTCTTTGCCGGACAGGGCTTGGAAACGGTTCACCGCCAAGGCTAGGGGTATTTGGGCGCCGGAGCTAAAATTTGAACCAGTAAATGTAAGTACTACTAGCTAGATCCGCGCATCTCTTTGATTCTAGTTTCAATACCATTATCATGCTTGATTATTATTTTGATTGAACTCTGTTCTCGTAAAGTGCTTGAGGCAGGAACATGGGAATAATTTATGTGGATACTACGTTTGCGAGTTCATTCGCCAGACGACCCAAGAGACGGGCAGCCGGTACTTAGAACAACTTGAAGTACGTAAACAATATTCACAATTTTAGTTTATTGCCATCAATTGTGTTTAGTTTCATTCATATATATTGACCCTTCTTTAAATTAGATCGAACGGTTGCGGGACGGTCTTCTACCACAAGATCGCGTACGAGCAATTCAAGAGGAAATTGCGGGATTCTTAGATGCAGAGGTCCTAGATCCGAAGGGAGAATACTATCGGAAGGTTGAAATGCAAGGGTAGTGGTTCCTTCATTGCTGTATGTCGACCCCTTCTTTGTAATTGTTCGACCAACCACGACGAATGAGATGTGTGTAATATATTCATGACGATGATGTGTAATAGTGGTTCCTTCATTGCTGTATGTAGTACCATCGAATTGAGTGCGAGATGGAGTGCCGGCGAGTAGTACCTGCACAGAAATATCGAAACTTGGCCTCGATGAGCCGGCGAGTGAGAGATGGAGAGCACGTCGGCGATGCGAAGAAGAGGGAGACGACGGAAGCACCGGCGAGAGGGAGAGGGGGTGGATGGAGGCGCCGGGCGACGGGACAAAGAGAAGTGGCCCAAATAAACCCTAAACCTAAATACAAAATCATTGTTCAAAAAAAAATCAAAACATCAGTTCCGGTTCGTATTACGAACCGGGAGCAATGAGTTCTCCAACAAGACGTGCAGAACAGGCCACGTGGAGAACATCAGTCCCGGTTCGTATTATGAACCGGGACCAATGAGTCCTCCCCCCAATCGTTGCAGAACAGGCCACGTGGAGCCCCATTGGTCCCGGTTCGTGGCCGAACCGGGACCAGCATTAGTCCCGATTGGCCAGTCCCGGTTCAGGAACCGGGACTGATGGCCCAACCGAACCGGGACCATAGGGTTGTTTTCTACTAGTGGTAGTAAACCTTGTTGACGCAGCATTCAAAACCGTCATATGCTACAAATTGGATCTTTCTTCCAAATCCGGAAAATTCAACGCACGCGCAGATTTACTACTTGTTGAATTGTTTTTCTCTGGCTGAAGTTACGTGCACTGTTTTCAACGTGAAGAAGACTAGGCTAACACTATAAAACCAACAGTTTACAAATGTACCACTCCCGAAAATAACAACTCACAAGAAGCATCTATTTAGTCCAACACGCACAACTGACACTAGCTCAGAAAGCCCCTGTTACGCTTTTGCATTCTCTTTTTTTTCCACATTAAGTCTTGCTTCAGTACAAATGTGTTATGAACACACACAGGGGATACAAGGGAAAGGGGATTCGGGAGAGGAAATTGGGATTCAGGCAAGAGATGGAAGCATAGGGATTAGGGATTCAGAGTCGTTTCTCTTTACAGTTCATCGATGCTGTGCTCCCTCTGGAGACTTCCCTAAGTAGTCACGTAGATAGCTCAGCCAGAGCCACACGCACACACGTGCTTACAGGGCTCAACGGCCCACACAGGACGCAGCCCGCTACAGAGGCCCACAAGCATGACATTACCCCTCCCTTCGAAGAACTGCTTGTCCCCAAGAAGTTGCGGTTGGAAAACGGCGGCTCAGGTCAGCAGGATCTTCCCAGGTGTGGAGATATGGAGGATCACCAGACCAACGCGCCAATATCTTCGTGGTTGTCTTTGCATCTTGCACCAGGGTCTTCTGGCGAATAATCTTCACTGGAGCAATCGCCATATCTGGGTGACCTGAAACAATGTGGAGTGAAGAATGCACCTGTGTATTGGCCGGAACTTGTTTCTTCAGTTGGGAAACATGCACCACTGGATGCACCTGACTGGATGTTGGCAAGTCCAGTTTGTACGCCACAGCTCCTACCTTTTGCACCACTTTGTAAGGACCGAAGTAACGGAAGGAAAGTTTCTGGTTACCCCTCACCTCCACTGATTGCTGAATATATGGTTGCAATTTGAGAAACACCATATCTCCCACCTCAAAGGACCGTTCAGAGCGATTTTTATCAGCTTGCATCTTCATTCTCTGCTGAGCACGCACTAGATGTTGTTGCATCAGTGCTGTCATCGTAGCACGTTCCTTTAGCCAAGCTTCGAGATCAGTGGAGAGACAAGAATCAGCTATGATTCCAAAATTCCTGAGAGGGTGGCCATACAACACCTCAAAAGGAGTACGACCAAGAGTTGAGTGGTATGTGGTGTTGTACCAATATTCAGCTAGAGGCAGCCAAGTAGACCATTTCTTGGGGCAGGAATGGACAAAGCAACGCAAATATGCTTCCAGGCATTGGTTCAACCGTTCGGACTGGCCATCCGTTTGGGGGGGGGGGGGGGGTTACGCCGAACTCATATGCAATGCAGTGTCTGACAGCTTGAAGAGTTCTTGCCATAGTCTGCTTGTTAAGATACGATCACGGTCAGAGATGATTGTTTGAGGCAGACCATGGAGCTTGTAGACTGAGTTCATGAATTCCTGAGCAACTGTGTATGCGGTGAAAGGATGACGCAGGGGTATAAAATGAGCATACTTAGTGAACTTGTCAATTACCACTAGTATGACATTGTAATTCCCAGATAGCGGCAATCCTTCAATGAAGTCCATACAGATAATGGTCCACGCTTTATCTGGCACAGGCAGAGGTTGGAGTAGTCCAGGAAGTTTCACATGTTCGGGCTTAGCTTGTTGGCACACCTGACAACCAGCCACAAATGATTTCACAGCCTCCTTCATTTTGGGCCAGGCAAAGTACTGCTTGACTCTGTGATATGTCGCCTGCACCCCTGAATGTCCACAAATTCCACTGGTATGAAGGGCTTGGAGGACGTGGTTCTGGGCCAAGGCATTGTTACCCACCCAAATTTTGTCATGGTAACGCAACACCCCATCACGCAGAGTAAAGCCCCTGATTTCACCATCAGCTACGCTCAGCTCTTGGATGAGAGCACGAGCTTGAGCATCATCTTCATATCCTGCCTGGAGTCTATCCAACCATGCTGGCTGAGCTGTAGCAGCCGACATGCTGGCACAAGTGTTGGGCATGCGAGAGAGCATCAGCCACGAGATTGTTAGTTCCTTTCTTGTACTGAATTCGAAATTGTAGTCCCATAAGCTTAACAAATGCTTTGTGCTGCAATGATGTGTGTAACCGTTGCTCAGAAAGGGCAGAAGGCTTTTATGATCGGTGCGAATCACAAACTCACGGTGCTGCAAGTAGGGGCGCCATTTTTCAATTGCCAATAGAATTGCCATACACTCTTTTTCATAGACAGACAAGGTTTGATTCCGTGGCCCCAGAGACCTACTGAGAAAGGCCACAGGATGGTCATTCTGTATCAATACTGCTCTCACACCATACTGAGAAGCATCAGTTTCCAAGATGAATGGTAAATTGAAATCCGGTATTGCCAAAACTGGAGCTGATGACATAGTAGCTTTCAAAGCTGTGAAGGCTTCTTGTTGAGCCGGCCCCCAGACGAATAAGACTCCCTTTTTTAGCAGTTGTGTCAAGGGCAAAGCCAGTATGCTGTATCCTTTTATGAACTTGCGGTAATATCCCGTAAATCCTAGAATTCCACGGAGTTCCTTGAGGTTTTTGGGGACAGGCCATTTGTTGACAGCAGCAATTTTCGCCGGGTCAGTTGACACGCCATTGGCTCCAATGACTTGACCAAGGTACTCCAACTGTTGGGTGGCAAATGAGCACTTGCTCTTCTTCACAAGCAACTTATGCTGATCCAGCAGTTGCAACACTTCCCTCAGATGAATAATGTGACTTTCTAGTGTTGGGCTATACACCAATATATCATCAACAAATACCAGGACACTTTTCTTGAGTAGTGGAGCGAACACCTGATTCATTATACCCTGGAAGGTGGCTGGAGCGGTTGTCAAACCGAATGGCATCACAAGAAACTCATACAGGCCTTGGTGTGTTTGAAACGTTGTTTTCTACTGCTCACCTTCAGCCAATCTGATCTGGTGATATCCAGGCGCAAATCAAGCTTAGTGAAAAATTTAGAGCCTGCCAATTCATCAAGTAATTCATCCACCACAGGCAAGGGGTGCTTGTTTTTAATGGTCAGAGCGTTGAGTTGGCGATAATCCACACAAATCTCCACTGGTCATCCTTCTTCTTGACTAACAGGACTGGGGAAGCAAAAGGGCTAGAGCTTCTTCTAATGATGCAATTACACAACATATCATACACTTGTCTCTCTATTTCATCCTTCTGCTGGGGATTATAGCGGTATGGCCTGATTTTTAACGGCTGTGCGCCTGGCAGTAGTGGGATCTCATAGTCTTGTTCCCTAGCTGGAGGCAACGATGATGGTTCTTGAAACAAATGAGGGAACTCATCTAGAAGTTGTTGTATATTAGGATCAAGTGGTTGCTCTTCCTGAGCAGCTGTTGTTTCCTCCAGGGAACTCACGGTGGCTTGCGTGGGGTGCTGGAGCACCACCATTTGGTCTATCTTATCACGTTTCAAGAGCCCCTTGAGCTTCTGAATGGTTACCTTCTTGCACTTGTTCAATCTGCCTTGCACACCCCGCAGAGTTACACGTTTCTTGTTATGTGTGAATTTCATGATCTTTTTCCGCCAATGCACCCACATGGGGCTGTGTATGTCCAGCCAATCAGCCCCCAAAATCATGTCATAGCAGCCCAAGTTCAGAACATGGACAGAATGTGCGAATTTGTGACCCTGCAGTGTCCATTCGAAGTCTGGCACAAAATCTGTGCACTGCACTGGATGACCACCAGCCACAGTGAACTGCCGAGATGGCATTGATTGTGTTGTGCACTGCAATCTGGAAGCAAGGTCGGCACTGATGAAGGATGCCACACTGCCCGAGTCAATGAGAATTACCACCTCATGCTTGCCCACGTTCCCCATCAAGCGCATAGTATGCTTCTTAAGTGCTCCAGCCTTGGCATCAGTAGAGGCAATGAGAGTAAGATCCCCACAATCAGAATCATCATCAGATAGACATTCCGGTGACTCATTTATTGGTAAAATTTCCATCAGTTCTTCAATCACATGTAATGGAATGTTTTCTGGGCATTTATGTGTTCCGCTATAGCGCTCTCCACATGTGAAACATAAACCCTTGGCTCGCCGATAAGCTTTGAGTGTCTCCAAACGATCCTCCCACTTGGCTGGTTCAGATTTCTTCGCTTCATCAGATTTTGCCACTGCCTTGTCCTTGGAGTAAGATTTTTCCCCAGAAGAAAAAGAATGCCAACACGACTTGGTGATCTCTTCTTAGTTGCATCCAGGTCCTCTTCCTGCATAAGTGCCAAGAGAACAGCAGTATCCAAGTCTTGTGGGCAATGGAGATGAATTGCAGTACGAATATCATCTCTCAACCCATTCATAAATTCATCTACAAAGAATTCCTCATCTAAAGCATGATTATACAGAAGTAATTGGTTGCGTAGCAACTCAAATTTGTCACTATACACTGCCACAGTGCCAGTTTGGCGTAGGGCACGCATCTGTCTAAGCGACACATTTCCCCCCAATCGTCTAGTCTACGCATAGCCTGCACATTCCTAAGCCATAAGGCAGCAGTACCACGAAAGTTAAGCGAAGCATAGCGAGTGCGAAGACTATCCTGAACATGATACAATTCGAAATAGGTTTCACAGTCTTGTTGCCACACTTTCGGATTTTCACCCTCAAATTTGGGGAAATCCATTTTTGGAGTGGATCCACGCCCCCGGGTACCAAAATCACCATCACGCTCAACAGGCATCTCATGATAAGCAATTGCAGAGGGAGAACGTGCCATCGGCGAGTGGGTGGTACCTGTGACCGGGGTAGATCGCTGGTTCCCAAGGATACCAGGCGCATCTCCCCGGTGAAGCCTTGGATCGCGGAGGTCCGTAGACCCGGAGCTCAAAGCTGACGCAGATGGGCGCGCCGCTGCAGCTCCCGACGGCGAGGGCAGCGGGGATCCGAGAGGATGCAGATCCGCGCCCAGAGTGACCGCCGCACTGCTCTCGGGGATGTCCATCGGCTTCAGTGCCGTGCGCGGGCTGGACTCGATGGCCGCGACCCGCGTCGCTAGCTCGTCGGCACACTGATGTCCGGCCGTGATGGCCGACGTGGTGTTGCCGTGAGCTCTGGAGTTCGTCGATCTTAGTCTGCATCCCGTTGAGAGAATCCAAGACCTGCTTCATGTATGCCTCCATCGAGGTTTGCTGCGCAGTTAGATCTCCCATGGCTTTCTGCAGATCAGAGTCTACTTGCTTGATGGTGCGTCGTGGCGCCAATTTGCTCGTGGATTCGCGTCAAGCCACACCTATCGCGGGTGTCTCCGGAGAGAGCTTTGCGCTGCGATTTCAGAGAAATCGAGCACCCAACGAACGGAATCCAGCGGATTCGGTGGTGAGCACGGATCGAAACGAGGAATCTGATACCATGTTGTTATGAACACACACAGGGGATACAAGGGAAAGGGGAGTCGGGAGAGGAAATTGGGATTCAGGCAAGAGACGGAAGCATAGGGATTAGGGATTCAGAGTCGTTTCTCTTTACAGTTCATCGATGCTGTGCTCCCTCTGGAGACTTCCCTAAGTAGTCACGCAGATAGCTCAGCCAGAGCCACACGCACACACGCGCTTACAGGGCTCAACGGCCCAACACAGGACGCAGCCCGCTACAGAGGCCCACAAGCATGACAAAATGTGTCCACAAATTTCCATGCATGTGATGTCGACAGGAGTGACTCGGTGTTGCATTGTTTCGCATAAATCCTCTGGGATCTTTCGCCCAACGTAGGTTAGTCGATGGCCATGGTTATTCTCCCTTTCTTCGTCCTGCTCCTCCTACCTATCGCCGTGGCTGATGGAGCATGGCTAATCTGTCCGCCTATCGCCAACTACACATCAAACAGCACCTACCAAGAAAACCTCACACTCCTCTCATCCACCTTCCCCAACAAGGCCGCATCCAACGCCTCCCTCTTCGCCACCGATACCGTAGGCGCTGCTCCGGCCACCGTATTCGCCCTCGCTTTCTGCCGTGGGGACATCGAAGCCTCCACCTGCAAGGACTGCGTGGCCATCGCCATCCAGGCTGGGCCGCGGTACTGCCCGAACAACAAGGAAGTCTTCATGTTCTACGATGGCTGCATGCTCAGGTTCTCCAACAGGAATTTTCTTACCACCACCGTTGATGGTGATAACCTTTTCGGCTTCATCCAGAACGACCAGAACTTCACCACAAATGCCGAGTCCATGAAGCATTTGCTATTCACGCTTCTGAACAGTACAGCCCAATCGGCCGCGAACAGCTCAAGGATGTTCACCACCTCGCGCTTAGACATTAGTTCCGTCCCGAAGTTGTACTGTCTTATGCAGTGCACGCCCGACTTGACCGCCGACGACTGCGCAGCCTGTTTAAAGGGGGGACTCAATACCTTCGACGGCCGATCGGTAGGTGCCAGATTCGTCGGGACATGGTGTAACATAAGGTACGAGTCATACCAATTCTTCCAAGGGGACCCTATGCTACGTATTCTCACTGAGCCAGGGTTGTCGCCAGTCTCTGTATATGGCTCACCGTCGGCGCCACCCCCGGACCTTCACGGTAATTCGCACCACAGAATTCTTTTTCATGCCTTATCCCGCTTACTAGGAAATCAAAGACGTAGATTTGCTAGTTAATACTGTACGATTATTAGCTTGCTAAGTGTACTGTGTAACGCGGTAGCGTAGGACATTGGTGTTTAGACTAGTAGACCTTAATAAAATCCCTTTATCTAAAAAAGAGTTAATAGCACCAGCGGTCACACAACTCGTCGTCGATGTGCACTTAAATCACACTTCTCCAGAATGTGATTATTTGGTCACACAACTCGACAAGTGCGTGCACGCAGGTCACTGGCCCCACTTGTCAGTCCGTTTTGGACGGTAAATTTTCAGAAAACCCCCTGGAGTAATATTAATTTTACAAAATGGTCCCCCATCATTTTGTAAAATTAGAAGGGCTATTTTGTAAAATTAATATTACCCCAGGGGGTTTTCTGAAAATTCACCGTCCAAAACGGACTGACAAGTGGGGCCAGTGACCTGCGTGCACGCACTTGTCGAGTTGTGTGACCAAATAATCACATTCTGGAGAAGTGTGACTTAAGTGCACATTGGCGTCGAGTTGTGTGACCGCGGGTGCCATTAACTCTCTAAAAAAAGACTAGTAGACCTGAGATTAGGAATAGATGAAGAAAATAAATAGGTAGAAGAACTAAGTTGAGTCAATAAAAAAAAAGTTCATTGACAAGCTGAAAATGTAAATTCGAAATGGAACAGTTCAAAGGTCAATGATGAAACCGGTGATGCTTCCTTCTTATAAAGGACCAACCCATGACAACAACTGATTTTCATTGTCTCTATGAACTATTCAGTATATGAGAACTTATATGGATTCGATTTTTCTCATAGGACACAATTCACGCAAGAGACCGCTGTGGATTATTGCTGTGGCCGCTCCATTACTATCAATACTTGTGTGCTTTATGTGTTCTGTTGTATGGATGAGAAGACGAAGAAAAGGTGTTCTGATCACTATTTATTCACGACAACATTCGTCCAAAGAAAAAATACCACTTTTTTATGTAGTCTGCCTTTAGGTTTGAGCCCCAAATTAATGTTGAATATGTGTGTGCCCTTTGTCAATTTAGGAAAGGCAGACTTGGCAACGAATAGGCCTGAAGAAGATGCACTGGCCTGGCGATTGGAAGAGCAGAATTCTGAGTTCACTCTCTTTGACTTTTCTGAAATATTGCACGCTACAAGCAATTTCTCCAAAGAAAACCTACTTGGCAAAGGTGGTTTTGGCCCTGTCTACAAGGTAAATGCATTGTCTTGAAAAGAGTCAGTCATATGTTCATCGTGATTAGCTTAAATAAACCTAGTAAGTTGCAATGTAATACACTGGCAGTTATCATAGCACTCACCTTGTACTACCAACCTATGGCCAAAATGGCACGCTTTCCCTTATATTACCAATACTAGCTGAATGCCCGTGCGTTGCTACGGGTAGACCAAGTTGTTCTGCATATTAAAAAAAAACAGATTTTGCAATCAATGAATGGAAGTGATCATAGAAACTTATTTTTCTTACATGTTAAAAATGATGGGCGTCCCCATAGATGCCCAAATTAGTATCTGATTGTTGTAGATTTTCCCCCATGTAACGTTCTCAGAAATCAACTTCAAGCCCGTGCGATGTTCCAATATGGTATATAACTATCTTGCCTGCCCGATTTCGTTGTTGTAGTATGTTATAGGTTCATCGAGAATGTAATTATGTCCTGAGGTATATACTATAGTTATATAGTTGAATGCCCATGTGCTACCACAGTTTTTTATGTTTTGGTTAACACACATTAAGGAAGCCGCCCAAATCTTGTTAGTCCCCTCTTTGTAAAAGCACATAAATAATGTTAGGAAACGTGACACACCCTTTTTCGTCTCCAGGCGAGGCCGTCACTTGGTCATTAAAACGGCAACACGATGGGAGTCATCGGAATGGCCGTCGGAGAGTCGCCTCGAACAGCAACATGGCTGGACGAATTGGCCAGGAGATGACGTCGCTGGTGTCGCTACGGACCAGACGGCTCGATTCGGCAAGTTGCCGAACGGCGACGACAGGACACGGACACCGGACACGTACAAACATTGCTAGCTAGGTGTCACACAAGCAGCTGGATGGATCTTTACCCCGCGTGGTGGCGTGCGTAGGTAACTCCATGTGAGACCGGCGGTATTCATACACCTACACCTACACGAACAGCTCTGCTCTGCTCGTGCATGCTCACGAACGAGCATGGTGGATGGACGCAACGCGAGTAGGGGATGCGCGTGGGCCCCGTGCGTTGCTACGGACTGTCAGTAAGCCACCACCACTAGTATGTAGTCCCCAACTCAGAACAATATCTCACTCGCTGCTTCTCGACGGTGTTTTATCCAACTCTTGCTTTATCTAACTCTACCAAAATGTCGTTGTAGTTTCCCATAGTCCATGACTTTAGAGGTGCTACGAGATAACAGAAATAAAAATGGAAGCAACATTCGTCAAAAAATTCATTAGCGTGTGCTTTCTTAACCATGGGGCACTTCCTAACCTGTAATGTGCGACCCAATCCAATATCAATAGATTCATTTTCTGCTTTTGGTGATTACTCCTCAGTTGATCCTTGCAATTCTGGTCTTTATCCTTAAATCACATTAACGAAAGAACTCTTGACAACCAAATTACTAAAGATAGGTGGACAAAATTTGCCAAAGAACTAAAGCTGAAAACCTGGAAGGAAGAATATTTAGTAAACAAACACATCACAGCTTACAACAGTCATTCACAAGAGTTAGATTTCAACAGTAGTTACTGTATCACAATGAGAATCATAGACACTGCAAGAAACAACTTCCAAGGTCATTCGGAAAATCATATGCTACCAATCAAATGAATCACTCACTAATCAAATAGTACTTTGTAATGAGTACATTCCCTATCATTTAAGTTGTTTCACACAAGAAGAATTAGCGCTGGAATGCATGCTTTTTCCTATCATCGGTTCATTACAATGTACTATTTCAACAAATCTTATTTTACAGATAGAGATGAGCAAGAATCCATAGATTGTGGCAATCAAAAGTTTTTGGTAATGCTGAGCTCTTGACCAAATGTGCGACTGTACAATCTGCAAAAGAAACGTGACAAATATTTATCAGCACTCCAAATAATAATAAATCATTGAGAGGCAAATGCGGCCTCTTAAAGAACGAACATGACTTGATCGCAACAAATGTATCTCAGAAGTGGCTGTTTTTTTTTCAAAGAGCCTTAATTAATTCAGAACCTTAAACTAAAAGATAGGCATATCATCCAGAAAATTTTAGGAATACAAACAATTTTATTTACAACCTGGCAGGCACTGGTCACTGAAGTAAACTACTTTCTTGCCAAGAATCTCTCGCCAATTTGTATGATGCATGAAGAAATCAATTGGGTGACCAAGCTTTTTTTTTGAAGTGTCGTGAGGGATAGTAAAATACGAAGAGAGGTGAACTTTTTGGCTCACAGCCCAGGCATGTTTGCTAGCTCTAGTGATTTATCTGCTGACTGGGTAGGTTCAGTACCAAATACTATTTGGTTGTAAGCGACTGTAAAAACCTTGTCACTCTTGCTTCATATAAAGCTCTACTTTTACATAAAAAGAGATGAACACTAACATGATCTCCAAAACTGAATGTTGGATGATGTACCTAGAAACTGAAACCTAAAAACTGAAACTAAAAAAACACAACACTTGAGTATGTAAACAATGAGCGAATACCCGAGGAAAGAAAGATAGAAACCTAGAGAAAGGAAAGAAATCCACACTGTGTAAACTCCAGGACAGAAAAAAATCCTCGGTTCATGGACAAATAGCAGCAGTAAAAGATGGCGGCATGGTCATGTTCCGAACTGCTGTCTGTTGGCTTAGATGTAGTTTCAATATATAAGCTTGGGTAATCAACCAATAAACACCAGAGTAACAGCTGAAACGTCATAACTGTAATATTCACTTATCTCCTAAGATGACAAAAGGAGAGGATGAGAGCATAGTTACACAAGGTTTTGATGTGGCTGTCTTCATACCTTAGCAGTAAGTAAATGACTCCTGTAAGCGAGACAAATCGAGAGAAAAGGATTAGATTCGACATGTCAAATTCTCTACACTTATAACCAAAGCAGTTACTCAACTGTTAACTTGAGAAAATCAACAAACCCATGACACTTTTCACCACCAACTATTCACAACAGCTCGTGTTTCAAATAAAGGGATGCAGAACATATAGTGGTGAGAGCAATGCCAATTTTCCCTAAAACGAAAATATTCACCTGTTGTTGGATAGTAATGGAGGGGAATATATCACCGAATGAGGCATTGTAGCACTGAAACTAAGTCCATTAGCTTCCACAGAAACTGAATGTTTTGCCTCCAGTCCTGTAAGTAGAAGACATGGATTAATGTCATGAAGAGCAAGTATCCCTGCACTTGTGACAAATAAAGCATTCAGACAACAAAGAAACTTGATTATCTCTGAGTTCACATAATCTGAACCTCTCCTAGCCTGTAGGTCGTAAGAAAGTGCATAAAGCGACAAACCCTTGCCTTGAGTTACTGAGATGAAGTGCTCAACCCAAAATAAAAACCTTCAGACCAACACATGAATCAAGTAGTCCTCTTGTCAATGTCGCGTGCGATGGGGGTGCTGCTGGCCTAATTCTTCGTCGCTGGCTCAGTCATCTGTCAATGTCCCGTGCTCCTACAGAGAAATAGGGAGAGGGGTCAGATCAGATAGATAGGAGCCCGAAGAGAGAGGGAATATGTTAGCGCGCACGTTCCGGCCGGTAGCATTCGCCGTACCAGAGAGAGAGGGGTACGTACGGCGGATCGACGGGCGGCGCCACGAGCCCCGACCACCGCTGGCTCAAACAAGAAGAAGAGGCGCTCCGCCCGCTCCACCGAGATGGGATCCACGATTGGGCAGCGCTAAGTGATGGAGGCGGCGGCACGCGGTCCTTGAGGGGGCGGTGCAGTCCTGGACGAAAAGAGCGGCGACGGCGGCGGCCCTCGCACCACCACGGGAGAGAAGAGACGAGCGTCTGCCGTGGATCGAACGAAGGCGTTTGAGACGCGAAACCCGCTGGGCCGGGCCAAGGTACATGGGCTAAGCGCCGGACGATACGGCGAGGGGCGATCGGTGATTGGTTGGATCGTCTGACTGACGTACGAACGTATCACCGACTCCCATTTAATAGTAAAGATTTTGGACATACAATGCACCAATTTCGTAAACATGTACTCCCTCCGTTTTTTAATATAAGATGTTTTAGCATTTGTCCATATGCATGTGTACACAAATGTATATAGACATGTTTAAGTGTGTATGTTCACTCAATTTAGTATGTATCTAGACAACATGTACAACAGCTAAAACATCTTATATTAAAAAACGGAGGGAGTATGTCGCTAATAATACAGTTATACCCACTCATTGCCATAATATAGTGCATATTAGATTTTTGAAAGTCAAACCCTGTATATTTTGACGAAGTTTGTAGAAAAAGTATCAACATATTGAATACCAAATCAACACCATTGAATTCATCATGAATTATATTTTTGTACGGTATATATTTAGTGTTGAAAATATAAGCAATTTAGCTATTGATTTAATCCGCGAAAACAGTAAATAGTTTATGACTAGAATAACCAGAATTATACTAATCATGCGATCTACTTGAATAGTAGATAAATAGAGCGAATCTAAAGCAACTACTACAAGCAGAAACTGTAGCAGTATCGTAAACAGGAAGATCAAGTAATCATACGATGCAGCGGCAGCCGAAGCGTTGGCGTTGCTGTTGTCGCCCATGTCGTCGATGAAGAGGCTGCCGATGTCGGGGAAGAAGTCGTCGTTGGGGAAGAACTCGATGCCAGTAGTCGCGCGAGTGCGCTCCCCAAAAACCTGATCGCCCCTCTCCCGTACAGAATCACAAGAGGCGGGGTTCCGGAGGCCTACTGTCCCTTCAACCGGTGCACGTCGGAAGACGGGATGGAGAAGACTTGGAAGACGTCGGCGCAAGGTTTTGGAACGGTGGTGCGAGACCATGTGTTGCGTATATGTGCCAAAATTTGTTTGGTTCGGTTTTATATAGTGCAGGTTGGGAGTCAAAGCAGCCCTCATAAACGCGTCCGTTTATGATTTAGAAACTGCCGTATTAAACACGTCCGTTTATGAATTAAAAATGGTCACAATAAACGTGTTTGTGAATCAGAAACGACTGTATTAACCGTGTCTGTTAATGAATTAGAAACGGCCGTAATAAACGTGACCGTTACTAATTAATCAATGACTCATTAATACGGCTGTATTAACCGTGTCTGTTAATGAATTAGAAATGGCCCTAATAAACGTGACCGTTACTAAATAATCAATGACTCATTAATTTTCCCAATTAACAAAATATAATAATGTGCCAATGAGAATTTCTGAATTTATCTTGGGCTAGTAAATACTAGTAAATTTCAACATTTAGTATTGTGGATAGAGATAATTTCTTAATAAACTTTGTCGAAGTTAGTGGAGTTTTACTTTTGCAGAAACAAATGTGTACTATTTTATGACAATGAGAGAATAATGGTATCTCGACCAAATAAAGTTCACATGGGGCATTAAACTAAAAATAAAAAAAATCAAGAAACTCTTCAAAAACTTGTTTCATTTGTCCTGTTCAACAACATACTGAAATTTAGAAGGAATTTAATGCACTGAAGTGAAATGGAATATTAAGGTTTCTTGAATTTACGATGTTGTATATCACTACTTTTTCCCCATAGATAACATGTAATTATTTTTTCTCTCTTTTCAGTACTGCAAAATAATGCCCTGATTTTTTCTTGTACATACTTCCAGGGCAAATTAACAGATGGAATGGATATTGCAGTTAAAAGGCTTGCCTCACATTCAGGACAGGGTTTCACGGAATTTCGAAATGAAATTGAACTTATTGCAAAACTACAACACAATAATCTGGTCAAACTTCTGGGATGCTGCATTGAGGGAGAGGAAAAACTTTTGGTGTATGAATATCTGCCAAATAAAAGCTTGGACTTTTTTATCTTTGGTATGGACAATTAACCATATTTTTTACTGTGTTTCGTCCACATGATCTGTTTCTTTTTACCACAGTAAGATTGGCCGGTGACAAAGCTATGAACTTCATTCTCTAATGTGCAGATGTAAACATGTCATGTTTGGTTGATTGGAATCAACGACGTGTGATAATCGAAGGGATATCCCAAGGGCTTCTTTATCTACACAAGCACTCTCGGCTGCGCGTCATACATAGAGACCTTAAGGCCAGCAACATTCTCTTAGACCAAGAGATGAATCCTAAAATTTCTGATTTTGGCCTAGCAAAAATTTTCAGCTCCAAGGACACTCAAGGAAGCACAAAAAGGGTTGTGGGAACATAGTAAGCATACAATTTACGTAGGTTATAAATCAAATTATAAATTCTAATTTATAATATTTTCTTGGATTTTGTCTCGCTTCAGTGGTTATATGTCTCCCGAGTATGCCTCCCAAGGCATTTACTCGGTGAAATCCGACGTGTTCAGTTTTGGTGTGTTACTTCTAGAGATCCTTAGCGGAAGAAGGAATTCTGGATTCCATCAAAATGAAAACTTTCTTAATATCCTTGGATATGTGAGTATTTTTTAACTCTTTCACGCGTATATGTTATTTTCTAGACTAAAATTATTTTTGTCATGTATACTTGTGATAAAAAACTTCCTGCAGTCATGGCAACTTTGGGAAGGAGGAAGATGGTTTGAGATTCTAGAAGAATCAATTGCTAAGGAGATCCGTACAACGGAGGCTAGAAAGTATATTAACATTGCACTGATGTGCGTTCAAGAGAGTGCTGATGATCGTCCCACCATGTCAGAGGTCGTTGCCATGTTAAACAACGAGAGTGCTATTCTTCCCCAGCCTAATCATCCGGCCTACTACAACCTAAGGGTATCTAAGGCAGATGAATCAGCTAGTGTTGTAGTTCCATGCAGCAATAACTATGTAACCATCACTGCAGAGCCAGATGGCAGATAAGTAATCACTCTGTTTTAGCTGTTAATGAAAGAGATCCAGCCTTGTTAGCTCCTTTCGTAATTTCTCTGCTTTTCTGCTCGTTTCTGGACGAGTATTCATTCAGGGGACCTATGTAAGTTTCCCCCTGCTAAAGTAATGAAATGCCAGCAATTGCTGGATCTTCTTTAGAAAAAAAAGGAGTGCAAGCGAGATGTGACGAAGCCCACGCGACACATCCCGGAAACCAAAGGCAGGAGGGGCTTCGTCCCAGTGCGCGCGTACGTGGTGCAGTGGCCGGTCAAAACACACCAAACTACACCTACCAAGCCAACCGCAAGCTCCTCTTGTCCACCCTCCCTAGGAAGGCCGCGTCTAACGCTTCCCTCTTCACCACGGATACCGTAGGTGTATCTCCGGACACTGTTTTCGCTCTCATGCTCTGTCTCGGGGACATCGACGCCTCAGCCTGCGAGGGCTGCGTGCAGGGGCGGACCTCCTAATAGGGCAAGATAGGGTAGTCACCCTATCTAGATTTTTGACGAAATTATTCATATGCACGAGTTTTTTCCCGAATAACCAACATTAGTAGGCGTACGTAAAAACAGACTTGGTATGAGAAAATTATGCTTGTTTTAGTAAACACTGCACAAAAACGATTCTGAAGCGGAAGGAGGGACTAGGTCTAGTCTAATCTGAAATCAACTCTTTCTCTTTGCAATAGTTAATTCTCAATCTAAAAAACCCAACTCTAAACAATGTTCTGATGTGGGTATTTAAGTATGACTTGAAAGTATATATTTTGGCCAGTTTATGAGGTGCCTTGTGTATCTGATGCATTATATTTTATGGTACTTTGGATTTGTATATTTTATTGATCTAAAATTGTAATTGTATTAGTTCATTCAATGCATTTGGTTAGGAATATGAGGACATGTTTGCTGTATTGGAAAAATGATGGTTGAGAGCTCTCTTGGAAGATATCAATTTGGACAGAAAATGCCATCAACGCAAATAAAGAAAAATGTGAAGTCATCAGGTCGTCCGTGGCGGCGCTGGGTGGTCTTCGGCGGCGGAGTTGGGTGGTCATCCGCGGCGGTGCAGGTGGTCTTCCGTGGCGGCGGCGCAGGACGGGAAGACGCGGGATTGAGGGAGCTAGCAGGAAGAAGAGAGAGAGGGTCGCGGCGGCGCTGGAACTCCTCGTCGCGGCCGTGCTCGGAGCAAGGCGGCGCGCGGCGCTGGGTGGTCTTCGGCGGCGGAGTTGGGTGGTCGTCCGCGGCGGCGCAGGTGGTCTTCCGTGGCGGCGGCGCAGGACGGGTAGGCGCGGGATTGAGGGAGCTAGCAGGAAGAAGAGAGAGAGGGTCGCGGCGGCGCTGGAACTCCTCGTCGCGGCCGTGCTCGGAGCAAGGCGGCGCGCGGCACTGGGTGGTCTTCGGCGGCGGAGTTGGGTGGTCGTCCGCGGCGGCGCAGGTGGTCTTCCTTGGTGGCGGCGCAGGACGGGAAGGCGCGGGATTGAGGGAGCTAGCAGGAAGAAGAGAGAGAGGGTCGCGGCGGCGCTGGAACTCCTCGTCGCGGCCGTGCTCGGAGCAAGGCGGCGCGCGGCGCTGGGTGGTCTTCGGCGGCGGAGTTGGGTGGTCGTCCGCGGCGGCGCAGCTGGTCTTCCGTGGCGGCGGCGCAGGACGGGAAGGCGCGGGATTGAGGGAGCTAGCAGGAAGAAGAGAGAGAGGGTCGCGGCGGCGCTGGAACTCCTCGTCGCGGCCGTGCTCGGAGCAAGGCGGCGCGCGGCGCTGGGGGACGGCGCTCGGAGGCGGCGTTGGCCGGCGCAGGCCGGCGCTGGGCGGCGGTGCAGGCCGACAGTGGCCTCTCGCGATTTCGAGCGATGGGAAAGGAGAGAGCCGGGGGGCGAATGAGAGAGCGGGCTCGCGGGTGCTCGCGGGGAGACGCTCGGTGGGGCCCACGCGTTTGGATTTTTTCGTATGAGCTCGGCCTGGCTGCGGTGAGAAGCTCGATTTGAGCTTCACAACCAGGCAGGGCTGAGGAGCTCTTTTCGCATGAGGTGGGCATGGCCCAGGTTGCCCACCCAACCTACCAAACACACAAAATTGTGATGAGGTGGGAATTTCTCAGTCCACCCGACCTACCAAACACGCCCTTATTGAACCTGTCCATCATAACCAAAATCGCATCATAACCAGCAGATTTATGAAGGCCCTCAATGAAATCCATAGATACTTCTTGCCAACCTCCAACAAGGTTTTTTAAGAGGCTGTAATACCTAGGAGGTTTGCAATGCTCATGATTTGTTTGTTGACAAATGTTACCTTGTCTGATCCACACTAACCTGCAGATATTTCATACATCCTGAATGCATGTCCCACTCTAGACAGAGCATATGCTACAAGATTATCCTGTCCCTTCTTTTATTGAAAAGTTGAAGTCAAGCCAGCTTTGCCATGACATTGTGCTGTAAATCAGTGGCCAGCACAGGCTTTCCTGATCTGTTCGAATCAGGTAAGGTCTCCATTTATCCACATAATAGCCAAAAATTCCTTTTCATATATGGATAATTTTTGGTTGTTCATACTTAATGCCTTGCTGTAAAATGCCAGCAGATGTCCTTCCAGCATTAAGACAACCGACATGCATCCGTTTCCACACAAAATTGCTTGAAAATATCAGGCAACTCTTTTTTTGTTTTTTAGCCCTACCTACACCTCAGTCTTCCGAGAAAGAGATGGGGTTCTGGAGACATTAGTTTTCATGTCAGGTGTTCTTTGTCTTAGTTTGATGGAGATCTACTCCTATGCTAAGTATTTTTGTTTGGTTTGATTTCTTGTGTTTGCATGTATGGGCTAGCCGTCAGTGTTCAATGCTTATGTTAATATAATAACGCCAAAATGTGCTGAAAATTCTGGCTAGAGGATTCAAAATCTTGTTTTGCTTCTGTAGACCAAGCAAACCCAATTTTCTTCAGCAAATTAGTTTGAGATTTTGTTATTACTCTATACCCCTTCACAATCTTTCTGTAGTATCTGATAAGGCCCAAAAATCCACTCAGTCATGTGACATTAGCTTGAACATGCCAACCAACATTGCCTTTGTCTTCTCATCAATTATATGACCTAAGTACTCTTCTTCACATATAGCTGTTGTTCCTTGAGAATTTGTAACACTTTTGCTATATGTTGAAAATGTTCAGTCATGGTTTTGTCGCAATTTGTGTGTGGTGGTAGGTCCTTAGGTTCGTGAAACACTTCACTGTATTGTTGCAGTATCTGGTGCAATTCAGAGTGTTCAGGAGTTGTAACATTGATCTGTGCATTGTCTTGTGCCAATGTGCTGCAAGGATTTGCCAGTTAGTTTACTTGGTGCCAATGTGCTACAAGCCTGCACTGTCCCTCATGTACATTGTTGCTGCAGACACCTTGAACCCTTTTGCAATGTGATACAGATGAAAGAAGGTGTTGCAAATGTCTACCCAAATCCACACATCAGTGCCTTCATACTTGGGGAAATACAATTGGCATCCAATTTCTCCTTGGTTCCTCGCCTCCCTACTCTATGTTTGCTGAACTATACTCATCGACAGGAGTGGCCGGTGACAGCGTTGCCTTAGCTGCCCCATTCTGCTGAACCAGGTGCTAGCACCATCCCTTCGTGGAATCACGAGTGGAGGCAGGCCAGGTCCCTTCAGCGTGCGCGGGACTTGGTTCTACTCTTCCTGCACCTTGCTAAGGGAGTCCATGGAGAGATCCACCTTGATCTACATCTGCTCCAGTACCTCTTCATACTTTTTCAGCTTCTGGTCGATCTCCTACAGATGTCCGCGCTCCAAATTTGACATCCATGTCGTTGAAGCACACAAGCAGCGTTGCCTTGAATTGCTCCATCGATTCCAACACAAACCGAGTCTGCAGCGACGGGATGGAGAACTTTGACGGCCTCGTTGCAGCTTCAAATATACCATCCAAACACCAATCTCAAATTTATAATGATTTCCTCAAGGTTTACAGCCGATCAAAGAATTTTACAACCAATCGAAGGATTTTTTTTACAACCGATTGGTCGGTGTTAGTGGAAAGACGTCGATATTGCGAAGCGTAGTGGTGAGTCAACGCTCTGATACCAAACGTAATGCCTGTAACCGGCGGTGTGATTGGCACGGCTAGGGTTTGCCGGTAGAGAAGAGAGGATCGAGATGTAGAGAGAAGCGAAGTGAGGAAGGAGAAGAAGTAGAAGATAGGGAATTAGTTCAGTCAATTCATCGATGGTCTTCTCCTTATAGCAGGTGAGCGTTATATAGGGTCCACCAAACACAGGATGCAGCCCACAGTTCCACACTTCACGGCCCGTAGCCCATCTAAGCAACAATGGCTAAACAGCTACACCTAGCTGACGGAAACAACACTGCCTTCAAACATATTACAGCATCACGGAAGAGCTGACCATGGTTTTCAAAGCGTCCGCTTCAGGACGCCTAGGCGACGCCTAGGCGTCAAGGCGCCCCAGCTCCGCTTTGGAAAAACGCCCGCTTTAGGCGCTTTAGCGTCCAAAGCGCCCGCTTAGGCGTCGCTTAAGCGCCAAAGCGCCCCCCCATGTCAAAGCGCCAAAGCGTCGCTTTGTAAACCATGGAGCTGACACACAAGTGTGTCATGATCAGATGGTAGGAGATTATCATGTGTTCTCAAAATTAACCATTCCTTGTACTATCAGGAACAAGAGGATGATCAAGATGTTTCTAAAATGAAGTATGTCTGTTCTGCTAATTTTTCATGGTACAATATTACACACCGTTTCAATAAGCAGTCACACCGTACCAGCCAAGGCACTAGGCACCACCCTGCCACCAACTAGTACATATCGCTTTTAAAAACTTTGACAGTATATGTACTGCTTTGTACTTGCCTTCTTGAGTCTTGATTCATTTGTTTTTCTTGATCATTTAGGGTGAACTTTCAATTGTAAGAAGAATAGCAGATCTGAAGTCAAATGCGGTCAAGTCTATCAAGAGAAATGATTATTTTTCTGCTGCAATGATGTACAGTGTGGTATGCTACTACACCCTATGTCTCAATGTGTAATCTTGAATTTTGTATCTCATCATCTGAAGTTACTTGAATAGATGTTAGGTGATGGTGATCTAGTTTCACATTGTTCTTTTAATACATGATCACTACCGGTTGGCCTCACGGTTTTCTTTGAGGAGGCACACCTTCTCTTTAAGTTATTGAAGAGATTTTGTATAGCCATAACGCTACTAAGTTTGATCAAGTTCGAGGACCTAACCAGGACTTCTATGGGCGTGTTTGGTAGCCATTTGGTTGCCTGGGCCAACCCGCGTGCCTGCACGCGCGCGAAACTTAAAGTACGCTGGGTCAGGCTGAGTAGGAACGGCTGAATCGGCCGTTTTCCCAGGCTCAGGCTGAGGAGAGCCACTCGTGCCTCGCTCCTGCTTGAGCGATCCCATGTGGGCCCCTCACCTTCCTTTATACTCCTTCGTATAATCCCCTCTAGTATACACAAATATACTTCGATTCAAAATATTTTGAACACAAAATATGTGCGTGTCGACGAGTAGGTTCCATTCTCGTAATCAGTTTCGAGTTTCGTGGACACTATCTTCTTAATTTTAGACCGAAGTTTGCATCATTTTTAGACGAATTTTGTCAAATTCGTCGCACTCGGTCGACCATTCGAAATTTCCTTTCATGAGTAGATCGATCTCGCCGTTTTGCACAACTTTGTAACTTTTTCGTTTTGACGGACATATATGAGTAGATCTTGTAGTGTATATATGTAGGCTTTTACAGTTTGCTCGTTGAAGCAGTTCACAGTTGTGGTCGTGTTTGCTGGCGCTTCAAACTTCGCCGGCGTCGGTGCAGTTGCTGCCGTGACCTTCGCCGAGTCACGCCGTTGCGCCACTCTGTTGTCCGCTCGCCGGTCTAATGGGGTGTCACACAGACGAACTTGTTACAAGCATATGTGTGAGGTAAGTTCACCATGTAGACTAGGAGGTGAGAGTAGCTCGTGTCCACATGCAACCGGAGATGCAATGCATGCAACCAAACATGAAAATGCGAAATAAATAAGCAAAAAAGAAAAACGATATGCAGCCAACCAAACGGGCTGCACAACATGGCCGAGCCCACGTTTTTCCAGGGCCAGGCTGAGTTGGGCCACGGATACGAGAGGGCCAAAATCGGTGCGAGTAACCAAACACACCCTATGTGTTCCGCCCTATGTGTTCCTTAGACAACAGTTCTAGTGTTGTTGATTTATGGGCTGTGGGTTTGGACTACTGTGATGTCTCTACTTTCAAGGTATAGCGGGAAATTATTTGGTATATATATATCTTGAACCTATTTGAAAATTGTCTTCCCTTCAACATTATTATCATGTGTTTATGCTTTAGTAACCATCGATAAGGAAAATTTTCTTGAGTTGATTATTGTTTTTTTAGATTAAAGGCATTTCTGCCCAGCTTTATATTACTAAAGCCCAAAGGTTCACAGGGTTTGATAGGACACAGGTAACTTGCTGGAGATCCAGCTTACATCACAGACACACGGCACACTGCCGAACAGGTAAACAAGTTTCGACAAGGACTACAGCAAGATAGAAAAACGACTAGGCGACTACCGAAGCAGCTTGTCTGGAGTCCTGGTGAGCTTGAGGTTGAGGCTGGGGTTGGTAGGTGGTGCGGTAAAGACTTCGAAGCTTCGAGATCAGCTGGTCCACCACGGTATGCTCCTCAGATTTGTATAGCACACTCCACTGCTGCAACAAAAGACCAGTTTTATAAAGGCAATCAGCAGGTTGCGAAGGAAAGATCGCTTCAATGGAGAATTTGTTTCGAATGTTCCAAAGCGCCCAACTTTGAGCAGCAAAAAGAAGCCACACTGGTTTCCTAGTTTTGTTGGGCAAGGTGTTAACAATCAACCACCACTGGTCAAAAGATTGGGGATTCCAAGAAACATCAAAACATTGTCTCCAAGCACTCCACATAAACTTCGCGAGAGAGCAAGTAAAAAAGATGTGGTTTGTGCCTTCCAGGGAGCCACAAAGCGCACAAAAAACCATCAGACGGACCATGTCTTGAAACTAATTGATCGCCAGCTGGTAACGTCCCCCTAGCCAACTGCCAAAGGAAATTTTTGATTTTAAGAGGAAACTTGGCCGACCAAAAGAATTTAGGCACCCCCGATCAGAAACATGCAAAATTTTGTGATAAAGAGATCGAACAGAAAAGGCGCCAGATGGTTCTAAAGCCCAGGAAACCTGGTCTTCCTCAAGGGTTGGAGCAACGTCTTCTATTTCCTCTGAGAGCAAGGCCCACTGTTCAAGCTCCTCTTCCCCAAAGGTACGGCGAAAGCGCATGCGCCATCCATCACCTGAGTGGGCCTGGGAAATTAGAATGTTTTGTTTGGTTGAAATTTCATACAGTCTGGTGAAGCGAGTGCACAGGGGACTCTCCCCTGTCCACCAATCTTGCCAAAAGAGAATTTTTGTTCCAGCTCCAATATGATACTTGGCTCCTAACTTGAAGTAACTTTTGATTTTGTGCAAACTTCACCAAAACTGGGACCCTCCCGAGGCATTGGTACTGAAAAAATTCAAAGCCCCTGGGTATTTAGCCCTTATGAGTCTCTGCCAAAGAGAGTGTTGATCATCCTCTGTGAACAACATCCATACCATTTTATCATGAGGGCAATATTAAAACACTTTCGTGTTTGTGATCCCAAGACCACCCTGGTCTTTAGGACGACACACTTCAGGCCATCTAACCATATGATATTTTTTCTTATCCAAAGTATCTCCCCAGAAGAAGCCAGCCTGTGTTTATTAAAGCCCTCATGCGTTCCATCAGCCAGCAGAAAAAGACCCATAACAAAAGTTGGCAAACTTGCCACGTTGACTATTGTCCAGACTGTACATTTTTACAAATACTTCTTATCAAGGTGTCAAGGTGTTCTTTGATGCCTCGTGAACTACATAAGAGTTACAAATACTTCTTATCATGATGTGATTATTTTTTTATGTAGTCAGACATATGCAAATTTTCAGCTACCTATTGGATGCAGGCAATGGAGCATGACCGTCATGATGCTACCTTGCTCTCGAATAGGAGTCTTTGCTGCCTTCGTCTGGGTGACGGACACATGGCTCTGCAAGACGCTCTTGCATGCAGAGAAATGCGGCCCTACTGGCCGAAGGCCTGCTACCGGCAGGGTGCAGCGCTCATGTTATTGAAGGTTGGATTGTGAACTTACCTGGTTGGCTAATTTTTTATCGATTGTCAGCCACATGGCATTCTTGTTTTCACCTTGTTTCGTATCATCAGGACTACGAAAGTGCATGCGATGCTTTTTTGGATGCGACGAAGTTAGATCCATGGAGTTCTGAGATCGAGGCTGCATTGCGGTATGCTTGAACTCTTTTATTTATCTTGCACGAAACCCTATCCATGGAACCCACACATAACTTGTCATATCTGACTATAAAATTTATTTACACAACTACTGATCTTAATCTAGACACTTGAAGGAGATATGTACATTTGCATACATCTGTTAAACAATGCAGCCATATGCTTTGAATGCTTAAGCTTAATCAAGGACATGTTGCCAAAACTATGATCGTGACATATATAGTTGGTGATGAAACGTGCAGGGAAGCTTTGAATTCCTTGAAGATATCCCGTGGCACGACTAAGGCTGTTTGAATTGTGGTTGTGCTAGTTCACAGGGACCAAACTAATTCTTTTGCTTCTTGAGGAATTGGAATTCCCTGAATCGTCGCTTTTTTCTCGGTGAACCAGGACGAGGAAAGAAGCAAGTTAGGGATGGAGAGGCTTGGGGGCACTTTTGTTATTTCGAGCTGCTCTGCTCTTTTGTTTTTCTACGTAATTTCTTTTCTTTTAATTTGGTGATGGAGTGGCAAATTTGCGACTAAACATGAGTCCTCTAGCAGAGATGATTTTTTTTATTGTGATACCTTAGGGGAAGCCCCTATGATTTCTTTTAATTTGGTGATGGAGTGGCAATTTCGGTGGCTAGTGTTATATCGGTAGCCCTCTTAATATAGCTTTAGAAGGGCTCTAACTAAACATGAGTCCTCTAGCCCGGATGTATAGGGACGAAATGGGGGGACCGGTTGGGTAGCAATTTTATCCCATTTTCTGTCCGGTCACTGTCCGCCGGATGTTTGGGGAGGATTTGGCAACCCGGTTGGAGATGCTCTTAGTCACGTATTGAATCTGTATGTGGTCTTTTCTCTAGTCGGCGGTCAAACATATGTGACCGTTGAGCTACAACTCTTGTAATGCTTTCTAATAATGCAATAAAAGGGCCATAAGCACCGATCGGTGCACAGGCTAGGCTGGAGATAGCCCCTTTTTTCAGAAAAAAAGGGTACTCGTTGTATCATTGGGGCAGAACCAGAAGAGAGAGAATCAGGAGAGGTAAGCAAAGAAGTGTGCAAGTACAAGCAAAGAGGTGTGCAAGTACAAGCAGTAACTGTAAAATGTGGAGTATGAATCTTAAAAACGTCGACGATGCAGATAAGCTCGAAACACCCACACATACTTCTGGGAGAACTGCTTTGTAGGATAGCTTTAGTTATGTTGCAGCTATCGATCAAGTTTTTTGTTCGCGGTGAGATTTGATCAAATTATTGTAAAAAAAAATATGTTTTCAAAATATTTGACTAGCCAAATTTTAGGTAAGACAGGTTTCAGCACAAACCAAAGTATGCATCAGCTTGTTCAAATATGGGAAGCTAGCTGCTGGGTCAATCTTGTCACTGCAAGGCTCGATGCATGCATCTGGGTGGGCATCGGCTAATTTTGTGCCAACATGGTTGATAGATTTAAGGCACACACCAAGTGGCCTTGGATTTGGTAAGCTTTGAAACAGTACCCACTAGGCAGGAAACAACAAAAACTAGCTCTGGTCGAAACTTTGCCTTGAGAATTCTCGAAGTCTCAACTAACCTAGGACGGTATCCCTGTTTTGGCGAGCGGTTTGATGAGCGTGAACTCAAGTTGAAATGGTCGATTGGAGACACAGCTACTTGCAGCCGCAGGGACGAACCTGTCCAATGTGCTATAGCAAAAAACTACTACGGTCCGTCTATGAATCTAGAACTAGCCCGGTCAGACACGGCCGGTAAATGAGTAGGCAATGTCAAAGAAAACCTCTTACAAGTCATGCGCGTACGTACGACAAAAGGTGCATATAATTACCTTGCAGTCTAATAATATAATGAAAATCACTTGCACAAACCACACATTATATACATAGACTAGGTCCATCCATGATCCATCGAGCTTTTCATTGATCATCGATCGAACTTCAGTTCGTAGTCGTACACATTGCAAGAACAATGTGCAACTGGATCTTCTTCTCGCTCAAAGGTCCACCCAGTTCTTCCATTCACGCATATGCGGACTCGGTTCTTCCTGCATGCATCGATCTCATCATTGACCCTCGATCTCTTGTCTGCGTGCATGCATGGCCGGATGTCTGGATCCACGGTGGGTGGCATGCTCATGGACCAATCACATGGGGAACTGATCGGAGGGCTTTCTGAAGCCGGCAGTGTCGCGGTGGGGGAGGAAGGCGAGGGACAGCAGCGCGAGCATGAGCGCCACGGGGACGAACAGCAGCAACAACGGCGGCGGCGGCAGGGGAGGCAGCAGCAGCGGGAGCAGCAGAAGCGCCACCGCCGCTGCCACCACGAGCAGCATCTTCGTCGCCGTGCTCCCTTCCATATCTCTCTCCGACGTAGGCTGGCTAGCTACATATATATATGGAGTTATGGACACGAATTTTCTGGAAGAAACCTAGAGCGGCGGCGCATAGCTATACCCTAAGATTCTATAGAAGTATACGTGTACCATATAATGTTCAATGCACCTAGCTGGAAACCCCAGCTCAGCTAACTTTCTATTTTCGCCTACTTGCTACTACAATGCATGCAACTTGATATCATCGATCGAAGAGTTTAAATAAAGCCTGTTCGAATTATGTGTGTTTTCACATTTTTATGAGTAGAGATTTCTTGAATTCTTGCACCGCGAGTTCCAGTGCTCCCGCTATTTTAAAATTCGTAAAATATATTTAAAAATTTCAAAAATAAATAAATATATGCATGTTCTTGAATCTTGATGATGTAACCTATAGACGTGAAAAATCCCAATGCTAAATGCTTTATATTCCGACGACACAAAAATGACAAATTTCAAGACCTGAGTATAGTTAACAATGCATCGTTTCAAATCATGTTTGTGTAGTCTATAATATAAAGATTTTGGCATTGAGATTTGCACGCTTGTATTATACATCATTGAGAACATGTATAAATTTTCAGATTTTTTTAACTTATAAATATAACTTTTGATTTATTTTTTTAATAGAGGCGTGATCACTAGATCTCGGGAGGCAAAACCACTTTCCGTATTTTTATACACTAATCTAATTAAGTGGTCGGAGAATACTTGTCCTTGTTAATGACATGTACTAGTATGATCACTTGTTTTTGTGAAAAGGACTAAGTCCATATATTAATTAAACCCAACCCTTACAGGAACGTTACAAAATATGAAATTAAAAATAAGGTATGGAAATGAATTGCACCATCTTTCTTCTGCATCCCTCCGCGACATGCCGTGAGCAACGCGGCCTCTGAGCCTCGCGTGCCGGAGCAACCTTGAAAAAACCCAGAAGCTTGTGGAAGTAGCAGACGAGAAGTCGTCGATGTAGAACAGAACATGGCGGTGACCGCAATCTAGAAAGATCGTCGCCCGAAGAAGGTAGCAATGAGCAGGGCCAAAAAATAATCCAAAATCTGACCAGACAAAGAGGGGGGACACAAAACTCACAAGTTCCAGCCGTATATATGGCTGAGCTTAATCGGACGGAGATGGAACTTGAAAACAAAAATACGGGGCGACACCATCCCCTTCGAAAGATCTTGTAGTCGAAACTAATGGCTCACGATCGCACCATACTCCAACTCGTCGATGCATTGCGAGGAAAGACGTCGACATGGGGAGAGCTGACTAGGCTATTATTCGGATGATCATCAATGCCCAAACTTCACGGGTGACGAAAAACTCGAAGACTGTTGAGAACATGGACTAGACAAACAAATTCGGGGTTCCCCCACCCTCGCACCGCTATAGCAGCTGGCGGAGGACAGGGGAACCCGCAGCGGCGGCGGCTGGTCAAGTGGAAAAGTAGTCGCCTCCCGATCGCTATACCTTAGAAAAATGTTTCGTGTCTTAAAGAAATTCTATGCTAGCTACTAGCATGACCTTAATGCTAATAACTCACAATAATATTCTCCTAGCTAATTGAAACACAAAGACTACCGCACACATGTTTTAGTTCTCAAAACTAATTTAGAATGTGTGTGCGCTTTGCAGTTCTATGCTGAGGGATTCGTTTCCTCTATGAGGTTCTTTATCCTTTTTTCGAAATGGGAGCATAGCCCCAGCCTCTGCATCATGATGATGCACACAACCGTTTTATATTGAAAAGAAAATAGTGTCAAAGTATGAATATCAACTTATTACAATCATGGGTCGGCTAAAGTGGCAACATGAACCAGCCAAGAAAATACCACGCAGCGACAGAAGCCTTCTAGTGTGTTGTCACCCTCCCTGGTTGAAAATAGCTCGGAGTACCGCCATTAACCTGGAGCATCCATAGTCCATTAGCGGACGTTGGTCCTGTGGCAAAAGGAATGACCACATATGAATCCAGTAGATCAGTCGGTGGACAACCTGCAAAAAATGAGCATCTCTAGTCTTGTTAAACACCACATCATTACGGTAATTCCAAATTGCCAAAAGAAAAGCACAAGTTCTAATACGAATTCACACTTTAGTTGTTTTGTCTACCCATCTAGCCAATACCCAAACATATTAGGTACACTAGTTGGTGGGGAAATGCTGAAAGTGAAATGAATCAATCTACAAATATGCCTAGTAAAAGGACAGAAAATAAACAAATGTTCAACCGTTTCATCCGGTTGACAAAAACACATTTTTTACAATCAGTCCAATGTCTTTTGATTAGATTATCTTTAGTAAGTAGGACTTTCTGTTGAAGAAACCACATAAAGATTTATTTTCATATGAACTTTCAACTTACAAATTAAAGTATTTGCGCAAAAAGGGGTATGTCCATGCATTAAATCCGAGTACATCAATCTTACAGTGAACTTCTTGGTTGTGGTCAATTTCCATTAAAAAAGATCATCCTCTTCTGATAGTGTGACACTCATTAATCTCTCTACCAGTTTAAGCCATGAAGTCCACTTATCTCCGGTCAAGGTCCTTGGAAAATCAATACTTAGAGGATTGTTGGCACTTGTGCTACGGTAACATTTTTACATTACATAATATTGAACAGCGAAGGATAAAACAGCCAAAGGTTTTGAACCGAGCCAAGTATCTTCCCAGAAACAATGGAGAAAACCCCACGCTAAAGCTCTACGTTCGAATAAATCTTTCTTAACCGCCATCAAACCTTTCTAAAAGGGAGAATCAGTGGGGTTCGGCTCAACTTGGGATATTGTTTTATTATTCAAATATTTGTTGCACAACAACTCATGCCAAACACCATCCTCATGCAGAATTTAAAAACCCGTTATCTTAATAAACACTTATTCTTGATCTCTAAGAGTTCAATACCCATCTCACCTTGGCGGCAAATAATGTTCCAGTTAGTTAAAAATCACCCTACCAAAAAATCTATGCACATAGAAATGAAGAGAAAGATGCACGATCCAGGTTCGCTTCATCTGACCGACCAGGTGCAGGTGTTCAGCAGCTAGTCATGTTGCTTGGACTACCAGCCCAAGTACCTACAAGTGGCGTTACTTTTTTATAAAGCAACTTACGATCGATGCTTGCTACTCTCTCCGTCAAAAAATAAGTGTCTCAAGTTTGACAAAAAGTGGATGTATCTGTATAGATAGGTGTATAGATACATCCACTTTTTGTCAAACTTGAGACACTTATTTTTTGACGGAGGGAGTATTTGCAAGCTAGTCCTTGTTGATTGTGCATGGACGGAGCCATATATTATTTGCTATTTGGGTCCCTGCTCGCTAACTCATGTATGCAGGCATGCTTTTGTGTCAGGCCCCTCACAAAATCAAAGCTGTTGCTTAATTTTTCTTGTGGATCGTTATGTCATTAATTAAGTCAGGGTGCAATGAACCAAACCGTAGATACAGCTATTAAAACCTTTTTCGGAAACTATTAAAATCTTTGGACGAGTGGTAGATCTTGAATTGTATTATGGGGTTTTGGATTGTTCCACGTTTGACAAGAATAGGTGGTGGTCGTACAGTGCATGCATGTCAGTGCATGCATGCATGGTGTGTCTTAATATCTTTAGCTTAAGAATCTTTGGAGCCGTTCGCTGCCTGAAGTATTTTACCATTGTGACGATCCGTGCTGTATAGCTCCTGAGAAGGATCATAAGTGTGTCAAGCAAGTGTAGTAATAAGTAAATGTGACAATGTTTTGCGTATGAGCTAATAACACAGGACATATATAAACTTGTGTGGTGCGAGCAATTTGGTACACAAACTTGAAATCTGTGATTAGGTGGTACATAAACTTGTCATGCGGGAGCAAACTGATACAAAATCATTCATGCGCTGACACGTGGCATTTTAATTTTTGTGAAAAACCCCTTACAGAATTTTCCATCACAAATGTGACCAATTTCCCTCTTCTCGGAATTTTTCCGTCGCTGCCACTTCACCGCATCGGTGGAGACAGACGGATGTTTCGATTCAACTTAGTACTCCCTCCGTCCAATAATAACTGTCTCAAGTTTGCCAAAAAATGGATGTATCTAGACATGAAACATGTATGGATACATCCACTTTTTGACAAACTTGAGACAGTTATTATCGGACGGAGGGAGTAGAACAAATCGTCTACACGCATCATAAATCGCATGCGACCAGCGACTAGCTTTGCATGACGACTTCGTTTTGCCGACAGCCAAAAACATCGGCCATGAAAAAACTAGAAGGCGTGCGACATGGCCGGTGGCAGGCGCGTCACCCTGCAGCCACGCGCCGCCGGCGAACTGCACACACGCAGGCTCGCCGTGTCTAGGAAATTCTCGAGAGGACCACTATGTAAAACCAGCCGTGGCACGACACGGACGTCAATCGAGTACTCGAAGTGCACGGGTAGGCTCCGCGGTAGCTCCGCCACCATGTGGCGCGACTGGTCGCGCGCCACGACCCCGTCCGAGTAGGCCACGGGCTCACGGTGACGCCGCTAACAGGACGGCAAGTCACCGTGGATTAGTACTGCATCGACACGCTGCACTGCACGGAAAATAGACAGTGCCGCCGTCATGTTGTTGCAGACACCGCCGTGGCCGGTGCGTCAGGTTGAGGACCACGCGGTTTTTTTAGAGAGTACGCAATTGCGTACCTTTTTTTAGAGACCACGTGGTTTGGGGAGCCGTACATGGAGATGGCATGGAGCACACGCGGCAAGGAAAGTGGGCGACCCTGCAGCCTCGCGTGAATATGCTTCATCGATCTCCGGCCGTGCGGCACGGCGAGGACCGTGTCAACAGGGAGGCCTACGGCCGGAGGAAAGCAGCAATGAGCACAAGCGGTCCAAGCGGAGTAGCAGCCAGGATGGCAGCTTGGACTCGCAGCAGGTGGCGGCAGCGCCGACGAGCTCGAGTCTGCGCCTCTGCGGCGGCGCGGACCAAGCAGTTTAACTCCACACAAGTACACAACAGACAGGAAAACAGAGAAAGGTCACGACTGCACGAAAAACATTGTACAAGGTTTTATTTGCAAAAACAAAAATACCACGTGTCAACTCCGTATTGATTTTGGACCAGTTTGCCTTCACGTGACAAGTTTTTTTACCACCTGATCACATATTGCAAGTTTGTGTACCAAATTGCTCGCACCAGGCAAGTTTGTGTATGTCTTGTGTTATTAGCTCTTTGCGTATTTACAAGTTTTACAGACCAGTAACTACCACTTGCTTAGTCATGTAACTAATACACTTGCTTAATTAGTGATGTAAAGACTTAGTCAGATTATGTAACTACTACACTTGCTTAGTCATGTAAAGACTTAGGGCGTGTTTGGTAGCCCGGCTGCACCCAGAAAATCTCCCCCCACACATTTTTTCAGTTGTTTGTTAGCCCGATTTTGTGTGCTGGGCCATGCCCACCTCGTACCGAAATCCCCTCTCAGCCCTGCCCGGGAGAGAAGCTCAGAGCGAGCTTCACACCTCAGCCCGGACGAGCTCATCCGGAAAATCCCCACGCGCGGGCCCCACAAGAGAATCGAGCGCCCAGCCCCTCGCGAACCCCTCCCTCATTTCCCCCCACGTCTCTTCCCACCAACCGCCGCCTCCTCCTGGTCCCAACGCCGCCGAGCTTCGTCCAGAGCCGCCCAGCGCAACCGAGCTCCGTCCAGACCCGCCTAGCGCCACCTCCTCCCGGTGCTCCTACCTCCGCCTCCTCCCAGTGCACGGAGGAGCACGAACCGCCACCTCGCAGGAGCACCAACCGCCGCCGCCATGGAGGAACAACCGAGCTCCTCGTGCACATCGAGTTCCGCGCCCACCGCCGCTCTCCAGCCCTTGCGCCGCTGCCCAGGGCCCGCGCCGCCGTCCACCGTCGCTCTCCAGCGCCCAGGGCCCGTGCCGCCGCACACAACGTCGACCGCCGCCGCCAGCGTCGACCCCTGCCTTCCAGCGTCGACCCCCGCCTCCTCGTGCCACCCACCGGCGGCTCCTCGCGCCGCACACCGCTGCCTGGTCCCTCCTCGCGGCAGATGCTCCACTGCCTGCTACAGAAACGATGGTGTCATTGGACCTGATTGCTCTTTTTATTTCATTCCAGTGACCTATGTGTAAATATTTGGACCTATTTATAATTTAAATCCTGGACTTGAAGGACCTATTAGTAAAAAGTATGATACATTAATTTTAATTCTAGGATAGGATTTAGCTTACAAATTCATCTAATCTCACCACATAATACAAACATTGTTGAAATTTTGTTTAGACACGGTTGAAATAAAAACTCTACTCTCAGCATGTTTCAGTATGTACCTACCAAACAACATCTCATCTTAACTTGTCTCAACACACAATAAAATCTCAACCCAACTTGTATGAGATCAACTTAGCCCAGTTGGAAAACCTATGTTGAGATGAACCAGACTACCAAACACACCCTTAGTCATTAGTCACTACCTGCCAGCGGAAACTTGAGCGAGCCAGATTCACTTCACTTGGCCAACCGACCGACCGACCAGGTTCAGGTGCACACAGCTAGCCGTGCATAATGGACTGCCGGCCCAACAAGCAGCAATTGGCCTTGCTTTTCAGAAAGATACACCTACTAGGCTACTACCTGATGCATATCCCCAATTCCAGTAACTTGCGATGATATCTTGTCCTCGTTAACAATGCACCGAGTCATACATTATCCAGTCCAGGGTCCCTGCTGGCTAACACAGGCATGCACACATGCTTGTGTATCTTTATCTGTTACTACATCATTGCCCTCTCATCCCGTGGGTCAGTAATGTGGTTTTCATCAGGATGCAATGAACCAAATTGTAGATACAGCTATCACGAACCTTGGACAAGTGGTAGTCTTAAACTATTTACTTCCATAATACACGTACATCGATGGTAACGAAGATGTTGAGTATCATTGGATCGTGTTTTGGAATTTCCCCCTTTTTGACCGGAAAAAGAGATGGTCGTGTGCATGAATATATGTTACTTATATCTTTAGGTGCAAGTAGATAGGCTAAGAATCTTTGGAGCTGCACCAACGGTGTTTTTCGCTGTCATGAATGAACCACGTCTATATTCTGACAAGGATAAAGTGCATGTGTCGTCAAGCTCATTTTTTCCTGTTTCAAACAAAAGTTAACTTATTTTTGTTAGGCCAAGTTATACTTGTTTCTGGGCGTGGGCTCTTATTCACGCGTGGGCTGAATTCTTCATGTCGGTTGGCCCAACTAGTTTCGCACGGATTTGAAACAACACGTAAAATTGCAGGACAACAACTAAGCGTAAGAATCAGATACTTGTACAAAACTCATACTCCCTGGGTCCTAAAATTTTAAGACGCCCTGTATTTGCATAATCTTTGATGAACTACATTGATCATTAATACATACCAAATTATATGAATTGAATCTTTACTATTAAATGTGAGTTGGTGGTACGTTCGTACGTCCTAATCTATCCCTTTCTCGATGGCAGACGATTGGACACATCACGAGCGTCCACTTATCCTCCAGTCAAAGTTACACCGTTTGATCTGCTCGGATGGGAATATTACGACGATTGCCACCGCTAAGTGGCCTGAAGCAGTACGCAGTGCCTATTCTTCTGCCTCCTACCCATCGCTCTCCCGAGCAATCTTACCACGAACCCTAGCGGTTATCGAATCCACCGGCGCCGCCGCCCGATTCACGCCGGCCGCCGGCGAATCGAGATCTCCAGGGACAGAAACGAGTGACCGGACGCCGGAATCAATATCTAGACATCTGGTTCTTCACCGCTGCCACGCGAATCGAATACCTGCTCGCTGCCGCCGCTAGGTTCCGACCCCGCCCATGCTCACAGCTGAAGCCACGAGCTCGCCGCAATCTCCAAGAGCCCCCCGCCGTAGCTACGAGATCCCCACGGCCGCGTACGAGCTCGACAGTGAGCACTTGCTCGATTTCCAGCCCGGCCCTGACCAGGAAGGAGGTGATGGTGAGGACAGGGAGAATAAGAGCACGGAGGAGCAGAGAGAGGTGGACTCGAGGTTGGACGAGGAGTTTAACAAGTTCATGGGCAACCCATCCATCGAGGTTGCCATCAAGCTCGAGGTGTTCCAGACCCGTGATGTCTCCCGTCCAGGTTGCTGTCGCCATCTCCCCCTTCCAGGACCGCGCCGCCACCTCCAGTACAGTCGCGCTACCACCTCCCACCCTCCCAGGACCGCGTGGTCGCATCCTCTGACAAGGTAGGCAAGCTTTCCCCTCTGCATTTTTTAACTTCTTGAGTGATGATTTTTCCTCCAATTCCCCTGCTCCTTCCCATGTATGTCCTCTCTGCATTCTTCATGTATGACTACTTCGCGTGACAAGTACATGAAAGTTCCTGATTGATTGACGCATGCTGAAACCAAGCCACGCCTGCTTAGTTGTTTTACTTTTCTACTTGCCCCGATTGTGGATTGAGTTGATTTCTGTCCTGCATTATCATTTTTGACATGGCAGATTTATATGTTTGTCAGGTACAGCCACATAACGTCTTGATATCACATTAATGTGTTTATTGGAGCCAAATTTACACGGGGTGGACTTCTTGGTGAGATCACTAGAATGATACTATGCAGGCTATGCCCGAGCTTGTGTACCAAAAGCAGGTACTTATTTTGTTGGACTTCTTGCTTATAGTTTGAATATTGAAAAGTTAGAAGCTCATGGAAGATTAGAGATGCAAATTTGATATTATTACTGTTCTCTTGTAAAAAAGAACAATCTAGAGAATGGTTTTCCGGTGGTGTCTGCACTTTGGTTTGTGCTAGCAGTGCACATATAAATGCATTATCCTATTTCGAGTGTTCTTTCTTGGGAATAAAATCAGAGCTTAGCTTGAAGAGAAATCGAGTACTGTGAATATGCATTGTTGTCACTGCCCATTAGAGAGTCAGTGTCAAGTAAGTGAGAAATAGGAGGTAGCTTGCATCATCCTTGCGTGCTGCATGTGACAAGTTGAACCGGGCCATTTCCTGGGGACTAACTAATGTGTATCCACTCCTATTTTTGGTTTAGGTTTTCATGGCGATTTCAGGATTGGAGGGCAACGTCGCAGGCAGATCAAGATCACGAAGAGCAAAGTGAGGTAATTGAGTGCATTTTTATGTGGCGTGTTAATTTTACATGGGATTTTGGGAAAAAATGAGTGGTGCTTATGCTCTGCTCGAAATTGAATTGCACATAAGCCCAGTGTAGTGACCTTCCTGTATGGGTCAGTGCACAGCTGCTTAACGTGAAAATTTTAGCCTTCTCGTGAAAATGTCTATGCCATAAGAAAGCTCGTCTTCATTTGTCCGTCAGAAAATGGCAATAACCTTGATTGCTGATTGGAGACAAATGCTTAGTAGAGAATAAATTTTATACTATAATTAAAACTTCCATGCATTGGTCAAGCACAGTCCAGGTAACATCCTGAAGCTGCTGATGCTACTGAGCGACACAATATGCAAAGGCAACTAAACTGGATGTTGCTTTGAAAATTGTAAGGTTATAACTGCAGTGCCTTCATATCTAAAGCTCTTTGAACTCTTCCATTTGCGGAAGGGGGCATTCATTTGGATTCTAATTTTTTCTCAGGGGGATAATAAAAGAGATGTATTAATATTTGTGAAATTAGTTAATGTTACATGGCTTGTTAGTTGGTTTGTTTTGGTACTAATATTCGGTGGAAAAACTCTCCATATATATGCTTCTGAATCTCTTTCCCTCAAGTCCAAGATGTGTTAAAATGATTTTTAGGCAGTACAAAAGCATTGCAGTGTGCTTCAAAATTCTTTTTGTTCTTCTCATTAGGAAGGATAATTTGATGATGTTTCAAAGTAATGTGATGTTCACTGAGGAGAAGCAGGGTTTGTTTTACTCATAGTTCTGGGCTTGTTGTTAAGAAGAAAAGTTTACACAGAGAAGGAGACCCAAGGCAGAGAGAGTTGGAGAGTTACATGGTAGTTCGTTTTTTCTCTGCATCGAGGAGGGCGCCACTGATGCCATCGACGACATCATGGGCAAACTCAGTATGGAGGGCAGAGAAGCTTCCCACATCAACAACGACAGAGTCTCCGTGTTTGCAACTGACCGTCAGCTTTACTTGTTTCTTTGCATATCATGAATTCATTTTCATGTACTATGTACCTAGCAGGAACTATTGATATCCTGGATTGTATTACAACTTAACTGACCTTTTTTCTATTTTCATTTTATAGTTGGTCGATGCTCTTTGTCAGATTATATTTTAGCTCGGCATTATATCTTGTTTGGCCCAATTTTAGTTTGTTTGGCGCACAATTTTCGAGATAGTGGATCTATTGAATAAGCAAGTTAGAACTGTAAATCCTCCCAACAAATGATGAATTCGCTTGTGGAGGCAAAAAGGATATATCTGTATGGTAGTAGGATGAGTATATATAAACATTTACAGAGATGATACTGAAAACATTCATAATAAGTTTGGGCAAAGTAGATGACTTCCCAATCAGCATTGCATGATGTACATGTGTTTTATGAACAAATTTGTGATAACTAGGTTTTATTTTGATTTCTGGGCTATACATTGTATTTGTTTTTATTCACCTTTATTGCTCACAAAACATGAACCCTTGTTCCCCTAAACAAATCTGGAGAAACCGATGTAATACATGCATCTTTCATGATGGATACAAAAGGATCTTGTGGACCCGTGGCAACGCACGGGCATTCAACTAGTAAAAGTAATAAAGTGGTCTTATGCATCGGTCGATGCAGAGACTGGAGTTTCCCCCTGTTCGAAAATACCAATATTTGTAGGGACAGTGAAATACTTTTTATTCTTGTTTAGGCCCTCACCAAAAAATATTTTTAGGATTTGCTCCAAAACTGTGGGAAGGGGGGGAGGGGGCATCGCCCCCCCCCCCCCCCCCTAAGCTCGGTCCCTGCCCCGTCGGAACCGTGCTACGATGGTAAAACCGTTGCCGTCGATTACTAGGGGGGAGGGGGCATCGCCCCCCCTAAGCTCGGCCCCTGCCCTATCGGCACCGTGCTACGATGGTAAAACCGTTGTCGTCGATTACTAGGGGGGAGGGGGCATCGCCCCCCCCCAAGCTCGGCCCCTGCCCCGTCGGCACCGTGGTATGATGGTAAAACCGTTGCCGTCGATTACTAGCTCGGCAGTCCTCAGCACTGAGCTGGGTGTGCTTGTGAACTAGCTAAGCGACGCACAACTGTTCTATGTCCTGCTCTCCGCTCGCGATAAAGAATCGGCGTCCAGCACTCGGGGTGCAGCAGTACAACGCACAACTGTTCTACGTCCTGCTCAAGGGCCGCGACGGTCTGTCAAGCACGCTAGCATTAAGTACGGACAATATTTACATTGTGGCTCGATTTAAGTTAGCGTACTTACAGGTTGGGTCAGGGTTCCACGACTTTCTTTCTGTGTGGTGTCTTTAGCCGATTCCATAAAACTTAACTCCGTATCCGGCCTCTTATATTTAACTACTTATAATTTGAGTAGTTAAAGGGTGGTCGTTCCTAGGGAAACCCTATATTTAACTCTTTTTTTGCCAAATTCTTTTACCTCATTTTGACCTACATTTCGAAAAAATGCACATTATTTAATCAGTCGTCTCCAATGATGCATATACAGCATACACAACAACTAAATAAAACTAGATATAGTTTATCCAATCGAACAATTTAGACAGCATCAATTGGGACAACTAGGTAGTTTACGGTCTATATTAGCAATGGCCCACTATAAAATTATAAATACACAGCGGCTCCATGGTCTCGACATAGGGAAACGTTCGATGGATACCGGTACCGTAGCGAAGACGAAGCACTGCCTCAACAGGGTCATTGCGTCTGACTTGTACCACGCCACCCTGCGCCTCGCTCATCCTGCGCCCGTCAATGCACTTGCCTGATCCTCCGTGTGTCAGGACGAGGTCGCCGACTGCGAAGTGCGGCATCGTGACTTCCCACCTTAGCCGCTGCTCCGTTTGCCACAGGCTCGCCTCCACGACGTACCGGCGACTCCACCTCTAACCCACACCGTCACGGATTCGCCGCCGCCCGTGACGACGCCTAGCCTCCCATGAACCTTCGTCAGCCAACTCTCGCCCGGTCCGGTAAAGGGCGGCAGAGGCGGAGTGTGGGTTACGCTCTCATCTTCGAGGTTCAACGCCGCGACCCTCCCTGTGTACCCGGTCATCCAGTACACGGTGCCGTCGACGTCGGCGAGGCGGCAGGGGCCGAGGACGCACCTCGCGCCGGGACCGGCATGCACGTCACGCCACGACGCCTCGCCCAGCGTGAACACGTGCACAGTGCTGGTCTCCCAGACCGATGGGTCGAAGTGGGACAGGACGTGGACGACCTTGTACTGCTTCGTCATCGGGTGGTACGCGAAGCTGTAGGTCTGATGCCACTTCCAGCCGCCTCTACACCTGCCTTGGAGCAGCTTGATGGCGTCCTCCGAGTCCGGCAGCAGCGGCGGGAGGTCGAGCATCTCGCCGTTCGACTGGTTGGCCAGCATGAGGGTGCCGCCTGGTTTCCCGTCGTCGCACATGCAGACGATGCCGTTACAGGTGCCGACGATGCTCATGGCGTTGTATTCGCTGGTCTCGCCCGGGTCCAACGGCGACCACATTAGATATCTGGGTGGTCTCCCCGGCGACAGGAGGTCGACGACGTACGAGATGCCCTCGGTGGTGACGACAAGGATCTTGCCGCGGGCCCTCATGTCCGTCGCCGTGCGCCGGTCGATGACGCCCCGCCAGAGCTGGCAGACGAGGCGGAGGCGGCGGCGGACATTGGGCGGCAGCCGCACCAGGATGTCGGCCAGGACATCCGTGGCCGTGGGGAAGTTGCAGATGCTGCTGTTGCTGAACTCGCCCATCGTCGGTTCTGGGTAAGCTGTGGGACGACGTCGATGGGTTCGTTGTATGCCTCGTGCGCCGGTCGATGACGCCCCGCCAGAGCTGGCAGACGAGGCGGAGGCGGCGGCGGACATTGGGCGGCAGCCGCACCAGGATGTCGGCCAGGACATCCGTGGCCGTGGGGAAGTTGCAGATGCTGCTGTTGCTGAACTCGCCCATCGTCGGTTCTGGGTAAGCTGTGGGGACGACGTCGATGGGTTCGTTGTATGCCTCGCCGGCCGTGGATTGCCCCAGTTTGTTTAAGAACCCTTCTTGTTGTATAAGAACCCGTTCGTACGTTCTTCTCGGTTTGTGTAGGCATCGGATTGGGTATGCGCAACCAATGGACGGGCCCATCTCACATTAGATTGCCTACAGAAAGAGACCAACTTAGGCCCAAACTAAAAATTGCGCTCCAAGAGGCGAGATCTACAAACGTCTGCCTCGGCTCGCTACCAAACCGAATTCAAGTACGAAAACTAAGAAGTTGGCACTTTTAACACAAAAGAAAAGGGAGCCCACATATAAAATCGAAAGCGAGTTGGTGCGCTTTGACGAGAAAGCCGTCCACACCTGTAGCTGGCTTGCTTCACGTCCCGCTGCCAGGAAATCTAAAATTTGGAATCGGCTTTTCTTTTGCGCTAGGCTCAAACTTGAGGCCTTTTCCCCTCGCCTATTGGGGGATAATAAAAGGACACTCTTTTTCCATTTTTTTTCTCTCGGCCCCCCATGCTTTTCCTCTTTACGCTGACCCAGAAGAATATAAATACTTGTGACAAAAGAGGAGAGTATACACCTGATAGCTGAAAATTCGATGGTCATACATGTTCATTTCTTCCTGCTCGAAAGCGTGCATTCTCAATACAAGATCATTATACATGTATTTACTTTCCGGTTCAATATTTATCACTCTTTCTGAAAATCAGTTCATAGTTTTACCAGTTGTATCTATTTTAGTAATGCATATTTTCTTGTACCAGACTACTCATTTAGCTCTTTAAGTGGCACTTATAAAAACACAAGTACTTAGTTTCATACAGTGGCAGAGCTGGTATATAAGCATTAGGTTCAACTGAACCAAACGAAATATCCACACTGAATTAGTATATAGCATTCATTATTACAGAAAGAGCACATTATAACCAGTAGAGCTGAACCCGATGAATCTCTGCTCTAGCTTCGCCCCGGGTTTCATACGATGTCCATTGATACATAAAGCTCTTGGAATTTCATACTATACTAATCCCAAAATTAGAATGGGCAATGTTTTTATATAGAGTGCAATGTTTTGAACAAAAGCGCTAAAAAGATCTAGAAATTGTAAAATAAAAAATCATTACAAAATTCACCATCTAACAGTTCAAAAGTTCACCACTGAGGCCTACTTGTCGAGCTGGTCGAAATGGGCATATGGTTTGTCGAGCTGTACTTCATTGTTGATATGTCAGCATCACTGGTATAAAGCATAGGATACAGGATAACTCTTCTCTTCAAGTTTCATAAACAACAAATTATATTGAACTTAACCTGCTAGCTAGCAATTTTAAGAAAGAAACTCCAACCTAGCAAATTGAAAGCAGCTAAGAAAGATCACGGGATCGAAGGCGTGATCCACACCGGCGGCGGGTAGAAGCTTCGCTGATCCTTCCCCAGAGCTTCTATTGTCTTCACCGTGCCGTCCATGAGGCTGTACACCCCGACGGCCCGCAAATCGGAGTCATTGCCACTTCTGTAGGACGAGGACTGATGTTTGAGTCTCTCCGTAGTCTCAAGCAGGTCGTCAGTATAGTAGACGCAGCCGGCCTTGATCTGGGGGCGCCCTATCGTCTGCACACACAGCGAGTTGTTCATCCCCACGAACAGCGCGAGGTCGCCGACGTCAGTCGTCTCCCTCCACTGCCCATCGTCGCAGAGGACATGTACCCAACGAAAAAAATAGCGCGCTATATCGGCGTTTATAGCGCGTTATAGCGTATTTGAAGAGGCTACGCTATATTTAGCCTAAAATGCTCGCTACGGCGCTAATCGCGCTATATACGCGCTATATCGCGCTAAAGCATATAGCGTGTAGCGGCGCTACATAAAAATTTGGAAAATGCACTGGAGCCCATCGGCCCAAACAAAAGTCCAGCCCAAACAAAAGACCAGCTCCCACACGTACTCCTCTGCTCCGTCAGTCTAGAAGAAAACCTAACGAAATCCTCCTCTTCTCTTCATGAGCGACGGCGGCGGCGGCAGCTTCTGGTAGAGCTGCAGCGGCGGCGGCGGCGGCTGGCGGGAGCTCTTCCTCGACCGGCGGATCGAGCTCCTTCTCCAGCTCGAGTTCCTCCACCGGCGGATCGAGCTCGACCATCGGCGGCAGCTTCCTCGAGTCCTTCACGATGTCGGCAAGTCAGCCACCACCTGGTAAGCTAGATTCCTTGATCCCTTCCGTAGCTAGTAGTTGAGCTGCGTCGGCCGGCCGGCGTTTAATTTCCCAGTTAGACTTTCCGTTGTTGATTCCTTCCATAGCTAGTACGTGATTCCTTTTGTGGCTGTTGTTGAAACCATATGAAGTGTTCTCTATTGCCTTTTGTTCATTCTCTGTTCTATTGAAGTGCTCTATTTAGTAATTCCTTATGGTAAAATTAGAACTGAATATTGATATTCGTTGCTGTCTTGTTGTCCGATTGTAGGCGTTGGCGCGTCAAGCACAGCATCAATGGCACAAGGAGAAGCTCTTGCTGTGAAATCGAAGGACCCAGCACGCTATAGCTCCTTAATATTCAGGCTATATATTGCATTTTTTTTGTCGAACGCTATTTCAAAAATAGCACGCAATAGCATGCTATAGCGTTTGTAGCATTTTGAGAAGGGTCACGCTATATTTTGTAGCGCGCTATTTTTTTCGTTGCATGTACCTTGAAGGAGCACGACCACTCCGGATTCGCTGACTTGCTGTGGGCAAGTCAGCGAATGAACAGTGCCGCTGCCTTTGCCCATTTTTCAGCCATTGGATCACAAACCGACCATCCAGATGATCTGCTACAGTGCGATCTGCACAGTATTCATGCACAGTGTTTTCCACACGGTGTTTCGTGAACAGTATTTGCGCACAGTGCTGGTTCAATCTTGTCCTTCGATTCACGATCGGACAACAGTGTGTGGCCAAGTCAGCGTACTGTAGCTGTGACTTGGCCACACAAAGTCAGCCAATCCGCGCCCACCTGTTCTGCCTCTGCTCGGTGTACTTAATCACCACCATCAGCCGCCCACCCGGTGCAGCCACGAGGTACTTGCGGCAAGACTGCTCTTTTTCGTGAAATTTGACAAAATTAACCCTTTGCCCAAACTTCATCCAAAAATAACCCTTTTTTCAAAAAAAATCGAAATCTAACCCTTTTGTGTGGCTCCCGTATCGGGGGCGCCACACGTGATGGTGCAACTCCCCCACCTGGGGCGCCACACATGTAGGCACCGCGCCCCGTCTGGGGCGCCACACATTTGCCAGCGTGGCAAGGCGGGCCCCAGCCCTGGTTAAGTAGCGCCGGCCACTGGGGCGCCACACCTTCATGTGTGGCGCCGGTGTCTGGGGCGCCACACTTTCTGTAAAAGTAACCAGCCCCAGCCCGTGCCCCACCACCTTTTTCTTCTCCCTCACTCTCTTCTCTCACAAAAGCAAGGAAGAACACTCCCCCCAACACACCCCCCCTCAAATCCATCCTTTTAGGTGTGATTTTTCCGTGGATTCCGGCTCTCCTACGTGCAAGAAGGTACTCTCCCTCATCCTCCTTCTTTTTGTCCAATAGAAATCTTCCAATTTGGAGACATTGTGTAGATCTTGAAAACCCTAGAATTTGAGTATGAGGACAAATTTGTGGTTATTTGTTGATAATATTGGTCAATGTGTGTGGGTATGATGGATATGAAGTGTTGGGCTCTTGATTGTAGGTTAGGGTTAGGGTTTTTGTTAGATGTAGTTAGTGAGCTAGATTTAGTTAGGGTTAGTGCATAATGAATTGATTTAAAATTAAGATAAGTAAATTGATTTTGTTTTAAATGCATAGCTTAGTGCAATGTATCAATCATTTGATGCATCCGGTTTGTTGTAAATTTTTTTAGATGGACAAAATGGTTAGTGTTCATCATGTGGACAAGGAGGCCTTTTTGAAAGGCAATGTGGAGCATGACTTGGAGGAGAAAGTGGTGGTGTTTGGCCATAGTCCTAGCTATGCCGAGGTTGTGGAGAGAGTGCGGATTGCATTGAATTGGACGGATCCAAATGATGTTCTTTCTTTGGAGGGAAGGCATAATGTTGGGTTCGGAATGCATATTCGTTGGAAGATTATGCCTCTCAACTCCGAGTTGTGTTGGAGTGCATATAAGGAGACGGTGGCGGCATCTCAAGACAAGGCTCTTGAGTTGTTTGCCACGAAGACGTTTGACCTAAACCGGTGTGCCTCCGAACATGACGTTAGGAGGCCGGTTCAAAATGAGCCACCTCATGCGCATGAAGTGTACTATCCAACGTCGAGTCCACCTCCAATGACTCAACATGATTTTAGCCAACCAACAATGACCGAACACGAAAGGAGCCAACCTTCAAGCCCAATTCAAAGTGACCAATATGAAGAGTCGGAGGAGGAGAGCGACGCATCGGAGTTTGAGCTTCATAAAAATGATATTGGTGATGTGGAGACAAATTGTAGGCATGAGGACATGGACCATGACATCCCTTATAACCGATGCTATGCATCGGACTCGGATGACGACGGTCCCGAAGAAGATGTTGATGAAGATGGGTTCACTGCTAAAGAAGCAGAAATATTCAAGAAGGTAGTGGGCCGGGATCATCGAACACCATTGTTCCGTGATCTTAGTCTCGCCGATAAAGCCGTGGTTGATGGTGGCACGAGTAAAATTCTTGAACCAAGGCCAACTTCGAAGAAGGATCGTAATCCCAAAAACTATGGAATTGCTGAGGGAGTGAAGTTTGAAAGCTTGTTGGAATTGAAGACATGGCTCAAGGAGTATGCGGTTAAGTACTTTAGACCATACAAAGTGGTTCACTCGGATGTCAAGAAGCGTTACACGGTTAAGTGTGATGACGCGCATAATGGGTGCCCGTGGATTGTGCGTGCAAGACCTATCAAGGGAACCTCTCAATGGGTTCTAAAAAAATGTGTGTCAACTCACATGTGTAGTGGCAATGATGATGATGACAAGGATGCGAAGGACATTCATCGGCAACTAACCTCCGATTTCATCGGCTATAGACTTTCCAATTCCATAGAGGCATTCCCCACTTTTTCGGTGAGGGCTATCATGGACACGGTGAAAGACATGTTTGGTTACTCGGTGAAGTATGGGAAGGCATGGAGGGCCAAGCAAGCCGCATTCAAGATGTTGTATGGTGACTGGGAGGAAGCATACAACCGACTTCCTAGATTGTTGGGAGCTATGGCTGCTACAAATCCGGACATGGTTACGTGTGTGGAGCCCTTTGGCCAAAAGACTAGGGATTACAACGGTGCAACCGTCCGTGTCTTTGGCCGTGCATTTTGGGCTTTCGGGCAATGCATAAGGGCATTCAAGCATTGTAGACCGGTTGTCTCCGTGGATGGCACATTCTTGACAGGCCAGTACAGGGGCACACTTTTGATTGCCGTAGCTCATGATGCTAACGACCGGTTGTTGCCGTTGGCTTTTGCTTTGGTGACGGCGGAGAACCAGGACAACTGGGAGTGGTTCATGGGTCTAGTGAGAACAAAGGTATTTGAGCCTCAAAGAGAGGTATGTGTCATCTCGGACCGCCACCAAGGCATACTCAATGCGGTGGAGATTGATATTCCCGGGCATGCTCCTTTGCACCATCGATGGTGCGTGAGGCATTTTGTGTCCAACTTCTATAGGGCATGCGGAAATAAGGAGCTATCTGATGATCTAAAAGATTGTTGTCTCGCTTTCACCGAGCGGCATTTTGCGAGATTGTACAACAGGTTGCTAACTCTCACATCGCCGGGGGGCGAGAGTTCCTAGATAGGCATGCGTCTATGAGGCACAAGTGGACTAGAGCATTTGACACGACGGTAGGAGGTACGGTGACATGACAAGCAACATGGCAGAATGTTTCAACAATGTGCTCAGAGGAGTCCGTGGGTTGCCCGTGACTGCAATAGTTCAATACACATTCGACAAGTTGAATGAGTATTTTCAAAAATATAGTGAGCAAACGTTTGAGCAGATGGAAGGGAAGAACAAGCACAAGAAGAAGTACAAGTATCCACCTGAAGCTGACAAATGGATGACATACCAGTTAAGGAAGGCGGAGACCAATACAGCCCAATGTTTTGACAACAACGAGTGGATTTACCAAGTCAATGAGCCAGGAGGCACCACGGTAGGTGGTGTGCAACACGGAGGGCGTGCGTGCAAAGTCTTGCTAAAGCAATGTTTGTGCTCGTGCCAGAGGCCTCAGTTGCTTCATCTCCCTTGCTCGCACTTGCGGACGGCGGCACGCATTAGAAAAGTGGGATACGTTGATCCGGTTAGGTTGTCCGAGTACTCGATCGAGGCTACCAAGGAGACATGGGCGGGCAGATTTGAACCTTACTTTGACCAATCACAATGGCCAGAATATCATGGCATTCAACTATGGCCCGATCCAATACTGAAGGTGACGACACGGGGAAGACGGAAGACAAAACGTTTTAGAAATGACATGGACGCATGGGGTGCAGGAGGTCTCCGAGAGTGGGGCAACCAACATTTTCAGGAGCCTCGTGGTAGTGCCCGTTGTGGAGAATGCAATCGTGGTGGGCACAACGCTAGAGGCTGTGGTCGAAACAAGAGATCGAAAGGTGTCCAACATGGTGGCGGTGGTGGTGGCGGTGGTAGCACAAGCCATCATGATCATTCTCAACATGGCGGTGGCGGTGGTAGCCAACATGGTGGTAGCCAACATGGTCATTCTCAACATGGCGGTGGCGGTGGTAGCACAAGCCACCATGGTGGTTGGCAACATGGTCATTCTCAACATGGCGGTGGCGGTGGTACATCAATGTTTGACGAGCTAAGAGGGGGTAGGCGTCGTCGCCGTAGAGGTGGTAGACTTAGATGATTGGTATGACTGAAATTTTTTTGGTTGTTATTTCTTATTTTCAATTGTTCCATTTTACTATGAACTAAGTTCAAACTTGCAATTTTGTAGGGATGGTTCTTATTTTCAATTGTTCCATTTTACTGTCAACTAAGTTCAAACTTGCAATTTTGTAGGGATGGACTGTTCCGATCTGAAGGAGAAGCCGGTGGCATGGCAACACAGCATTGACAGTCGAGTCGGGCACGATGCGCCGACTTGTTGGTGTGGTGACGTTTGCAAGATGAAGCAGTCCAGCGATTGGGACGATAGAAGAGGAAGGAGGTTCTGGATGTGCCCGAACTATGCTTGGGAGAAGCCGAAGCCAACAAAAAACAAGTCGAAGCAAACAAAACGCAAGACAAAGCAAACCAATATTATTGAGCGTCCGCTGGTAAATGTCTCCTCCGCCTCTCTTGTAAAGAATTTATCTTTATCTAGTTGCATGTTTTGACTCGATATTACGTTTGCAGTCACCTCCGCCTATTTGCCAATACTACCGGTGGATAGACTTTGAGCAAAATGACCTCTACCGGTGGGAGGTAAAAACTATGACTGACAAGGCGTGGGAGCGATTCTGGGAGAAAGATCGTGAAGAGGAGCGGGCCAAGAAGGAGAATGAGCAAGCGAAAATTGAGGCACTAGAGGCTAAGAACGAAATGATGCTCCGCGAGATGGAGAGGTGGGAGAAGACTGAGAAGGCACGTGTTGCAAGGGAGGCGTGGGAGGCGGAACGTGCAAGGGAGGGGCCGTTAGAGGACGGAAGGTATCATGAGGCGTGGGCGGCGTTTGACGGCGAACTTGGAAGGGAGGGGTCGGGAGGCCAAGGTGAAGGTGCTCGCCGTGCACGAGAGGAGGCTCAACCTGAAGGTGCTCGCCGTGCGCAAGGGATGTTGGATGCGAGAAGCCGTGCACAAGGGATGTTGGATGCCAAAAGGCGTGAGAGGGAAGCACAAGAGGAGTTGGATGCGAGAAGGCGTGAGAGGGCTCGCCGTGCACGAGAGGAGGCGGGAGGACAAGGTGAAGGTGTTGGCCTTGCACGAGAGGAGGCGGATGCGAGAAGGCGTGAGAGGGATCGCCGTGCACGAGAGGAGGAACGAGCGGAACCAGACCCAGCGAGGCGCAAGGGCAAGTATCCACGTCTTACTCAGTAGGGACAATGTAATGTCCTAGACTTTGTGTTTGTGCGAACCTTGTAATGTCGTGGGCATTTAATTTGCTGGAACCTTGTAATGTCATGCACATTTAGTGTGTTTTATGTTCTTGTGATCTTGATGAGTTAGTTGTGAACCTTGTAATTTGATGGATTTCGTTGAATCATGTAATATGGTGAACTCTTAGTGAATTTGATGAATTTGATGGATTTCTGGAACTGTAGTTTGAAGTGCAGGAAAAACTGACGAAACTGTGTCGCGCGTTGACGGAAACCTGACGAAACTCGACGGAAACTGAACCCGTAACCGCGGCAGAAAAACTGACGAAACTGTGTCGCGCGTTGACGGAAACCTGACGAAACTGTGTCGCGCGTTGACGGAAACCTGACGAAACTGTGTCGCGCGTTGACGGAAACCTGACGAAACTGTGTCGCGCGTTGACGGAAACCTGACGAAACTCGACGGAAACTGAACCCGTAACCGCGGCAGAAAAACTGACGAAACTGTGTCGCGCGTTGACGGAAACCTGACGAAACTCGACGGAAACTGAACCCGTAACCGCGGCAGAAAAACTGTGCCACGGCAGAAAAACTGTGCCGCGCCGGAGCCGGGGCGCCACACAATTGCAAAAAATTACCACCTCTCTGTCTATTTGCCGCGCCGGAGAGGCCGGCGCCACACCTCTTTGTGTGGCGCCCCAGCTTAGGGCGCCGCACATGTGCAACGCCGGAGCCGGGGGCGCCACACCTTTAAGCTCCACTCCCCCCAGCGGGGCACCACACAATTGCAAACATTACCACCTCTCTGTCTATTTGCCGCGCCCCAGCGTGCGGCGCCACACCTCAGGGTGCAACGCCCCCACCTCCGGCGCTGCACAAGTGCGACGCCCCCAGCTGCGGCGCCACACCTCAGGGTGCAACGCCCCCGTCTCCGGCGCCGCACAATGAGATCAGTAAAAATGCTCCAGATTTCATTGCTTAGCACATCAGTAGACATAATAAAAGTTGAAAACAACAGGTATCAGTAAACATGACATAATATCTATACAGAGCATTGATTCAGAACAACAAAATATCAAAAACGACATCAGCAAACACGACAAGTTATAGTTCAACAAGTTCACGATAATGTCCACAACGAAACGACAAGTTCACGAAACGACAAGGTTACGACATGTTTCACGACATGGTTCACGACAAGTTTCACGACATGTCTAACTCCTTTTCCTTAGCCTCCTCAAAGGCTCAGTCGGCGCCGGATCCGCGTTCTTCCTCCTATTCCTAACAGGTATCAGCTTCTTCACCGGTTCTTCCACCGCCACGGGATCTTCCGAGTCCTCTTCCGAGTCCTCTTCCTCCGACACGTGATCTTCCGAGTCCTCATCCTCGGACTCGTCATCGTCGTCACCCTCATCCGCAGCAGGCCCCTTTTTCTTGTAGAGGTAGTCGTCCGGTGAGAAACGCCTGGCAGCCTTCTTCTTGGATCTTAGGTGGAAGGATCGCTGGTATGCCTGCAGGGTCATGTCATCGTTCACATTATCATCAAAATTGCCCTAGAAATGAAAAAATGTAAGCGGAATAATTAGTAGATTGGTTGAGGTTCAAGAAATCATTTTAGGGTGACCGGCATGTAACATATTCATACCTCAACCTCCTCATCATTGGGCTCATGTGGGTTCGAACTAGAAGCATCACCACGGATAGGGGTTGAAGGGGACCTCGAGCGGGTCGGCAAGGCATCATCGCCGCGACAACCAAGCAAATGCGCTAAAGTGCGCAACCGAGTTGCGGAACGCTATGACATTGCAAAATCAATATCTTAGTAGAAATGAACAACAAAATATGCACGAAGCGGAGATCGTCTAACTTACCTTCACAAATTCCCTAATAGCAGCATCACCCTTCTTGCCACGAGGTAACATGGCTGCCTCCTCGGCTGCTACCGCTTGCCGGTCGATCTCATTGCGCTACGAAAACAAACATGTCAACAACTAAACTCTAATTATGATGAGATGAAATAAGTTGGCCAAAAATTACCATAGTTCATCACGGGAGCGAAATCAGTCCGGTTGCCTTCTCTTACGGCCTTGTTGTACCGGAGCTCAACAATAGCATCATCGTCCATGTCCTCCAAGAGCTCCTCATAAGCCGGGGGGCATATACGGACACGGGTACGTGCAAGGTACCAACCAAGATATGTGTCGAATGCCTCTTGACGGTACTTGGGGCGATCCCGCATATACACCTTCCGGTCCGTTGCCTCTTTCACCTCGGCATTGAATGTAGTGATGTAATCCTTATGATGCTTATCCCATTTCGTGATCTTCCTCTGCCGGCGCCGGTCCAATCTACATGGTCAACAAATGAAACATTAGTAACTATACTAATACATAAGAAGATTGGGTAAGACAAAATTTGGAGCCTCACTCGTGCAACGAAAACATCGTGTTTATCCACTTTGGCGGTGTAGTTTGATACAACCCAAATTGGCTCATCACACGATGTGGTAGGTGGAACTCAACGGCATACAAGCATATCAATGGGCACTGCATCATCCAAAGATATTCTTCCTCGAAACACTTCGGGTTTAGGGGGAATTCCGGATTCCAACCAAATCTCTCCCCAACACCATAAATCTGCCATGTCACCTATATCATAGTACTCATTTCAGCATGTGCAGTTGGTATTTAAGATACATAGTGATTGAACGAAAGCATTCTAATTATTACCTGCTGGGGGGTCAACGAGTCGAACTCGTTGATGTACCGCAAGTACTCCTTTTGCGGGTCGCCGGTGAACTCCGCAACCCTGTCCCACTTGTATGCCCATGTAGCCTCCCGAAGCCTCTTGGGATGGTCATGGTCGTTCCAAGGCTTCCATGGCAAAACCTTCGGCCGTCCAACTGAGAAGTGCTCCCACATCCAAACCGAAAGTAGGATCACTGGACCACCGATACCGGCCTCACCGACGAACCGACGACACGATTCATCCAACTGCACATATAGGTATACATGTTAGAATTTCATAACTTTTGCACACACAAGAAACAAAGCAAGATAAATATTTACCTGCCGGTACAAGTAAGCAAGCGCAGCCGTACCCCAGCTTTGCTTACTCTCCCAGCGTGTTAACGCCTTCAGCCACATCCACGGAGCGGTCCGCCCACTACTGTCAGCAAACAAAGTCCTCGTGATCACGTACCACACGTATGCGCGTGCATGATTCTGAATGACCACTTTATCAGCCCCTTCAGGACACTTAGCAAAATTTTCCCGGATCCAAACAAATGAGGCGCCGGCGGAGAGTCTATCCTTGCTAGAGTCATCCTTCTCTGGAGGAGCCGCACCAATAAGGCTGAACATCTGCTCGCGCCACCCATCAGATGCGGTGCTAAAACACACAGGTTTGCCCGTGATGGGTAGTGCCAGGATCATCGACACGTCCTGAAGAGTCACCGTCATCTCCCCGGTGGGGAGGTGAAAGCTGTGTGTCTCCGGCCTCCAACGGTCAACAAGAGCAGTGATGGCCGAAGGATTGAAATTTGGCGTGGACCGAGACACGAGCTGGATGAAGGGAAGGAGTCCAAGCTTCTCGATGTACTCGGTGTACCTCTCGTCGTACGGCATGGCCTTGCCCTTCTCATCAAATTGCAAGGAGGCCTCGTGAGACCGAAGACGAAGGGGGGCAAGTACCTACAAAAATAATTACAAGTTACAACAATGTCCATGCCGAATAGAAATATGAACTAACATCTAAAATATGCAAAACATTACAAATTACCTTTCCCTCCGCAATCTTTCTAGCACGGTGCGGCTTATCATATTGTTCTTCGATAAGTTCCATCCTACATATTTTAAAAAACTACCACTAGTAAGAGATATAAATTTTTCAATATTCATTTCAACCTCATTAGGACATCTACCACATCCACACATACACAACATATAAAAATTATATAGAAATTGAGTAACCACTTTGACCATGCACAAAATCATATCACACATCTATACCGAATTAATTAAAAATCAATATTCATTTCACATGGTAACCACTTTTCAATTTTTTCAATATTCATTTTGACATCATATAGGACATCTACCACATCCACACATACACCACACATATACAATTTACAAACATATCTAGCTAGGTAACCACTTTTACATCCACAAATACACATCTATACCGAATTAATTTTAAAAATGTAAATAAACACTCCACTTGATTAACAACCATTACAACTGCTATACAAATGCTAAGAACCACAAAAAAGGGGCCTCATGCCATACTAATTTCGAAATCTAGGATGAACTAAAATTTCACCTAGTGTGGCAAAAACCGGACAAATCTGAAACATCTATTGGATGAAACTGAGGGGAACGGAGGAGATTACCTTGAGGAACGTCGGGGAGCCCAAATCCCTTCAGATCGGTGCGGATTTGGTGTGGATTTGAGAGGGGGAGAGGAGGAACCGCAGCCGCCGCCCTTGTTCTTCTTCCTTTCCTTTTTCTCTGTGAGTAAACGAGTGAGGAGACGCGGGTCGGGTCGAGCCGGGCTGGCGAGTCAAAGTCGATGTGTGGCGCCCCCAGCTCCGGCGCGACACAACCAAGGAGGGGCCCGCTCTGCCACGCTGGCAGATGTGTGGCGCCCCAGCTGGGGGCGCGGTTCCTTTATGTGTGGCGCCCCCGGTACGGGAGCCACACAAAAGGGTTAGATTTCGAATTTTTTTGAAAAAAGGGTTATTTTTGGATGAAGTTTGGGCAAAGGGTCAATTTTGTCAAATTTCACCTCTTTTTCTGGCTCTTTGTGTTCTTCAACGGGCAGCCTTGGAGCGACGGCCATGCTTGTGTACGCGCCGGAGTCGGCATCACGCTCCCACGCCTCCACGAGGCCCGTGCGGGTGACAGAGTAGAACTGGCCATCGTGGTGGATAGCGTCCTCGACGCCGTCGGGCGAGGTGGCCAGCCTCCACGTGGGGTCCTCCGCCGAGGCGAAGGCTGGTGCGCCGTAATCTCGAGTCGAGATTAGCATGGCGGCGTAGGTACCGGGGCGCGGGGACGACGACAGGACCACCTTCTGGTACATCAACGTGCGCATCATGCTGTTGTGCCACGTGAGCGTGTTGCCCCCGCGCCAGCAATGGTTGAACGGTGGCCCGTGGCCGTACCTGATGGTCAGGAAGGGATCGATGTTAAGGGTGAAGTGGTGGTAGTGCGTGCTGGGATGGAAAAGGCCCATGGTGGACATGTGCGGGAGCCCGTGCTGCTCGCCGGTGGCCGGGTTGACGAGGTAGATCTGTCCCTGTTCGTCGGCAGTGGCGAGCCACCCGCGGGCGGAGCCGACGACCAGGTGGTCGCGCAGCGCGGGTTCCGGGGCGGGCACGGTGGCGCCGCGCCGATCGGCGATGGAGAAGAGCTCGACGGTCTCTGGCTTGTTGTTGCAGGGGAGAACGAGCCAGGGCGCGTGAGGCTTGAACATGTCGTCATCGCAGGACGCGGCAAAGACGGCGGCGAAGGCGACGCGGTCGAGGAAGCCCAGGCGGTCATGGATGTTCGCGAGCAGGTCGTCAGGCATAAGGCTGGGGCATGGCCCGGCGGCCTCGGCTTTAATCTTGGCGGCCTCGGCGTTAATCTTGAAGGAGTCGGCCTTCCTACGCCTGGCGGCGGCGCCCTTGCTTCTCCCCATTAGCCGGCGGCGGCGGCAACAACGCGATTGGCGAGCGGCGGCGGTGCTTCCTGCGTCTGCTAGCGCTGGGAACATCTAACCTAATGGCTCGATGCTTTTTGGGCCGGGCCACGAACTCATTTACTACTCCTCGTATCTTCGGCCGGACAGAAATTTCACTCCGGTCGGATTTTTTTGTTTTTGACATGGCACTCGGGTCGGATTGGGTATGCGCAACCAATGAGCCCTTAAATTAGATTGCGTACAGAAATAGACCAACTTAGGCCCAAACTGAAAACTGCACTCCAAGAGAAGAATATAAATACTTGTGACAAAAGAGAAGAGTATACACCGGATAGCTGAAAATTCGATGATCATACATGTTCATTTGTTCCTGCTTGAAAGCGTGCAGTCCCAATACACGATCCTTATACATATATTTACTTTCTGGTTCAATATCTATCACTCTTTCGGTGAAAATCAGTTTATAGTTTTACCGCTTGTATCTATTTTACGAATGCACATTTTCTTGTACCAGACTACTCATTTAGCTTTTTAAGTTCTTTAAGCGGCACTTATAAAAAGACAACTGCTTAGTTTCATACGATGTCCCTTCATACATAAAGCTCTAGGCATTTCATATTATAATAATCCCAAAATTAGAATGGCCAACATTTTTATAAAGAGTGCAATGTTTTGAACAAAAGCGCTAAAAAGATCTAGAAATTATAAAATGCATATAACAATTGAAAAGTTCGCTACTGAGGCCTAATTGTCGAGCTGGTCGAAATGGGCATATGGTTTTTGCCGAACTTGCACTCCAGATGAGAAACCAACCATGAAGAAGAAAAAAGAAGTGGAAACAGTGTGTTGCTTTGGTGATATCATGATGATGTCGGCAAATCTAAATTTCACTTCAAAATTTGATGCATTAGAAATAGTGAAAACATAATGAGTCGTATATTTTACTTTAAAATCATAATTTTACTAGGGCGAAGTATCCAGTGAAAACCAGTGTTTGGTCCAAACTTGAAAACTTCCGTTCCTTGCCATCGGATCGACATCAGACATCCCAAATTGAAAGTGGGAAACAATCAAGCCAATTAAACACACTTTTACTCATAACTCCCTGCCCTTACCCATTTCCTTGAAACCGATTTAGTCAAAGAAAAAAGAGCACGCGTTCGTTGATTTCAATCTAGCACAAATATAGGCACAAAGATGGTCCAAAAATCATCCAACACTTTAGCTTCAACAGTAGGTTGTCCGTGAGAAATGCATCATAAGATTTCATGGGAAGATTCACCACCGCCGGAGAACAAGCGCGTTCGTATGCGGGGGATCACACACGGCGAAACGATTTTGGCTGGGGCCGGAGGAGGGTAAGGGAGAGGGCTCATGGCAGGGGGGGCTGAGAAGTGCTAGGGCATACGGACGACGGAAGGCTAGCGCCCATGGTGATCGGCCTTGGATGAGTCTCCATGGCCGCACAGATCGTAGATGGATAATGTGTTGTGTTTTGTTAACTGAATCAGTTTGAAGGAGATAGGGGAAGGCAGGGGCTATTAGCAAACTATGTTTAAGTGGTTGTGGCGTTCCACATTTTTAATATGGGTTGTATGTTGTCGATCCGATGGCAAGGAACGGAAGTTTTCAAGTTTGCGCCAAACACAAGTTTTCACCTGATACTTCGCCTTTTACTTGAGAGAAAAACATAATGCTAAACTTAAGGAAAAAAAGAAAGTGAATTAAAAAAACGCGACCTTGGTGAGATACCGGAAATTCGTTCCTGATAGGATTCGAAATCTAGTCGGCAAGACTGCACCATTGTGTCCCTACCACTAGGCCTCTGCCTAGTGAATTTATGATGCGTCCCTTTTTTTTCTAGAGTACGCAATTGCGTACCTGAATTTTATAGAAGGCAGAGTTATTTATACAAGACTAGAACCTGGGACAACACCAGGGCCAAGAACTCCAACAAAGTAAAACAACTACTCTCTCTCAAGTCTGTTCTCCACTCCGACGTTCTGGACTTACATCATCAGCCAAAGCAATTGAATTATGAGCAAAACAATACTCCTAGTTTGGTTAAAATCAGCACAAACTACACAATTATTACTAACTATTCTAAAGAGCAGCGATTCCTCGGCCTACCAGCGCGTGTGCCACTGTAGCGTCGCACTGTAGAGTGCTACAGTGGCTACAGTGCGTCGCTACATTAGGTTTTTTTTTTTGCCAACTATTCTAAAGAGCAGCGATTCCTCGGCCTACCAGCGCGCGTGCACTGTAGCGTGCTCCAGTACTACAGTGCGGCGCAACATTAGGCTTTTTTTTTTGCCGAAAAAATCATCGCGCTCTCAGCTGTCCGGGACTGTAGCGTGCTGCGGTTCCTCGCGCTCTCAGTAGTCTTTTTATTTTTTGCCAGAAAAAATCATCGCACTCTCATCTATCCGGGTACTGTACCCTGCTATGCGTCGCTACAGCATGCTTTTTTTTGGCAGGAAAAAAAAACTTCGCGTTCTCCGAAAATTATATACACGAAATATATGCGCGCCGACGAGTAAGTTCCATTCAAGTCTAGCTCCTTAATTTCGGATTCAGATTCGCACAAACATTTGAGAAATTTTGTCCAATTCGCCGCACTCGGTAATCCGTTTGTATAGCTCCTTAATTTTGGATCCAGATTCGCACAAACATTTGACAAATTTTGTCCAATTCGTCGCTCTCGGTAATCCGTTTGAATTTTCATTTCACAAGTACATGTATGTACACCACCCTTTCAAACAACTTTTTGCATAAAAGTCCCCACGCGTTTTTTTTGCAGTAAAGTAACTTTTCGGAAGAAAGCCCCGCTCGCCACTTTTTGCAAAAAAAACCACGCATTTTCCAAAAATTATAAATCGGCCTCTCGGAATAAAAACACGCGGTTCTTTTACATAAATATCCTTGCCTTCTCTACATATTACAAACTAATTTCAGTAACATCACCACCAAATAAATTTTCCAAAACTAATTTTATTAACATTATTTTTAGCAGCATACATATTTCATATTACACTGCAATACTATTTTCTCAATTTGTTTCCCATACAAACTAATTCACCGACAAAAAATAATAGTAATACCGTAGAATTTTAGATTAATTTCAAAAAAATCATAACTAATACACTGTGCACGGGAAAAAAAATGTTGAACGTACCAAAATGTTTTTAAAAATAAATCCTACTTATTTATACCGAATTCACGAATGCTCGAAAAAATTACCCATGGTTATTTAACTTAACAAAATTAAACAACTGTTAACCATACTTAAATGCCAAAACTTCCCCCTAATTCACAATGTGTCTATTTTTTTTGGAGAATTCAAACGTATATGAGTGTATTCCACACTTCTACCAGCTGCAGAACATTCAAATGTATATGACTATTTCCCATCAAAAATATGATGAACATACCAAAAAAATATCAAAAATAAATCCTACTTATTTATATCGAATTCACGAATGCTCGAACAAATTAACCATGGTTATTTGACTTAACAAAATTAAACAACTTTTAACCGTACTTAAAATGCCAAAACTGTCCCCTAATTCACAAATGTGACGTCGCTAGATGACGTCACCACGTCCCCACCTGTCGGAAATTCGACATTTCCACAAATAATTTCGATAATTTCTAAAATCTTGGACTATGGACCCCGCCTGTCAGACAACTAATAATTACATTTCCAGAAATATTTCAATATTTTAAAATTTCAAATACATTTCAAATCTGAGCATTTAACTATCTACCCACCGTGAAAAAAAAAATCAAACATATCACAAAAAAAAGGCTCACTACTTATGTCATATGATAGAATTTCAAATTTACATATTTCCAAAAATTAACGGACTTTCAAATCTCACCGTCTTATAAAGTAAAAATTGTCCAAATCTAACCAAATTTAGACCGTAGCCTTCTTTTCGAATTTCAATAATTACCAAACCAACACGATTTTTTAATATGTATATTCTCAAATTTGAATTATACCACACATCCGCGACGTACAAATTTGCATATTTTCAAAATTTAGATGCCTTTCAAATCAAATCTACATAACTTCCCAATTTGAACGACTTTCCAAATCTAGACAATCTTTTAGACACGAACTTTCTTTCAATTTCATTAATTTCCAAATATTCAAAAAAAATTAAATGCCCGCATTTTCAAATTTTAATTTTACCCACACACTCGCGGCGATGTTACCTAGTATTCTCGTAATGTATGCTAGAATTTAAAGGTCTGTACAAATCGGGTCACTTTTATGTGCGTTGGCAGCTGATCACAATGCCACGATAGCATGACGTTAGCAACTCGTATATGAAACAAACAAAATCCTGTGGGTACCAACTCCCAACGTCCAGTCTCCAAAGGTAGTAATATGGTCAAAATCAGCACAAGGATCTCATCAAGTACCCATCAGTGTATAAACTACTTCTACTAGCAGTATTTACATCAAATTCATCACCTAATACGACACCGTACCCGTGTGCAAATTAGGCACGGGCAGGGTCGGTCAGCCCAACGTGACACGCGACTCGTCGTGCGTCGTGGCGGACGCCGGCGACGAGAAGTACGGGTCCGACTCCACCAGCCCGTCCAGGAAGTCCGCGAACCGGTGCTCCCGCTGCCTCCTCGCCACGGCGGCGCCCTCCTCCAGCGCCCGCAGCAAAGACGCCGCCTTGGCCTTCCCCTGGGACTGGCCGCGCCGTCCTCCGCGAGCTCCCTCACCGTCTCCTGCGCGCCGCCCACCGCCAGCACCTCCGCGACCGCCCGCTCGCCGCCGGCCATGACGAGGTTGAGCAGCGCGGACGCCGCGTTCTCCCTGGCCCTCCCGGTCTCGGAGCCGCCGGGCTCGACAAAGTCCACGAGGATGCGCACCCCGGACACCATGGCGAACGCGCCCAGGCTCTCGGCGCACCCGGCCACCTGCGCGATGACGGCGGTGGCGTCCTCCACGATCCCCGTCCGCCCGTCCGTCATCACGAGCGAGAACAGCGCCCTTACGGCGCCGAGCTCGACGAGGGCGGCCCGGTTGAGCGGGTACAGGGCGACGCCGAAGAGCGCCTTGAGGGCGTCCTTGGTGGCGCGGGTGCCCTTCCCGGCGCGGAGGAGGGCGATGAGCGCGGCGAGGAGCGGCCGCTTGGCCCCCACGATGGGGCGGTAGGCGTCGACGCAGAGGAGGCTGGCAACGGTGGCCGCGGCGTGGTGCGCCGCCGCGTACTCCTCGGCCCGCATGGCGGCCGCGAGCGCGTCGAGGATGCCCGGGGAGGACATGAGCTGCTCCCGGGCGGAGATGGAGATGTTGAGCAGCGCGGCGGCGGCGTCCTCTGCGGAGGCGGACGTGGAGGGCGACATGAGCTGGGACGCGAGGTAGGGCACCGCCCCCGCGTCGGCCAGCGGCGCCCGCACCTCCGGGTCGTCCTTGGAGGCGCGCCGGAGCTCGGCGACGGCGGCCGCCGTGGCGCCGGCGTCCCGCACCGCCGCCGCGCCCCGCAGGCGGCCTACCAGGGTGCGTGCCGTGTTCCGATGCGCTTCCATCGATCGATCGCTGCTGCGTCGGAGGGATCTGGGCCGGGGTTGCGTGCGCCCGCGTGGGTAGATGCGGTTTTGGAGCTCGCGTCGCTGAATGCGGTTGGTTGGTGGCGCGAAGGAGTTGACGTGTGTGATTTCTATCTGCTTCGCGTCGTGTGTTTGAAGCTTCTCCCTCATCGTGGCTTCAAACCTCTTTTTGCTCATTTCCTTTTTTTTAATGTATGTAAATGTAAGTATAAAACCATGTACGGACATGTTGCAAGAAGAACAGTCGGGATTGAAAAAACAAATGAAATCGTAAAAAGGTTTCTCCTGCCAGTCAAGGTGAGAAGTATGTGGGCATTTTCGTGGGGTCGGGTTTTGACCTCGACTGGTTCTGAAATTTGATTTTTTTTTTCCCTTTTGAAAGGGTAGTTTAAACCCTCGGCCAGTCCATCGTGCACCCAACTCTTTTTATTAATTTATTCGACAAATGCATAAAAACTCTAAAGCAACTTTTGTGACGACATCTGTCACTACTCTTACCAATTTGATGAAAGGTGGACATGATCAAAATTGTTTACCCAGACTTTACACCAACACATGTTATTTAAATCTTTGGGCCTCAACCAAACCGCGCAATGACGAGTCGGGAGCACAAAACGGTCCAGCAGAATTTCCGTGGCCACCACATGCGCATGCTTCCTCCACATGCCGCCGCCCAAACAGTACTTTTACTTTTGTTAGAGGTTAGAGAACTTGTCAGTGACAAAATGGTTAGGAGGGTGGTTGTACTCCTATCCCACCAGAGTTCAAACCCAGATTTAACGCTGGTGTTTTTCATTTAAGACGGAATATTCTTCAGTGGGAGGCGACGTCCCGTCAACAGCAAGACGCCCGTGGTGATTTCGTCAATCTCAATACTCAGACCCACGACTCGGTCTCGGAGTCAAGACAAAGGTCTCAACCCTAAATATAACTACTATGACGGAATGCATGACGTTCACTATTGTTGTTGCGAATGATTAAACCATATGTATGCATTATGCGTATGATCTGGTGGATCGAATTAATGCAATAAACTATACATTTTTACCTGACTACCATTGTAACAAAACAAAACAAAACAAAAATCGTGGTGCTCTCTTTCGTGTCCCTCTCCCGCTTCAGTACGGGTGAGTGTTTTTTCATCTCGCCTGTGCGTTCGGGCATTCAACAGATCGGTTAAAAAAAAGCATGATAAACCCAATCGAGGCTCCCTACATAACAAATGGCTAGAATGTTATGCGTGGTCCGTACGGTGCGCTGAGGTCTGAGTAATATATTCCACGTCGCCACTGTTTTTACACTTCAGCTCTCGAAATATGAACATATCAACCTGCAGAGTGCAGTCCATTACAAAAACATTCCGTAGCAACCCAAAGACATATACGCTAGTATATTAATTCGCAATTTTTTTTTGACAAGTATCGTTATTAAAGTAGAAGTTAATCATCTTAAATTGGCATGATTATACACATTCTGCTAGGAAGCTTTCTACTCACAAATCACAAGGAGGCCTAGCCTGGGAAAGTTACTACCAAAAAAAGCACTACCATATATCATCAACTCATAGGTTTTCCCATCGTAGGGCAGACTAAAAATGAGTTGAAAAAACCATAAATTAATGTCTCACGTGGTCATCAAACAGACGTGCATTAAAAAAGAATGACAAAAAAAAAGACCTAAAGGAAGCAAAAAAAGAGTTGGTAGGTTGGTTGAGTAGACGAACCCATGCTCCACGCAACGCGGCTTACACGAAGCCGAATCCTCCTCGAACTCATTTGCGTGGAAATCCACAGGCCTTACCGCCTCCTCGGACAGGCTCCCCGGCAGAATCACCCGACAACAATAAACCAGACAACTGAATGTATTTTCTCCGATGGCAAAAAATCATGACCTAAAGGAAGCAACAAAAGAGTTGGTAGGTTGCTTGAGTAGACGAACCCATGCTCCACGCAACGCGGCTTACACGAAGCCGGATCCTCCTCGGACTCTTTTGCGTGGAAACCCACAGGCCTTACCGCCTCCTCGGACAGGCTCCCCCGGCAGAATCACCCTCTCGCCGGGCACACACCTTCACATGCAAATTTTGGAGCACCGTGCTCTGATACATGGGCTTCAAGCCCACCCAACCAGGCCGTACCAACTCTTTAGCCCTCCAGGCTGGAGTTACGAGCGTGCACCACCGCGCTCGGCTGATAGCAGACGACCGGGCTGGTTAATTAAGTCGCTGTTTGCGCCCGTCCGTTACCGGTGTGGGACTAAAAATTAGGTACCCCTGCGTGCACCATCCAACGTTGCGGCGCGCTGCGTACTGCAGCCACACCATCTCTCTTCCCTGTTCGTTCGTAGATCGGAGTGATGACGGAGACGTACTTCCACCGCCTGGCAGTTACAGCCCACATGATTACCCAATTCCAATTAGCAGGCCCATGCAACATAACGGCAGAGTTTTCCATCTTTATTTTTCCTGACATTGTTCAGAAAATCGCCGAATAAAATGAAAAGAAAAAATTATTTGGAGATGGGGAGGTATCGATCCCCCTTCCTCATAAGATGCATCCATAAGCGCTCTACCATTTGAGCTACATCCCCATTTACAACCACTTCGGTTAATCCAATGCAATTAATATTAATTATTAGTATCTTAACTAGCAATAGCCCAACATATGGTGCTACTGGCGCACAACATCAGAGAACTTTTTTTTGAGAAACACAGTACAAACGCAAACGCTCACATACACGCGCACACACTCACCCCTATGAACGCACGCACGCACACCCTACCCCTATGAGCACCTCCGAAATACTGAGCCGGCGGATCGAGTCTTGAGATTGACGAAGTCACCACGGGCGCCTCGCTGTCGACGGGAACGTCGCCTCCCACTGAAAGAATATTCCGCCTAAATGCAACACACAGATGTCAAACCTAGGGTTTGAACTCTGGTGGGCTGAGGGTACAACCACCCTACTAACCATCCAACCACAGGTTGGTTTGCCACAACATCAGAGAACTTGTCTGTGACAAAATGGTTAGGAGAGTGGTTGTACCCCTATCCCACCAGAGTTCAAACCCAGATTTGACGCTGATGTTTTGCATTTAAGACGGCATATTCTTCAGTGGGAGGCGACGTTCCCGTCGACAGCAAGGCGTCCGTGGTGACTTCGTCAATCTCAAGACTCAGACCCGCGACTCGGTCTCGGAGATGCTCATACGGATAGGGTGTGCGTGCGTGCATAGAGTGAGTATGTGCGCGCGTATATGAGCGCTTAGTTGTACTGTGTTTCAAAAAAAAAAGTTAGCAAAACTTAGATTACATCTTCCTTCTCATGTTCACCTTTAGACTAATCGGCGCACGTGCCTTTCCTATGCCATGTGTGTGCAGACAGTCTGTCACGGCTCCCTTTTTTTTTCCTCTGAACTATCACGGCTCTTGAAACGCCAGGTATCTCGTGGCACCTCCGAGAAATTGAAATTAGATATTATGCCATGTCCTAGGTACTGAATGTGGTTAAAACCCTCGGAGCTCAGAATTTGTAGTTGTGTTCACTTCTCTGCCTTCAAATCAATCATGCAAATAAAAGGTCCTCAAAACCTTGGCCCAATATGTTTCCTAGGTCCTAAATGTGATGCTTAGAACTTATGACAGTATTTGGTAGTTAAACTAACCTGGGTTAAAGATTTGCCAATAAAGACGTTATATACATGCTATATTCTTATCGCTAGGGCGAAGGAAGATGGTCAGGTTGGAGGGCTCATTCCTCATTTAGTTGAGGGTGGACTATCTATATTACAGTATGCGGACGACACTATTTTATTGATGGAACATGATCTAGAAAAAACGGTTAATATGAAACTTATTCTCTGCATTTTTGAGCAATTATCAGGCTTAAAAATTAATTTTTCATAAGAGTGAGATCTTTAGTTTTGGTAAGGCGAAGGATGCGGAGGACCAGTACAGGCGTATCTTTGGGTGCGAATCTTGTACTTTGCCTTTTAGATATCTAGGAGTGCCGATTCATTATAGGAAAATTCAGAACTCTGAATGGTATATATCCAGTTGAAATCCGTTCTGAAGGCAAACTGGGATGCTGGAAAGGAAAGATGCTCTCCTATGGAGACCGTCTTGTCCTTGTTAACTCGGTGTTAACTAGCTTACCAATGTTTATGTTGTCATTTCTTGAGATACCCAAGGGGTGAGAAAAAGACTTGACTGTTATAGATCTCGCTTCTTTTGGCAAAGTGACGAGAATAAGCGAAAATATAGATTAACAATATGGAACATCATCTGTAGACCAAAAGATCAGGGCGGTTTGGGAGTTGAAGTACTGGAACTTAAAAATAAATGTTTGCTCAGCAAGTGGTTGTTTAAACTTTTAAATGAAGAAGGGGTACGGGAGGAACTGCTGCAGAATAAATGCCTACATAGTAAAACTTTAGCTCAAGTGGAAGAACAACCACCAAATCTCTGTTTTAGAAAGGACTCATGAGGGTTGGGAAGACACTTGGTTGGGTAGCACCCCATTAAAAAAATCAGTATCCGTCATTGTTTAACATTGTGCAGCAAAAGAATGTGTCTGTCCATGATGTTTTTCATAATGCGCCTCCAATTAATTTGAGTTTTAGGAGGGCACTTGTTGGTGATAAATGGGATATGTGGTCTCACTTATGCCTAAGATTGATGGATATTACTTTGACTGATGTTCTAGATACTTTTCATTGGAAGCTCACACAGAATGGTCTTTTTACGGTAAAAATCTATGTATGAGGATTTAATGAATGGCCATACTAGATTTCTACGTAAAATCTATGGTCTTTTTACGTAAATCTCTCTATCTATCTATTCGCTATCATGTATAGAAACATATGAGCTGTCGACTGTCGTACAATATTATATTCGAATATATATTATGTTATGGGGAATACTTTCATGAGCTGAGTAATGAGATGTAATTTCGTTAGTGCTATGAGCCTATGATCTATGTTGTAGATGTATATTATTACCCCATTTTTTATATGTTTCTTCTGATCAAACTAGTATGCTAGGAAAAGAGAAGGGGGGCGTGTGTATTAGATGGAGTCGACTGATAGTAGCAAATAGGTGGTGGCCGAAGATTTGAGAAGTACTATGGGTTTTATCTTCACGTGTCTACCTTATTAGGGATAAACAGATATGTTATGCGTTATGTTTGCCTTGTGACAGAAAACGTGGCACATATTAATTCAAGTATACACATGAGATCATTCAACATCATGTTATTATACATAAGGCAATACTATATGGTTTCATTTATTAATTTTGAGCTTTTGAATAATCCACTTGCTTATAGAGTAATAGAAAATTATGTTGCATCATTTGAATATATATTAGAACATGATGTCCATACAGTGCTAATCATATTGTATATATATTGCATTGAAACTATCTTGTCCATAAGTGTGTTATATTTGTGACACCATATTCACCAGAGAGAGAGCAAGTGAACCAATGAACACCGGTACACTTTTAACGTAAGAAACATTTTTTACATTGATGCACTATATTTTATATTTCAGTTACTAATTAATCCGAAATACAAAATATCTCTTACACTTAGATTTACAATTTGCATATTAGATCCACGGCGCCTTCTCTGTTTCCGACGGCAATGCATTTAGTTTTATATTTAATATATATTAGTTTTCATCTCGTACTAATAAACTGCATTACCTGACAATCACCACAGTTGAGGTAGTTGCAAAACATACATCGTATGGTTATCTTTCATATTTTCATGATCAAACATATCTTTTGTATCGGGGGAATATTATCAAGGCCTTGTTTGGTATATTAGATTCGAAGCGTTCTGCTTAGTATTATCCCGTTGGTATTCGGTGAAAACACTTCCTTCACCGAATCCTCTTCTTTCACCTAATCAACTTCCCATCAATAAAGTTTGGGTGTTTGGCAAACATGGATTGATTCGGTTGTATTTCACGAAAATATTGTCGCAATGTAAGCAATAAAAGTTAGATTTGTAGAGTTCGCATGTGTGTTAGTGAATCCATAAGGTCTCACATGCAAGGTAAGCTCCAGCTTGCACGTGCTATATATATCCCTCGGCCAGAAGAGAGAAAAAACGACTATCAGCGTAAGAAGCCCGATGAGCAGAGCATGGAGGCGGCATGCCGGCAGTGTCACGCAGACGAAAAACACGAGAGGAGAGGTGGGTGGTTCCTATATGGCGCCCGTTACCTCCGCTACGAACGCAACATGCACCAAGTGGTGTGGCCTAGATAAGCTTTACTCAACTGGTTTTGTGAACTTTCTAGAAGATTCCGGGCGGTATTTTCTAGTTCGGTTTTCTCAATCATTTTCCTGTTCATTTTGCGTTCCTAATTTATGAACATTTTTTCAAATCCACAATTTTTTTTAAGATAATGAACTTTTTCCACATTTGTTAACATGTTTCAGATTCATGAACATTTTTAAAATTCGAGACATTTTAAACCGTTTTTCTCCCAAATCAACAACAAAAGCGAAATGAGGAAAAAAAATCAAAGTTGTGCGACTTAGTTGGGCCGGCCCACTATAACTCCACGCGAGCGTTCGTGCTGTAGCGGATGCTACAAACGCAAAATAGAAGTTCCAGGAGAGGAGTGTCGTGGTTCCAGCTTGGCCGGTTGACCTGACATGTTTTGCGAGGATTGCAGGGATTGTGCCCACCCAATACCTGCCTACCAAACGGCCCAATGTGTTTTGTGTGTACCAAACAAGGCCTGATGAATCATCTTCGGCTGATAAAAGAACAAGCACGGGCCGAGAAGTGGATTCCTCCACCTCGAGGTTCTGCTAAGATTAATGTCGACGCGGCCGTCTGTAAGCAGGGGTGGGCCGGTGCAGTGGCAGCCGTTTGCAGGGATGATGAAGGCAAGTTCATGGGAGCTTCGGCTGTGGTTCTTCAAGGCGTTGATGATCCAGCTGTCTTGGAGGCAATCGCATGCAGGGAAGCTCTTGCCTTGGCCTCAGACCTAAACTTAAGCAAGATCATGGTTGCCTCAGACTGCCTGGAGGTGATCACGAGTCTACGAGGACCCTATCTGGGCAAATTCAGTACTGTTGTCAAGAAAGTTCATCTCCAAGCAGCAGATTTCCTGTCGTCGTGTTTCGTGCACGAGCGAAGAACTTCGAACATGGAGGCTCACGGGCTAGCGCGCGTCAGTCTACCGTGCTTTTGGCCGTCACATCTGGCTCCACCAGACCCCGGATGATTTCTGCATTCCTATAAACATTATTGATCAGTAAAGTGGCGACTATGTATCCTCAAAAAAAAAAAAACTCCGGCTGATAAAAGAACAACTCAGGCAAGCAGCATGTATGTTTGCGGGCACTCCAAGTCCGACAACATCTCCTTCCTAGCTAGCATGTACAATTTGATTCCATAATCTTCTGGCTAACAAGCCATCTCGGATCAGGATGCTCTGCTTAATTAACAAGTATGGCAGCTAGCCATGCATGCACGGGTGAGTAAAGAATATGACTAGCTAGGGATCGAGTCGTCCTACAATGGAAAAAGCGAAGATACATAAAAGAAAGAAAGAGGCAGGTAGTCATCTGGCCAGAACTCAGTTGGATTGAAGATGATGTTGTTTTGATCATCACCATTTCTGCTTAGCTCCTGCATGCTCTCCGACGTCTAAGCACCTGCCTACGATCATTTCAATCGCAGCATCAGCGCCTCCACCGACGTTATCACCAGTTCACCAGCTGCGCCCATGGAAATGGGTCGAGCTGCGCGCAGTTGGACTCCATCACGTAACTGTCAGAAAATTGGTCACATTCACATCCATTGCCCAGAGCCCAGGAAACTTCTCACGCTGTCTTCCTCCTCCGTCGACGTCGATCGTCTGAGGACCGTTCGTCGGCGACCTATTAGCCCAAGCGGGTATCCATCGTGACATTGATTACCCCTCCGTTCAGTGCTTTCCATACGACAACGAGTGTGCACGCCGAGTGCTGTAGTATTTCTTTTCGTATATTGTGCTCCCTCTCTGATAAAATTAATGTACTCACTCACTTCTACTCCTACTATCTAGTACAGTATATATATATCTAAACTATAGGTTTGCTCTATGTCAAATTAATTTCATTTGGAAAAAATTATAGAAAAAAATATCACTATGTAGAACTCGAATTTATTTTTGTTAGACTCAACATAAATATATTTTAGTAGTGCTATATAGATTTGAGGTGGCACAGGTTTTGACACATTTTTCTTTAATCCAACCAAACTTATAGTAGAAGTTTGACTTGGTACAAACCTATAGCTACAATAGTCTTGGAAAAGAGAGAGTATTCTGTGTAATCATCATATAATATATATAATTTTATATTAATTGTATTTAATATCATATATATTGATCCTTTCTTGGAACACCGCATCAAATTTTAGAAAGCTCGATTTGGTCCACAAATCTATTTTCATGCGATCGTGTCCGTGCCATCCTTCTAACAAGAACATGCATATATATTCCGGCCCGGTCGACCACAGATGGATGAAAAATTGCAAATAAAGCTAGAATTTATTATATACCTCATTTTAAAAAGAAACATTAATTCAAGAATTAATTTTGTCCTTTTAATTTGGTCTTCCAATGATAGAAGCATAACGAAATGCAACAATTCATAGGTTTGAGCTGCCTGCACGCAACCAAACCACCGTCGGCAGCCTGTGCCGGCCGGCGGCGACACCGCACCATATATACATTTGCCACCATTTCCTTCCTTATTTCCCACACGCATCCCAAGAAACAAACAACGTTTTTCCTATATCAAAGTATGTCCACGCACTGTGGCGATCGACGAAGAAGAATACAAAACGGTCGCGATCCGGCGGCACCCTGTCACGTAACAATCGCCGGCCGCGGCCGCCGGACCTACAAGAATAAAACTAATCAGCAGCTCGTCCGCAACTCGTCGGCGTGCAGTATCCACGGCGAACTTCCATTTACGCGGCGACCGGCAGCTTCAGAGCGCGGGAGTGCAACTTCCGGAGCGTGTCCCCGAACCTGTCCAGGTCGAGGCTCACGTTCTGGCCGCCCAGGTATACGCGAGCCACGAGGTCCCACCCCTTGCCTTGCTTCGCCTTCTCCGGGTCGGCCACCACCACGTCGTCGGCCGCGTACCGCCGCCGCAGCGAGCTCTCGCTCGCCAACACGTCGTACTGCTCGTAGTGCACCTCCATCATGCCGCACGCCGCCGCGTAGCACCCGCGCGCGATCGGCGGCACGCCCAGCGGCGCCACCTGCAGGAGCACGGCGCGGCCCGGGCGCAGGAACAGCAGCTTGGTCAGGTCGGCGCCGTGCACGCCCGCCAGCACGTCGCACGCGCTCACCGCCGCGTACTCCGATGACAGCGGCGCGCCGTTCGCCGTCTCCAGGATCGACACGTCATACCCCACCGACCTCGCGAGCTGCGCCACGGCCGCCTCGTTCTCGATCACCCGCGTGCCCTTGCGCGAGAGGATACCCAGACGAGGTCGACGTGAAGACGTGTTCGTCGTCCTTTGCTGCGCCTCTGGTGGCGCGTCGACGTCTCTGTATGCGCCGGCGAGGAAGCTGTGGAAGTCGACGAGGGTGCGGTTGTCCCGGGTCCTCGCGGGGTCGGCGGACAGGATACCGTGGAACCGCGTCCCGACGATCGCGCCCGGGAAGCAGTGCGTTCGCTTGTCGTGGAGGAGGTCGATCACCTGATGGTTCGACAGGCCGGAGACGAGCTCCCGGAACGTGCCGGCCCACCACGGGTTGTACGCGAGGACAACGAACACGACCCGGCGACGAAGGTGCTGCACCGTCAGCCACGCCGGCAGGAACGCGTCGTTGAAGGCGTGGAACAGGTTGCCCGTGTACCCGCCCGCCGTCATCACCAGCGCCGGCGCGTCGTGGACCACGTCGCAACGGTGCTGCTCGGACGCCGTCTCGTTGGGGCGGGCCGAACGAAGCCGCACCTCGTGGATCTTCTCCATCAGGTGCCGCTCCCACTTGCGCGTGTAGGGACGGATCCGCTCCTCCTTGTTCTCCTGCACGGTGGCGTTGGACGCGGGACCGTGTGCCGGCGGGAAGAGCAGGAAGGACAGCGACGAGGCGTCGGTGCGCACGTCGCCGGCCATGAAGCAGACGTCGGTGTTGAAGTCGGAGCGGTCGCAGCATATGCCGTGGCTGGGCATCGACGCGCACGGGGAGCGCACCTGGTTGTCCAGAACCACCGCGTCGTGCACCGCATTGCCGCCGACGCCTCGTCCATGTCCTCTCGTCGCTTTACCCAATGACGATGGCCGAGGCTCGAAGAAGTCGACGCCGGCGGCGGGCGCCAGGAACCGCGGGGCGTAGACGAGCGCGCACATGACGACGGAGAGGAGGAAGAAGAATTGGACGAACCCCGGCCACCTGCTAGCCTTCTTACCACCGCCGCCGCCGCCGCTCCCGTCCTCCATGGCGCCGAGGCTGTTCTCCTCGTCGAGCGTCGAGGCCATGACGTCGTGGCCCGCGGTGGAGAAATGGTAACGGTATTGATCGGTGCAGCTAGCTCCGCGTTGCTCGCGTGGTCGATGGGGTTTATATAGGCCGGCGACCGAGACGAGTCGCACACGCCGGCGCTGGGCATTGATGTGCGTGCGAAAATTCCTTCATACCAGCCGCTGTCAGGTGACCCGCAGAGTGTCACATCTGGGTTGCGTCAGTTTCTTCTGTCCCTGTTCACAGATGTTCCAGTATTCGGCATCTGCAGCTATCTTCCAGCGTTTCTTCTCCTCTCGTTCGGTCGGCGGCCATGGATATCTAGAACCAACCTGTGCAGAGACTCCACTCAATCACCCACACGTATCACATCTAGAACTTCAGAAAAACTATGCATATATACACTCCGTGCTAGTCTGCTACAGTAAGCAGTCGACGATGCAGAGACCATGACGTAATATGAAAGCTCTTTTGTATCTCCCAAAAGATATTATTTTTGTAGTACTGTATCATGTAACCTTGACGCTTGTGCATAAAAAAGGATAAACAGAAAGACGGGAAACTTGCTAACTTTGGCTAGATAACTGGCCGTTTAGTGTGAACGTATACGATTGTCAATGTCTGCCCATAAAAAAAATACTTTGGACGAGTAGCTTCGATCAGTTTATGTATTCTTATTTAGCGTGTAGAGAGCAGTAGTGGACAATCTATTTTGTGCACAATTGAGGAGGTTTATTACTGACGGTACAGGCTAAAACAGGCAGCAATTGAAAGACAGCTTGTTTATGCGTGTTCTTCCTCATATGGTATGTGACCGGGGTGAATGAAGGAAGTAGGATGAAGGGACAAAGTTTTCTTGGAGTTGGACTCTACCCGACCGAAACAATTGTGTCCATCTGAAACAACGTGAGCTGTTTAGTGATAAGGAGGATGCACATCACTTTTTTTTTCTCTATCGATATTCGGCTAAACTTAGGTTGGACTGTGTTCGCGAGATCTTGTCTTGCTCCTCGAACCTAGGAAGGGCCGGAGATTTCATAGCGATTGCTTAGCGCGTACGCTCATCTCTGGTTTAGTTTTGCTGCAATGTGTTGGTCGCTTTGGCATACCCGCAATAAGGTGACCATTGAACTTAAAATAATTAACCAATCTGCAAATTGTCTCATCAAAATGTTATTTTATATGCAAAATTGGAGGTTGTTGGTTAAGCCAGAGACAGATCGGCGTTGTAGGGTGACGGGCGCGCTAAGTGGTGGTTTCTTCAACCGATGTATGAACTCGTTACCATGTTGGATTTATATATGAAGTCAGGCTTAGGCCATCTCTCTAAAAAAACAACGGGTGGCTATGTAAAACCGCCTTGGCAGAGCAATTCGGACCTAGAGTCGTGACAAAATAAAAAGGAAGAACATGAGACACAACTCAAGAGCTACAAACCTCCCTGGTGAATTAGTTTATAGTTTGAGGCAGGAGGAATGGAAGGGCTCAGGAACTCACCATTGTCGCCCTTACCCCCTCGCTTAGGGTCTAGAGTTGGATCGATGGGCAAGGCGAGCTAACACATGGCAATAAAGAGTAATGGTTGGTGTGTGGTGCTAGAAAGAGGGATACCGTTGACGGAGAAGAGGTAAAAAGTAGAGCAGAGGATAGTGGTGGCACATATTATTACGATGGAGTGGGCCGTGAGCATGGATCTAATGGTTAGGGCAGCGGTGTAAGAACAAGTGGATATGATGCAAAGGGGTGGGACGTTCAAGATAAAGACACCTGGTACTGATAGTTTATGCATCCTACCTACCCGGATGGTTTAATATAAAGACCAAACAATATCCTGATGTAAATGATATGCAAATATTAATATTGTAAACTGTTATATCTGGACCAGTTCCACTAAGATGCATCAAACCCATGACAAGAGTTTCCCATTTAAAGTCCGCCTTCTTGGATGATGGCATTGTCTTTGGTATGTTTGGATTGTGATCAAAGTGCACCCAACCTGACCACGACAAAAAAGTGGGTTTTATTGGGTTAATTGCCAGTTTTGACATATCAATGTTCCTTAATCAACTCTAGCTCTTTTATCCAATGTTGGCCAACTCGTGGTATGTTACTGAGATTAATCTAGAACTAGGACGAAGGAACACATTTTGGTGGTTGGAACTGGACTCTCTCTACCATGCCCGATTGCCATGTGAGACACTTAGCGGTTTTATGGAACATGAGATCCACTTGGTGGTCAATTCTGACCGAATGTGACAAGAAGAGATAGAGAAAACATGAGGCACAGCTTGCTAGATAGAGATCTCACCAGCGAATTATGGTAGCTTCAGTAGATGGAAGGGAAAGGGTTCATGAATCACAATTTGTAACCTCTCTCAGGGTCTTAGAGGTTTCGGGCTAAGTGAAGGAACTACGTACACATGTGGTGGAGTTGGACAAGTAAGGCGAGTCATCACGTATATGCCGACACTCCAAGCAATAAGAAAGACCGATGGTGGGTGGTTCTAGGAAGAGGAAAATCATTAGCTCGGAAGGAATACAAAGTAGATAGCAATGGCGCGTTGTGATCAGGAGGCAATGGACGATGGCCGTAGATCTGGTCACTAGGGTCGGAGACAGGTGATCGGGATGGACACAGGGGGACATTTACTATGGAGAAAGTTAACACTAATAGTTGTACATCACACACTGGATGGGTTAGAAGCGCATACCATACAATTAATATTCCTATCTAATTAGTCTGCAAATTTCTTTTGTTGTGAATCGATCGATGGTTTGGACCGAGTCTACTAACTTTTCCTTTTTGGACGATGCCATGGTCTTTAAGGCGTGCCTTTTTTAGATTTACTGTGAAAGTATTTTGATGTCGAATTCACGGGCATCGTGCTACGAATGTAACAGAAATAAACTCTTTTACGAATATTAGCTGGTCAAATCAAAATTTCAAATGTTCGGTGTTGGAGGCGATTGACGGCTTCTCGAAAACAGAGGGAGTAGTTCATCAAAATTTCAAAAGTAGCTGCATCGTCCCCGTGTGGAAATTAACATGTCGATCTTAACCAATATAAGGATATACGTGGAGCAAGTAGAGTTGGATCTCCTATCAGCATCGCTCCGTACGTGACGTCATGGACCGGGTCCAAGTCCAAGAGCATGCAGCATCGAGGTGACGTCTAGCTGCACCGAAAACGAGCCAGCTAGCTAGCTTACGTTCGTTAATCGTTTCGTGCGTGCTTCTTCCTAGTTTGTTTTCGGGTAAAACGTGTTTCTTCACAGCGATTGGCTCGTTTTCTACGTTGACTGTTGCGCCATGTTCGAGACGGTGTTGTGCACATGCATGCAGTGGCGGAGCTAGCGATTTGTCGAAGCCAGGGCACACAACAAGCAAAATATTTTATTTAGTCTCCAAAGAACCAAATCTAAAAAAAATCAACATTTCAAGCACTACCGAACTGATGTTTTATAGAAAGTTGTCTTTTATAGATTATAAAATGTACAAAAGATGGAGGAAACTAGGACTAGCTACAGATATGTAGTACTATTTTTTGAAGAAAAGACAACAAAAGTCCAACATAGCATTCTCCAAACTGCCGAACAAGCTGAAGAGGGGATCGATTGATTTGTTTTTTCTGGGAAGAACATAGATTGATGCCACAGAAACTGCCCCTACTTGGCCAGTTATGGGCTGCGGTATGTTGTTACTAATGCCCAAGTAGGCAAGCAGCTGACCGGTCAGGCCCAGGAGATTGCCATCGTGGCCCAACTACGGAAATAAGTCGTTCTTTTCGTCCCCGTCGCAAATCCTGGCAGTTTCAGCAAGTTCGGCCGCCATTAGAGATCGCCGGCGTTCAGCCATGACGCGGCAGAGAGCTCGGGCACGTGCCCAGGGCGGAGGTATGGTAAATTCGCCACTGCATGCATGCAACAATTCCGGAAGTACACTAGTGCATGGCTAGCTCTCGTAGCTATAGCCTTTGAACACATGACCATGCGAAGAAGAGCCAAGTTTCTAAACCAGACTTGTCATGGTCTCCCTCCTCCACAAGGATGGGTGGCGCTTTCTACCGATGGTTCCTTTTCTGCAGATGGACGGGCCGGTGCTGGGATGGTGTTGAGAAACAAGGAAGATGGCGTCATTGTGGCTGCCTGCCGACATATTCAGTTGTGCAACGATGCGCTAGAGGTTGAATTACATGCGATCATGGGCGGCATGGCCTTGGCCACCCAGTGGTCAGACCTCCCAGTTATTGTGCAGGCAGATTCTACGGGAGCGCTATCAGCATTGACGGATGAGTCGCTATCTCGATCCGCAACCGGATATTTGGTAGCTGAAGTGAAGAAGCTAATGAAGGATAGGGAGTTTATTCCTGTTAAAATTAGTAGAGGTCAAAATAGAGTTGCACACGCCTTGGCTAATTACGGACGCTCTGAGCACAACAATAACTGTTGGGTGCATCAAGAGCCGGCTTTCATCTCAAATCTTGTATTAGCTGATTGTAACTCTGTTACTAATGAATAAACTCCAGGTTTCACCCGCAAAAAAAAACACATGACCATGCGTGCACCGAAAAAACACCCATCAAGACCGATCGAGTCTCTAACGCAAAATTAAGGAAGAGTTGTGGCTAGCTAAAACCCAACTCCCATCACAATAAGCGAGCTGTCGTTTGTAACAACATGCAACCAACACACACTGAGTCCACTACTGCTTCACGATGCAGGCGGAGGCGGATTCCGCCCGGCCGCTTCGTCCGCGCTGCTCTAAAAGCCGAAACGGCCTCACGGACAAGCCACCTAAACTAAACGGATTAACGGACCTAATCGCACGTGGCCGCCCAGCCTGTTAGGCTCACTTCGTCCGCCACACGCACGTCTCGCGCGATCAGCGCAACAACAAATCGAACGTAGCCATCGCACGAATCAGCCTAGCCTAGCATCAAAAGGCCCAGCAGCTCGTCGTATTAGCGGATGCGGACTGTCTGTTCGGTCCACTGGACCTAGCGAACAAAAAATTAGCGGCCACGGACGCCATAATCGCACAATCAATCGTTTGCGAATGAGACGGACGGCGACGGACGCGCCGTGGACTTGTCCGCCTACATGCTTACTACTGCTATACACATCGGCCCACGACGAAGTAGCCTAACTTTATGTTGATCGATACTCACGAGTACGGATCGTTGAAGTTTCTCGACAGCTGCTCGGCCGCTGACACTAGGTTTTCTTTTCTTCTCTACCCATGGTTTCACATAGAGAAACTTAAAACTCACACGGAAGTATATATACTGCTGGCCGGCTGGCTGCAGATGATGAGAAAATTGCAAAAAACCAACACAATTGGTGGTCAAGTTTCAAAAAACCACCAGCTTTCATTTAATTCGCAAATCACCACCACTATTCGTTGACACGTTGCAAAAAACCACCACTTCTTCGCTAACCAATTGTGGTGGTTTTTTGCAATTTTCTCGCAGATGATGATCACATGCACGTACAGTGGCAGCAAAAGGCACAAATCGAGAGCTAGAAGATCCCAAACGGCCGGTAACCGAGACAAAGACGTCTCACGACCTCTGCCTGCTCATCTGACCCTGTCTTTTCACGGAGCATACATAGTACACTAAATCATAAACACAATATACAGCGACGGTGCTAGAGTGGCTGCTATACGAGACAAATGTGAGGTCGTTAGTGCTTGCACAAAACCATTAGTTCCTGTCAGGCTGTCACACTGGTACGCTGTAGACTGATCATCCGGCCGGGCGACCATTCTCTGCTGGCGACGTTGCACCAGCAGCTGCTCCCTCCGTTCCCAAATCTATACCTCTTATAAAGCAAAACTCTACTAAGTGCATTTATTATTTTTCTATCTCAACATTCAAGCTATCACATCATCCATGCTATTAGCCAATCAATTGTCCATATCATTTTCACTAATACTTATTCATATACACATCATACATTCCTCCAATCATCTAATAGTTCACATTAACAATATATAATACACACGCAATTCATGTTTATAAAAATTTAGTATGTCGACTATGACCAATTGATTTTCGTATATTCATTTAATGTGTCATACCTTTTGTATCATTTTATTTACACGATATAGTTTCTAAAGTGATGCCCGCTGCAACGCGCGGGTTATCTTCTAGTATATTAGATGTTTTAGGTTTTATCCACATTCACATACACACAAGTGTATCTAGACATATTTCATATGTAGATTCACTCACTTTAGTATGCATGTAGACAACATATGTAATACCTAAACCATCTTATATTTAGGAACGGAGGGAGTAGCCCACATGCGTCACGCTTTGTTGCACTTGGACATGCTGCATGCATGCTAGGGCCTGTTTGGTTGCTCGCATGGATTTTGGGCACTTTGTATCCGTGGCCCGGCAGGATTTTGGGCACTTTGCATCCGTGGCCCTGCCGGGCCTGGTCCTGTAAAAACGCGGACTGAGCGATATTGTGCATCCCGTTTGGTTGCCAACAATGTTCTATCCAGTCCCGTTCGGCTCGATGCAAATTCTGAAACCCTCCTTGTTTGGTCGGCTGTATGATGAACTTGAGATGCAATGCAGGATGTTTGGTTACGTGCCACTAGGCTTGTACTGTCACCACTTCTTGGAGTCGTGAGCTTACCAGCAAAGATACGAACCACTACAGTCATAAGCTCATAGCGATAATAGTCATAGCCTTAAACAACAAAGCAGTTTCACGGAATGTTCATAGAGTAGCAGACACCAACTAACAGACATGGTTCAACTTAACACGGAAAGACAGAGGTGAAGACATAATTCAGGCATTTTGGATTGGAGATTTCAGAACAAGGTTCATGGGATGTTGATCACACCTCTTCACAATTTCGGTGCCATCGGTGTTGAAGATGGTGACTCTGTAAACAGTAGGCTTCAGCATCTTGAAGGTGACGAAGTGCCCGGCTTTGATGTTGTGGCACATTGAAAAAGGTGCCCATCCATTGTCAATCGCAGCTGACCCATTATGGTCGACGACGGTGACCACCCAGTTGCAGGCAGTGTTCGTCTTGAGGACGATCTCTTTAGGGTTGGCTCCTAGATGATGGCGGAATGCTGGAGGAATGGGCAGCAAGTCCAGCCCAGGTGCCCGGATAACCTTGCAGAAGTGCGTTGTAGAGACATCGCCGTGAAAGTGCCCCAAGGGGGCCTTCCTCCTCTTGGACGCACTGGCTCCTTCCTGAACAACCTCTTTGCCCTTCTCAGACTGCAAAACAAGTAGCCAACTGGTGTGTCAAATAACAGCATAGTCAAATATCATCATAGCCAAAGGATGTTACGTAGCCTCAGTTATGTTGAGCAAGGCCTACACAATTATCCGCCACCAGACAAGCCAACAAAAGCAAGTACAAAACAATATTAGTTGTGCAAGGTTCTTAGTTTTAGTGGCTGTCTGGTGGTGAGAGTGTTTACATTGCCTCACATGTTCAACATGTCATCATAGGCTGCACAGCACATCAAAACAGATGGATGCCTCAGTTGAGCAGTGAGAAGGTATTCACAAGTATGCAGCACCAGACTAGCCATCAAAATGAAGTACAAGACACAATGAGTTGTGCTTAGTTCTGAGATAACAATGGTGGGGAGACAGTTCACTTGGACTAATTCTCTCCCTGAACCCACATACGAGAAACTAGATCGTGTACTGATGGATACTGATTGGGAATCTAGGTTCCCACTGGTGTCGGTACGGGCTCTAGAACGTATTGAGGGTTTGTCAGACCATGCTCCCATTCTTTTGACTACTGGAACACCTAGACCACAGTGTAAGCCACGGTTCAAGTTTGAGCTTGGGTGGCTGCACCGCGAGGGTTTCCATGAGATGGTTAAAAGAATTTGGGAAAGACCAGTTGCGGGTGATACGCCTATCCAGCGGTGGAACAACAAGATACGTGCTTTACGCACGCACCTCGTTGGTTGGGCTCGTCATACTTCTGGTTTACTTAAAAAAGAGAAGGAACGACTTTCCTCGATATTGATGCTCTAGAAGCATTAGCAGAAGTTCGGTTACTATCCGAGCAAGAGATTGAGCTAAAGAGCCAATCCAATGCACAGATAGCGAAGCTACTGCGAGAGGAGGAGTTAAAATGGTATCAACGTTCTAAAGCCCAATTCATCCTAGAAGGGGATTCGAATACTCGCTATTTCCATAGTATTGCCAATGGCAGACACAGGAAAAAGCGTATTCATTCTCTAGTCCAGGATGAGGGAACGATTGAGGGCCATGAACAACTAAAGTCGTACATTACAAATTACTATAAAGGCCTGTTCGGTGCTCCAGAGGAAGGAAATTTCACTTTGGATGAGTCTCGAACAGAGAATATCCCCCAGGTTTCAGATGCGGAAAATAGTCTACTTACTAAACTCTACTCAGAGGAGGAAGTGAGGATGGCGGTTTTCCAAATGAAACATAATACATCACCTGGACCTGATGGTTTCCCGGCTGAGTTCTACCAGAACTTTTGGGATGTTATCAAGTCTGATTTACTTCAACTATTTGCCTGTCTTCACAATGGACAGCTAGAGTTGTTTCGTCTCAATTTTGGTGAGATAATTTTATTACCTAAGGTTAACGAGGCAGAAAGGATTCAACAATTTAGACCTATATGCCTTCTTAACGTTAGTTTTAAAATATTCACCAAAGTGGCTACGATTCGACTGAACAGTGTGGCAGATCATGTAGTTCGTCCGTCTCAGACGGCTTTTATGCAAGGCCGCAACATCCTTGATGGAGTTGCGATCCTACATGAAACAGTTCACGAGCTACATAGGAAAAAGCTGAATGGGGTAATTCTTAAAATTGACTTTGAGAAAGCTTATGATAAAGTCAAATGGTCTTTCCTTCAGCAGACCCTCAGAATGAAAGGTTTTTCTCCTGAGTGGTGCGCGTTAATTAATAGCTTTGTTTCGGGAGGAAGTGTAGCCATTAAGGTCAATGATGACACTGGCAAATACTTTCAAACGAAAAAAGGCCTCAGACAGGGTGACCCGTTATCGCCAATACTATTTAATATAGTGGCTGATATGTTGGCTATCTTGATCGAACGCGCTAAATCTGAGGGTCAAATTGAAGGAGTGATTCCACATCTTGTAGATGGTGGTTTATCGATTCTTCAATATGCTGACGATACAATTCTTTTTATGGAACATGACATCGAAAAAGCTCGTAACCTTAAGCTGATCTTGTCAGCATTCGAGCAACTTTCGGGTCTTAAGATAAATTTCCATAAAAGTGAATTGTTTTGCTTTGGCGAGGCTCGAGAAAACGCCGCCTTGTATGCTGAACTTTTTGGCTGTGAGCAAGGTCAATTTCCTATCAACTATTTGGGTATTCCGATTCATTACCGAAAACTTACAAATGCTGAATGGAAAAAGGTGGAGAAAAGACTTCAATTACGCTTAAATAGCTGGAAAGGCAAACTCTTATCCCTGGGTGGAAGATTGGTTCTCACAAACTCGGTACTAACAAACATGGTACTATACATGATTTCATTCTTCCAATTGCCCAAAGGAGTCTTAAAAGATTGGATTATTTCCGGTCTAGATTCTTTTGGCAAGGGGATTGCGAGAAGAAAAAATATCGTCTGACTAAATGGAGTGTGGTTTGTTGTCCTAAAGACCAAGGAGGGCTCGGAATTCATGACCTTGAGGTCAAGAATAGAGCCTTGCTAGGTAAATGGCTCTTCAAACTTCTATCGGAAGATAGAGTTTGGCAAACCCTCCTTAGGAGAAAGTATGTGGGAGATCAAGCTGTTTCTCAGGTTTTTTGGAAACCTGGCGATTCACACTTCTGGGCTGGCCTCATGGCTACAAAGAAGTTTTTTTCCAACATGGATCTTTCTCAATTAGGGATGGATCGGAAATTCGTTTCTGGGAGGATATATGGCTAGGCCAATCTACCCTTAGAGAACAATATTCGGCTCTGTACTCTATTGTACGAAACAAAAGCGACACGATCGCGAAGGTGTTGGGTACCTCCCCACCAGATGTTTCGTTCAGAAGAAGTTTACTTGGAACAAGACAAGCATCCTGGAATGCCTTGCTCATCCGATTGGATTCGGTCCAATTGTCGAAAGGTCCAGATAAATTTCAATGGAATCTTACGAAGAATGGTAAATTCTCAGTTGATTCTGTGTATAGAGCACTAATTCTTCCCGAAGTGCCAGTTGATATTAAGGATAATAACAAAATTTGGAAGATGAAGATCCCGCTTAAAACTAAAGTGTTTGTGTGGTATCTTCGTCGGGGTGTAATTCTTACGAAAGACAACCTTACCAAGCGTAATTGGCACGGAAGTAAAAAGTGTGTTTTCTGTCAACATGACGAGACCATTACACACTTATTCTTCCAGTGCGAATTCGCCAGGTCTATATGGTCAGCTGTCCAGATAGGTTCTAACTTACATCGACCGCGTACTGTTGCAAACATTTTTGGCAACTGGTTAAATGGCGTGGATCCTAGGTTTAAACTCTTCAGTAGGATGGGGGCGATTGCCGTTATTTGGTCGCTGTGGCTATGTAGAAATGACAAGCTTTTTAACGATAAAATGCTTCTGTTATGGTCGGCCCTGCAGCGTGTGGAGCACCAAGACTTATTTTTGGAGGTGGCGTCGAGGCTGGAGGCTGCGGCAAGGGAGTTATTCTCCCGGTATGGATGGCAACATAGACTCCGGATAGACCTACCAGCATCTTAGGCGGATCTACAATTTCTCATTATGATATGTAATTCACTTTTTTTACTTTTTGTTCTGAATTGGTTACTGGTGAACTGATGACTGTGTGCATCTTAGCTATGAAGAGGCCGGGTGTAATGCTTAAAACTCTTAAGTAATAAAATCCCTTTATCTAAATTTTTTTTTGTTGGTTGTCTACTGCTGACATAACCTAAAGTGGCTCACAAGTCGAACATATCATCATAGGCACAAGAACAGAAGATTGCCTCATAAGAAATAACAAACAAAGATCATAGGGAGATGACTCTGTACAGGGACCAAGAGGTGTGCACAAAACTTGAACTTGTACATTACTCAAGGTCCTATGCAAGTCACCTCCGTGCACATATGTCATGCCACATTGTAATCATCGGCTTGGTGAAAAGTAGAAAATGAAACTAGAACAACAAATCAGCCTCATAAACAAGAGCACAAGCTGTGGTGCCAAGAAATGGCTCCACGGTACCAAGAGTTGTGCACAAGAATTCTACTTGTACATCACTCAAGGTACAATGGAGACACCTCTTGCACCAAAACTGTGCCACATTACAATCATCGGCCAACAAATAAAATGCAGAGCACGGAAGCCTCAGTCAGGTTATCACGCAAGCACCACATGATAACCAACAAAATCAAGTAAAAGACACAAGCACTTGTGCAAGGTTCTTATTTTTGGTGGATGCCTTGTGTTGACAGTGCCAGAAGTGCTATCACCGTTCATCATTGGCACAAGTTATAAATCAGCACTCAAAAGATGATCTCTTAGTACCTACTAACACACAGAAATACTTCAATTTTTGCACAGTCGTAGATACTAAAAGACACCTCTCAAATGCACACTCAGTAAAATTGAGGCCTCATACATCAAAGCCATCAGTGACAAAAAGAGTGCATACAAGAACGAAGGGGTAATACAAGCATTGTCCGTGCATTGACCACTTGGTTCTGTATGCAATCTCCTTGGAACTATCATGGCCTAGTTTAATCATCTGCCCAGATCAGGAAAAAGAACGTCAAACATATCTAGCAGATCTATTGATGGCCTCAGTTAGCAAAATCACGAAGCGTTCATAGGAGTCAGATCACCGTGCCAAACACAAAGTAGACATCGAGTGTACATTGTTTTCGGAACGGTGCCCATAATCCCTAAGACGGTACTGCTATTGTTCATCATCGGCCCTCATCAACAATACTCACAGACAGATGCAAATCCATGCCCAACAGTACGAACACAAAGAAAAGCCTCTAACTCACGAACATGGTTCATAGATGTAACCCTACTAGCAGATCGAACACTAAAAAGAGACAGATCTACTGTGCATGTCAACCTACGCCGAATAATCTACCACGATCTACAAATCTACGCTTGAAACTAGCTCTTAAGGGTGGAGAACATCATTACCGCCATGGATGAAGCCCTCGACGAAGTCGGAGAGCAGCGCGGCTGTCGCTGCCGACGAAGATCCAAGCCGGTCGACGAAGAAGCACGGCGGCCTGCCTTCCTCTCCCACCGAAGATGGAGAACATCATTACCGCCATGGATGAAGCCCTCGACGAAGTCGGAGAGCAGCGCGGCTGTCGCTGCCGACGAAGATCCAAGCCGGTCGACGAAGAAGCACGGCGGCCTGCCTTCCTCTCCCACCGAAGATGCAGGCGGCGGAGCTGTGGAGGTGCCGGCGGCAGAGGAACCGCCGACGAAGAGAGGAGAGAGGAGAGAGGAGACGAGTGAGTGGAGTGAGTGGGGGAGATGGGCGGTGAGGGGATTTATGGCGCGTGTTCTCGAAGGGACGCGGCGTCTCCCTCCCCTTCCCCTTCCCCACGCGTGTAGGCTGGCCTGATTTTTTGCCTACGCGAGTGATGACCCACAAGTATAGGGGATCGCAACAGTCTTCGAGGGAAGTAAAACCCAATTTATTGATTCGACACAAGGGGAGCCAAAGAATACTTGAGAGCCTTAACAGCGGAGTTGTCAATTCAGCTGCACCTGTGAATAGTCTTGCTCGACACAGATTATCAGTAGCAACAGTTTTATAGCAGTAGTAGCGGTGAAATAATAGCAGCAGTGAAGTAATGACAGCAGTAGTGATTGCAGTAAACAGTAGGATTAAAACACTGTAGGCATAGGGATGGAGGAACGGGCGCTGCATGGATAAGATAGCTCATATAATAATCAAGACATAGGCATTGCAGATAATAATGATAAAGCATCCAAGTACTAAGTAAACATAGGCATGTGTTCCGTATATAGTCGTACATGCTCGCAATGAGAAACTTGTACAACATCTTCTGTCCTACCAGCCGGTGGCAGCCGGGCCTCAAGGGAATCTACTGGTAATTAAGGTACTCCTTTTAATAAAGTACCGGAGCAAAGCATTAACACGCCGTGAACACATGTGATCCTCACATCGCAGCCATTCCCCTCGGCTGTCCCAATTATTGTCACTTTGGGACCTCGGGTTCTGGACAACAATATGTGTATACAACTTGCAGGTATGATCAATAAACAGTGCATATCATTATGAAACAATAACATGTTCAGATCTGAAATCATGGCACTCGGGCCCTAGTGACAAGCATTAAGCTCAACAAGTTGCAACAACATCAATAAGTACTAACAACGGATACTAGGCACCATGCCCTAATGATCTTATACTTATTACATGAACAATCTCATCCAATCCCTACCATCCCCCTCAGCCTATAGCAGGGAATTACTCACACATGGATGGGGGAAACATGGATGGTCGATGGAGAAGCGTCGGTGATGATGATGGCGATGATCTCCTCCAATTCCCCGTCCCGGCGGAGTGCCAGAACGGAGTTTCTGGTCCCCGAAATAGGTTTCGCGATGGCGGCGGCGTACGGTGATGTTTCTGGATGAAGTGGACGACCCCCTCGCGTTTGTAGGTCAAAAGGGTTAAGTAGTCGAGAGAGGGGCTCGGGGGCGTGACCGAGGCGGCCACACCACCTGGCGGCGCGGTGGGCCCCCTGGCCGCGCCGCCTTGTGGTTTGGGCCACTCGTGGCCCATCTCCAACTCCCCTTCTGGCTCCGTGAGTCTTCTGGTAAAATAGGAGGTTTGCGATCTTTTCTGGTGTTTTTCCCGAAAGTTGACTTTCTGCACAAAAACAAGACACCAGGGCAATTCTGCTGAAAACAGCGTTAGTCCGCATTAGTTGTATTCAAAACACACAAGTTAGAGGTAAAACAATAGCAAAAGTGTTCGGGAAAGTAGATACGTTTTGGACGTATCAGCGAGCTCCACGGAAACGGTCGAATCAAGCCTTCCCGCTGGATCTGGCCCGAGGGTGCTTTAAAGTTCGTGCTATGCAAGAACGCGGCGCAGCCCAGGCAAGCAAACAGGCCGAAAACGCCTCTCCACAGGCTGCACGGGCTCTCCGTGGGCAACCAAATACGCCCCTAGTGACCGGAAGTCCTCTACACCAGGGACGAACCTAGGAAAAAATGAAGCCAAATAGCCAATGTGGATCATCATCAGGCTAATCTGTATTACCTGTGGAGTCAGCCTCTATAATAAACGCTATATAGTACTACTAACTAACGAAGTTTTTTTTTGTTAGGTCAGCCGACACCGGTGGCAGTTCTGTCCCTGCACGATTACATATAGAGCCAGAAATAAGGATGGCAATTTTACCCATGGGTACGGGTTCCCGCGGGTACCGTACCCGCATGGGTAGGGTATGAGTACAATTTTATACCCATGGGTAATACCCGTACCCACCCGTTTAAGTCGTGGGTAGGGTACGGGTATAACCTCGTACCCATGGGTATACCCATACCCTACCCGTTTATATACCTTACCCATGGAGATCCAACATTTATTCTCGTAAGTTTGTAAATCTATGTGAACTTGTAATCACTTGTCAATTTGACTTGACATAATTGTCACGTACTCAAATATATGTTATTGAGTTGAGATAAATGTTTTTTTTATCAAAAAATTTACCGATGAATGTAAAATTTTAAGTAACTTGTGTACTATTTGATATACCCGTTGGGTACCCAATGGGTATGGGTATCCGCCGGGTATGGGTACGGGTAAAGTTTCATACCCGCGGGTACGGGTATGGGTAGAAGTTTGTACCCATTGAGTACACGGGTATGGGTATGGTATTGGTCTACCCGCCCCATACCCTACCCATCGCCATCCTTAGCCAGAAATCGATCAATCATGGCTCTAGCTAAATGTCAGTATTTTATGTTTGATCGACTTTATATGAACTGTGTTAATATATATAATAATATCAGCTAATATATGAAAGTAAATTGGTGTGATGGATGTTAATATGTTTTTATATATATAATTGGTCAAAATTAAAATAGTTTACTTAAGACAATATTAGAACTGCAGTTATTTTTGAAACAGGGAGAGTATATGTAAAAAAATTACTGGTGGAGGGAGTACTTAATTTCTTCGTAGATACCGAATAAGGGAACACCGGATGGATGTGCATGCAAATCAAGTTTGTTGTTCAAGTGTAATATCAGTTTTTTTTTAACAAAGTGTAATATCAGTTTGAGCTGCAATTATTCTGCAAAATACGAACGTACTACGTGTATAAAGCTAGGACCGCAAAGCACACTAGGAACGTCATGCGTGAGAAAGTTCTTGCCTTCCGTTGCTTTCTCGAGAATCGTAACGTAGCCCCGTGATTTGCTCTGAGAATTAACGTGTTCGGCTGAAGAAGAAGACCGCACACGCAGCTTGACTTGACAGGGGCTAATTCAGGAGTCGTCTTGTTTTAGGTGCCGTTCTGGCACTAGGAGAGATGGAGACCTTAGACCTGCGCACGGCGCTTTTCGAAGATAAATACTCCCTCCGTCCAAAAATAAGTGTCTCAAGTTTCCCAAAAAATGGATGTATCTATACATGAAGCATGTCTAGATACATCCACTTTTGGACAAAATTGAGACACTTATTTTAGGACGGAGGGAGTAGTAGAGTTTGGTTTTGGTCGTCATTTTCTTCGTTAATGGAGATGGTATCGTCTGCAATAAGTGATCTTCCACGCTTCGTTCGACGGCGAGATATCCTTCCCGACGTCAATGGTGGATTTGGAAGATTAAGTCTGTCTAGGTATGGTTCTTCAGATCTTGCTTCGTCAGATCAATTTTGGATTGTTTCTCATGGTTCCCGCGAGGAGGTTTGTCCCCGCAGTATCTATCCCAGCTACTACGTCTTCGGCAATGGTGATTCGTTCTCTCGGCTCCCAACAACGTCGACAAAGTGGTTCGGTTATTTGTCCCTGAAATATCAGTGGTGCTCTTGCCGATGTTGCTTGATTAATTTAATGCCTGCGTGCGTGCACAAAACCTTGACATTGCGGCTCAAAATTAAAAAGGAAAAACCTTCGGTGGTATTCACAGGTCTGTGGTTTGGTGGTGTTGGCGTTGTTCTACGGCTGCCTTCAGAAAAGTACAAGATTGTTTTTTTTTTTTGAATGACAGCAGGAGAGCTGCTATATTCAAAAATAAGGAGGAGTAAAAGGTATTACAAGATTACCCAAAGTGAAAAAGAGACAGGGAGAAACGGAGGAAACACACACACATGAAAAACATAAAAATATATTCAGCCCGGATCAAAAGGGCAAAGTACAAGATTGTGTCATGGATGAAGAAATGGCTTGAAGATCTTATAGATTTGCTAGTCTCTTTTAGTTTTGTTTTTGTAATCGATATAATCGTGTACTCTTTGCTGGTTTAATATATGTGGAAAATTCTAAACGCCAGATGAATGGATGCTTTCATCTGCTGCACAAACGGATGAAGAAATTGCTTGTACTAGTACTCCAGCTAGTTAGAAGCCTAGAACGATTGGACGTCCACCGAACCGCACAAGAAATTGCTTGTACTAGTACTCGTTGCAGGCTCGAAGCCCAAGTGACGAAGGTGACAGCCAGTGCCCAGTAGCGCACATACCTCAAAAAAAAAATTCGGCTAAAAAAAACCTCACAAAAAAAGGACAGTAGCAGACACTGAACCAGCGGCCTCCGCTGCAGGCGCGGCGCCGGACCAGATCCGCGGCCGGTAGCCGGGCCGTCGCTGTCCCGGGTTCCAGTCCGCCGCAAAGTCCGCGGTTGCGGTGCAGCACAGTCCACCGACGAGGCGAGTCAGCGCAGGCAAGCAACGGCCATGGCCGCGCCCTCCAAAGTCCGCGCGGGGAATTTCGCCTCAAAGATTCGCTCTCTGCCGGTCGCCTCTGAAATTTCCTGGGAGCTACGCCTCCACACGGCTTCTGCTTCTTCTTTTCCACCTCCCGCTCCCTCAGTCACTGGCCTCTCCTTCTCACCGACGAGCACCCGAGGTCGCGGAGGGCTACGCTTCGAGGATCCTCACAAGGTACCTGCTGGGGAATGGGGATGGGTCTCCTTCACTCACTCATTAGCCTACTTCCACTTCCCACGCCCTTTTACTTCTTTCTTGCCATGTGTGCTTGATCAACTGGTCATCAAGTTGTAGGCTCCTTACATACTCGTCAATCAATCTGAGTCTGATAGGCCTGCTCAATTTAATTGGAATAACCCGAAATGAAGAAAAAAAACTGGAATAAGGGCCTGGTATGCTATTTTCCCTCAATCAGTGTTAGTATTATAGTATTCATGTTCAGAATAAGGCCACACGGTAGGAGGATACATGTAACAAGCTGTATTATCTTTCATATGAGAAACTGTAATAATCTTATCTACTCAATTAAACCGGAACAAATCTTATGGTTAACTTTTATCCTCAAAGTTGCGTCACTTCTAAAGGACATTTAGTAGACTCCTGATTAATAGGATGTCATATTTCACTATAAAAAGCAGAAAAAACTTAATAGCACAAATTATCCTGTGCTCTACCTCTCTGCCCATCTAATCTCTACATTTTTGTGGGAAGAAACTAATCTCTACATTAGTAGAAGCACGAAACCAGTCGCTGCCGTATACTGCAAGGTTTTGGCTGATTGATATGCTGATATTTTGTAGCGAATGTATATGATCAGTGTATCTCATGCTTCTCACAATCTCACATGCAGGTCACAGTTTTGACGTTCGTTCAAAATTTTGGTATTGTTGCCAGTTGAAGGATTAACAGCTGGTGAAACCATCACCTTCTTCACTGCCTCCTTCCGCTCTTATGCATGGCTGTTTTTGCGCTCATTGATTTCGTAACTAGTACTATGGCATCCCACTTATGGAATCCTGTGATTACACGTATGAGATATTTAATAGAAAAGGAAGAAAATATTGGGAAGCTGGACAGCACTATAAGGAATCTAGAAGCCGGAAACAGGAAATCCAAATTCGTCTTCTGAACTCTGAAAGGAAGCAAGAAACATGTAGCCCTGAAGTTGTAGAATGGCTAGAAAGGGTGGCAACAATCGGAAGTGAGGTGAATGAGATGAAACATGGGCAGAGGAAGAGAAGGGCACGGTCTTTCAATTATTGGTCAGATTATGAAACTGGTATGCAGGCTGCCAAGAAACTCAAGGAAGCTGAGGTGTTGCATGAAAAGGGATCATTCAAACAAGTGTCGATTGAGATTCCACCATGTTTTGTGCAAGAAATGCCCACCATACATTCAGCACAAGGAACAGACTGTAACTTAAGAAGAGTTCTCCAGTACCTGAAAGATGACAGCGTTGGAATTGTTGGGATATGGGGAATGGGAGGAGTTGGAAAGACCACTTTGCTCAGGAAAATCAACAATCACTTCATGGATGTAAGCGACGAAGACTATGGATATGACTTGTTATATATGTTATGGCGTCTAAGGCATGTGGAATAGGGCAGCTTCAAGCAGACATCTCTGAAAAGATTGGACTCTTGCTGAAACCAGGTTCTAGCATTGAAACACAGGCTTCAATCATGCTAAGTTTCTTAAGGCGAAAGAAATTCTTATTGCTGCTCGATGATTTATGGAATTATCTAGATTTAGCAGAAGCTGGTATTCCATGTCCTAATGGCCTTAATAAACAGAAGGTAGTTCTGGCAACACGTTATGAGAGTGTTTGTGGACATATGAAAGCTCACAATGTGGTCTTTCTGGAATGCTTGGATCCGGAGAAAGCTTGGAGCTTGTTCAAAGAAAAACAACAGAAGAGGTCATTAATTCAGATCCTAGGATTGAAAAGTTAGCACATGAAGTCGCAGAAGAATGTGGCGGCTTGCCCATTGCTCTTGTAACTATCGGCCGTGCAATGTCTACAAAGAAGACTTGTCATGAATGGGCACTTGCTTTGTCATTTCTGAAGCAGTCTCGCATTCATGAGATCCCAAATATGGGGAGTGTTAGCAACATATACACTAGGCTAAAGATAAGTTACGATTATTTGCAGAATGAACGATCAAAGAATGCTTCTTATGTTGTTCTTTGTGGCCTGAAGATTACTCCATTTGGAAAGTTGAACTCATAGACTGTTGGATGGGGATGGGTTTGATAGAGTATGATACTATGGAGGAAGCATATGACAAGGGTTACTCCATTATTGAATACTTGAAGAATGCATGCTTATTGGAGGCCGGTTACCTGGAAGATTGTGAGGTGAGAGTGCATGACATCATCCGGGACATGTCACTCTGGATATCTTCTGATTGCACTGAAGGGCGCATGAAATGCATTGTTCAAGCAGGGGTAGGACTTCATAACATTTCTAACAGGGACATTAAATCATTTAGGTCAGCCAGAAAGATATCACTCATGTGCAATTATATCACTCAATTTCCTGAGGACATGAACTGTCCAAACCTACAGTTTCTGTCACTACAGCAAAACTTTCGGCTGAGGGCGATACCACCTTCTTTTGTAAAGAGCATATTACCCGTGACCTACTTGGATTTGTCTTGGGTTCCCATCAAGGAACTTCCAGAAGAAATTGGCACACTGGTTGAACTCCAGTATCTCAAACTAAAGCAAACACACATTAAACTATTGCCGATAGGTATAGGGAAACTAAGAAAGTTGAGGTTCTTGGACTTGAGCTATATGGATTTCTTGGAGAAGATACCTTGTGGTGTTTTAACAAATTTGTCAATGCTAAAAGTGTTAAACCTATATGGTAGCAGGTATGCTGGCCAAGAAGCAGATGTTGGTTCAGGAAACCACATGGATTGTGATGAGTTTAGAATCGAAGAGTTATCTTGCTTAACTCGAGAACTAAAAACTCTAGGAATAACAACGAAGAAAGTGAGTACCTGCAGAGGCTTTTTGACATACCTGGAATACACTTGAGGGGTCTTGGTTTATATGAGTTGAATGGAGAGAGATCTCTTACTCTCACTTTACCAGAAAGTATGTTTGTTCTGAATGTAATGGGCTGTTCTGATTTAAAGGACTTCAGTATTACTAACAAGCCACTGTGTTATGGAGAACGTCTTCCGAGGCTGGAGTTTCTAACCTTTTGGGATCTTCCTAGACTTGAGAAGATTAGTATGGACCATCTTCAGAACCTTCGTGTCCTTACTGTGGGGAGAACTAATCACATGGTAGACCTATCCTGCATTTTAAATCTACCATATCTGGAGCATTTGATTCTGTCTTGCTGTGATAACATGAAGCAACTAGTTGACATACATAATGCCATTGATCTGGAAGTAATTTGTGAAACACCATTGAAGGGATTTAGGCAATTGAGAATTTTGCAATTAAATTCGTTGCAAAGCTTAGAAAAATTGTGTAATTTTAAGTTGGATTTTCCTTCTTTAGAATACATTGATGTGTTTGCTTGCCCGAAGATGAAGAATCTGCCTTTTGGGAAAATGGTTAAACTGAAGAGGGTCAGAGGGGAGAAAACATGGTGGGACAATCTTGAGTGGGACGACGAAAGCAGATACTTGTCACTGTTTCCATTCTTTAAATCATCGGAAATTTGTTCAGCATCATTTAGGCCAGAGTTAGATACTACTGTGATATCCTCTTCGCCAAAAGCTTTCTTCGCCAAGAGGCAGCCCATATTGAATTCTTCAGTACGGTTCACATCTTATCCGCATGCAATTTTTGAAACAGAGGAATTTGACAGGCGTTAGAAGATGGAATAGTTTCAACATCTATCAATATTTCTCCAGAAGAACATATTGACTTTCATTAGCTGCTCAAGGTACGTATTTTTCTTTTTGACGTTACGCCATTATTTACTAACTGGTCGATGAAGTCTATCAATATAGTGAGATGCAGTCATGCTGTTTCGTTGTTTCATCCTCTTACTCTAGTTTCAGCGTCATTTTATTTCCTCGATTTAACGGCTTCAGTTTGACAGTTTAAAAAATAGTTACAAAATATAAGGTGCACCTTGGGAGTAAAGCTTACCATTAGTTGCCTATGAGTCTTTTAAATTGTTACCCCTTTGGACCTAGTCAGGTGTGTTTGACATTGCTGTATTTTTGGTCTCCATCCCTGTCAAAGTCTTGTTAAACATCTGAACTACGTGTACTTTTCCATGACCATTGTGAACTGTGAGGTAGTGGTTGGATGGAGCTCTGCTCTATGCTAGAAATAAATAGCCTAGTGATTGATGGTCACACATGATAAGACGATAAGTGTCTTTTTTAATGTTTGTTTGTTAGCAACAGGTTGGGCATACATTCTAGTTGCCTTGCTTAGCTGATTGCATAGTAACGTAAAGTAACTCATGTAGTAAGACAATTCCAAGTTGTCTGATCTTGGTCTGGTCAGAGAAATTAACGGGCAGTAGTTTTAATACTAGTGTTTATGTTCCATGCGCAGATGGCAGGCTCCCGTTGTCTACGTTGATACCCTATTCGCCAAAAGCTTTCTTCACCAAAGGCAGCCATATTGAATTCTTCAGTACGGTTCACATCTTATCTGCATGCGATGAAACAGAGGAATTGGAATTTGACGGGCATTAGAAGATGGAATAGTTTCATCAGTATCGTCTATCAATACTTGTCCAGAAGAACATATCGACTTCCATTTTCTGCTCAAGGTATGTTTTATTTTTATTTTTTGATACTACACCTTTATTCACTAGCCTGTCAATCAGTTCCATCAATATAATGACATGCAGTCACGCTGTTCCATTCTTTCATCTTCTCACTCTAGTTCCAGTTCCAGGGGTCAGTTTTTTGCCGTTTGACGGGTTCAATTTGACAGTTTAGGAAATAGTTACAAAATGTAAGGTCGCCGTTTGGGTAAATCTTACCATAGTTACTGAAGCGTTGATTCAATCCAAACAACATGTTGTTACTGCGAGTCTTATAAATTGTCATCCCTTTGGACTAAGTCAGGTGTGTTTGACCTTGTTGTATTTTCATTCTCCATCCCTTTCAAAGGCATCTGTATGTACTTGGTACTTTTCCATGACCATTTGTCAGTAGTGGTTGGATGGAGTTCTGGTTTATGATAGAAATTGAATAAACCCACTGATTGATGTTAACACAAGATAAGTGTCATTTTTCTATTGTCAGGCTGTGAGCAACGTATTGGGCATACATTATGTTTTGGTTGCGTTGCTTAGCCCAGTGGAAGTAGTTTTGTGATCATAGGTAACGGATTGCTGGTCATAAATGTAGTAAGACAATTCCAAGTTGTATGATCTTGGTCCGGTCAGAGAAATCAACTGGAAGTAGTTTTAATACTGAGTGTTTATTAATGTTCCATGCGCAGATGGCAGGCTCTCGTTTGTCTATGTTGGCCGTTCACTGAACACGCATCGCGATTTTTTCCTGTTGTTCCATGACGTCCTGACTGAACCGGAATGAAGCTCGATCAGGAACAACCACCGTCGGAACCTGAGAAAGCAACATGCGAAGCGCAAAGTGCATAACCTTTTCCATGCCACCGAGGAATCCAAGCACGCCGCCCGCCTACTATGATGATGCTGCAGCTTCAAGCTAGTCGTCTGGTATTCGACTATCTGGACCAAGTCAGGTGTGTTTGACCTTGTTGTATTTTTGGTTTTTATCCTTTTCAAAGTCTTGCTACGCATCTGAAGCTACCTGTACTTTTCCATGACCATTAAGAATTGTGAGTAGTGGTTGGATGGAGCCCCAGTTCATGCCGGAAGTGAATAGGTGCTACACATTACTCTTCGTTATCTGATGGCTGATGGTGAACACGGTTAAACAAAACAAGTGTCTTTTTCTAATGTCATGCTGATAGCAACGATTGGGCATACATTTTGTTCTGGTTGTCTTGCTTAGCTTTAGTGATCCATTGCATAGTAACACAAGATAACCGATGGCTACATATAAATAAGTAGTAGGGCAATTCGATGTTGTGTGATCTAAATAATCGGTCAGAGAAATCAACTGGCAGTGGTTCAAACCTAACACTGACTGTTTATGTTCACTGCGCAGGTGGCAAAGCTCCTTTTTGAATACGATTGGCCGTGCACTGAAAATCCATTGTGATTTTCCATGATGTGTTGACTGAACCGGAAGGAAGCTCGACCAGGACAACAACCGCCGGAACCTGAGAAAGTAACCTCTGGAAGTGGAAAGTGGACGAACCCAAGCTGAGCGGCCACCAAACATCGTGGCCGCCTACCGCATGCTCCGTGATGCTGCAGGAACGAAGTAGCTGTGGTCTGATATTCGACCATCTGCCATCTCCAGTCCCCTACGCGATCGTTATATCCGTGGGAGGAGGGAGGGCCCTCATTCACCTCCTGTTTGAAATTCGCCGGACTTTAAATTGATGCTGATCAAGTAAACTGCACACACCATACAACAAGGGCTGTGCGCCTGTGCCGGAGGTTCCAGCTTTATAAGCATGAGTAAAGGGAAGTAGAGCATGCAACTTGTAAAGAATCGTCTTGTAATTCCTCACCCCTCTGGTTTAACCAAGTCAGGCGTTTTCTGATCTTGCTGCATTCGTTTTTTGGGTCCTCGGTAGCCCTTTAGAATCTTGGAATTGTAATGTTATCTTTGTTTGGACTGAAACAACATGTATACTTGACTAGTGTGAATTGCGTGAAAGTGGTTGGAAAAGCTTTATGAGCACGAGTAGAAGAAAGTGGAGCAAGTCTTGTTGCATTCGCTCTTTTAGGGTCCTCGGTCGCCATTGAGAATCTTGGAACTGCAAGGTTGACTGAAATGTATACTTGACAATTATTTGAATTGTGTGAGAAGTGGTTGCAAAAGCTCTGGCTTATGATAGTAGATGTGTACAGGCCGTACTGCTTTACTATGCATACATCGGATGGTGCATACTATGCTACGAAAGTATCAGTATGAAGTTTCAATGTAGTCTTGTTATGGGGTCATCGTAGGCATACCAGTCAGAGAAATCAACTGGCAGAGTACGTGGCAGTAGGTAACAGCACCAGGTGTCGAGTAGCGAAAGCGGTGGCTAAACTTGATCGCGAGCGAGCTGGATCGACGAGGACAAGCACCACCGGAACCTGAGAAAAAGTATGCCCGTAGTCGTCGCCTGCCTGCCGCAGCGCGAGTCGTGGTCTAACATCCGACATTCAGATCGGGCCTTAGCAAAACTTGAGCTTGATATGAACATTTTTCGCTTACCCAATCTAATCCTTTTTGGGTATTGCCAAACATTACGGTATGGTCAGATGGGGTATCGTCGATGTACCATAGACGGTACCGAATTTCATATCTGGCTTCTCAGTTCGGTGCCATCTCAGCTGAAGCCAAAATTGTGTAGGTTGGCGCCAAAGAATTTTAGCATCTAGATGCTGCAGGGGTACGGCTCTAGGTAGCTTGGAGCCGACCTAGGTCCGGCTCCGATAGCTTGGAGTCAAGCTTTGTTCGGTGTTGTATCCGGTTGGTTTCGACCTACACAATTTCGACTCCATACGGTATGATGTTAAATCGAGGGAATAGATGTGGAAAATTCCGGAAAGGGGGCAGATGTGGCATTAGTTTTGCCCAGGAGCCATATCTGGCAAAAAGCCAAAACCCTTGGTGTTGGCGACCATATATAAGGCTGCCGCCAGAATGTATGGCAGTATCCAAATGGGTCAAATCCGGATAAAATTTTAGAAAAAAGTTTATTTGGGTTAAAGTCTTGCAAAAAGTTTATATTTGTCAAAATTGCGTCGGCTCGGCACGTCTCCGTGTAACCTGGACGGAACGGAGGGAGGGCCCTGCCTGCCTTTGACATTCGGGTGACGATCGAGCGATTTAGCGCGTCTCCACTTTCGTCTTTTTTTGTTTTTTGAGACTAGTGAACGTGCACGTGCAACGCACGTATAATTTTAGAATTTTTTCCATATGCTAATCACGACTAAATCAAATTTGTGAATAAGATAGTCGCCACAATCACATGACAAGTTCAACATAAATCTAAACTGATATTTTCGGGCAGGTGACTGCCCTGCTGAACCCTAGTTTATGTAAATACTACCATCATCAATCAGAGATGAAACAAGTGATCAACGCTATCTTTACTACTGTCTTTCCCCCTCTCCCTCCGTAATCAGGCACACTCAGTACACGTATTTTTTCTTGCATTCAAAAAGACAAAGTTGCGGCAATTGTATTAATAAAAAAGAGAGTGCATGTTTACATGGGAAAAAATCGACCAAATACGCTCCATGTCTTCATTCAAAAAGACACCCCGCCAATAGTTACATACTCCCAACAGTAAGGTTCGCAAATCCTTGCCCCTTGCAATATAGGCGGCCACATCATCCTTGATCCTCAATTTGATGCCCGTGTCTCCAAATAAAAATGCTACCCTAAATGGAATTTGTAGTTGTTGCCCTCTAAAACATAGTCAACAATGTTCTCCCTATTAGCAGCACCGTTTCCTAAAGTACGTGGCTATGAAATTACACTGTGCATCTGATTTGGGAGTGATAACAGAGACATGAGCAAACCATACTAACGAATGAATAGCACCTGCTCATGTCTCCAAGTGTAGCTACACATGACGCAAGAACACATAAACCATAGAAAAATAGTTGGCACTAAAATAATTATGAAAATACTTCGACATCCAGATGATGCTATCTTTTTTTTAAAATCTTGCAAACTCAAGCACTGGTGGAAAATAGCATTCTGACTTATTTTCACTCCTAAAGTTACATATTTGATTAGACATCACCTAGGCGAAGCAGCTCAAACTGCTATTTGTACTGTGCAAACATTATTATGCATTTTTCATAATTATCCAACTATTATTTTATTTTCAGGACGAAAATAGAGCTGCAGACAGTTAGTCAAGTAGCCATAGTCTAAGTACACATGCATTCATACATTAATTCTATCTTTCTCCATATTATTTAGGATATTATTATTCACGTTGTTAATTAACAAAGAATACCATGATTATTACGAAACAGAGGAGATGCAAAGATACAAATTATAATGGTTAACAAGAACTGTGAAGATGTTCGAAGCATACCTTTGTATCATATAATACAAGTTGGAGTCATTGGACATCAGATTTGAGCGTGAAGCATTTCAGATTACATCTAGTGATTTTGATACATGAATGAAAATACATACTCTAAAATGTGTATTTTATGGCTGAATACAGATCTTGAGCCTGTGCCACAAAGAAATCAGTCAGCCTACTGGAACAAGTTAGCAGATTTTCATGGTTCACACATTAGCACATCACATTTACCCTTGTGTTGATGTCATTCTGTGGACATTACATTCAGTTGCATTGACATAGGGAAAAACTGAAAAGCTAATTAGATATTATCGGTTGGAAGAATAAATCCAGTGAAATAAATCCAATAGTTCGTTTATTAGTGAAAATTTTCTAGATCCTCACTTGAGAGAGAAAAATAATACATCTCTTGTTTCAAAAGAAATAAGCTGCTTAGTCATATGTCCATACCTTTATGTCTGATCTGGCTTACCCAAAGTTCAGAATGCAGTAACATAGCGCGCTGATGCCCCCGAACATGCATCAATCATGATAAAGAGCTCCATGAGGCTTTCACTGACGGGGAGCAAGTAGGCTGCACAAGAAACACATCACATCTCTCTTGCAGTTGCACATAAACTACACCATCAGCAAAGAACTTGATGAGGATCTTGCCCAGGTCTTCAAAGTGGCTGCATTATAATTACAGCGGTGAAAGTCCCTTTCATCTCTAGCGTCAAATTCACATGAACGGAACAAAATAATGGAAGTCTCAAATAATCCATGTCCAATCAATTACAAATCAAACCACCATACTGTTAAAAATTGGATAAAACTGACTCGCCTTCTTCCCAAGAACATGATGCATCGAAGGAGAAGCCTACCTGTGCGAGCGGTAGATGTATCGTAGAATATCCTCAACCTGTAGTTCTGCGCTTCATGCGGCAACGGCGAGCCTGGCCTCCAGCCACCTCCCGGCAGCCGGCCGCCTCTACTCTCTCTAGCTCCACCGTCCGCCCCGCCATGGAGCTCCGCCCCGCCTCGGTGCCGTCGTGGGCTCGTGGCCGGCAGCCGGAACGGCGACATCTTCCTGCCTGCATCGAGCGCCGCCACCGGCCACCGGCCTCTGCTCTCTGCTCCTCCCTCCCGGCCGCCTCTTCTCTCTCCAGCTCCACCCTCCGCGCCGGCATGGAGATCCGCCTCGCCCAGCTTCTGCCCCGCAAAGAAAAGGCTGCCGCACCACCGGCGGGGCCGTTCCGACGGAAGCGGGCGGCCTAGGGCCCGTCTGCCGAGCGGGAATGCGGGGGAGGTAGCGCTACCGCCCTCCATCGGAGATCAACCGCAGCAGTCAGGCGCGGATGCTCGATCCGGCGGCGATGGACAGAGAAGGCGCTCTGGGGGGAGCCACGGCGTATTGGCGCTCCGTCTCCGTGTCGCACAGGATCTAAAATAACGTTTCGCGTGGATTGTGTTGAGGTGCTCAACACCGAACGTGCAATCTCAGCCTTTGATCAAATATTGGACGCATATGATTTAATGTATCCGGCATATGTTTGCTCTTTTAATAGTAGTATAGATAGATGCACTTTTGTCTTTGTTGGTACCGCGCCAACCTCCAAGTCAAGCCAGATGCTCCCTGCACGTTCGACTCCTTCCCACTTCTCATCCGACCCCAATTCGCCGACCTCCGCGACGGTACAAGGTGGATCCATGCTCGTTCCTGGGATTTAACTGGTGAAAAGTGCGTGCTCACGTCAAGGTGGTAAAAAATCCTCCTGTCCACACTTTTAACCTTTACTACTTTCTTTTTTCGGGAAGATCGCGTCTCCGGCGTCGATCGCAGCAGCCGATCCATCGACGACCGAGACCATCCAACCCTTTGATCTTTGACATCTTCTTTTCTCCTCTACTCACCTACTCCCTCCGTTTACAAATATATAAGATGTTTTAACTTTTATCCACATTCACACGTGCCAACATTTATGTAGACATGTTTTAATATGTATGTATACTTATTTAGGTGTGCACCTATCTAAGAAGCACAGAGGTAAGGCTCAAGTGGCGGATGTCATGCATCTAGTTACAGCACACATCATCGAAACAACGAATTTTAAGGATTTTCAGGAGGCTGCCCCACTTAACATAATCGAACGCTACAAAAGTAGATTTTGAAGACAATGGAGGGCGAAGCTGTTTGGATTAAAATGCTCAGCTTTTTGTGGTTAACTTGCCGTCGTCATCCAATGAGTATTGTATGTTATAAAGAAAGTAGTCCAACGAGGGTTTTCTATGTCCGTTGACTCGCGCCTTCTTTTAATCATTCTTTCTCATCGTCCAAAAAAGATGTCATTTTTTTTATCCTTAAATGGTTAAGCTAACATAGAAAAAGGTACGGGTTCGAAGATAAACATCGTCTTGGTCAGTTGACATGTGTAAATCTGACCTTGAAAAGCTAATCTTGATATAATACCTTACAAATGCAAGTTAATGGTACATGTTCACAAGCTGTCGACATGTACTACTACTAGCTAGCTAAGGCTAAATGTATATTTAGCAACATATATTGGGGAGTAGTGACAAGGATGTGCAAATCACATCATTTTTTCCCACAACGTGGGATTTAATTTAATCATATTTTGTTCGAAAGGTACCCAAGGAATAATGGACCTACCAAGCAATTAATGCATTCCTGATAGTAACCGCGAAGGTTCCACAAGTCCACTTCGCCTTTAAAAACAAAACTAGCATTAATGTTTGTTCTAAATCTTGAATTTTTCTACGAAGGTTGTTTGTTTTCTACGATTACAATACATTGAAATTTGTATAGGGTTCTTTTGCACTTTATTCTGGAGGAAAATTTCTCTCCACTCTAACCTATTTTTAGATTTCTTTTGGTTTTGCTGTACAATCAAACACTCGATTCGGACACGATTCAGAAGTTGAATATCTGGATAACATTAATTACTACTCCATCCATCTACTTATATACAACACCATAGGGCTCATTTGATTCAAAGGGATTGTGTAGCACTTTTTGAGTATTTGGATCCTTGAGGATTTTTTCTTCAAAGGTTGTTTGATTTTGTAAGATTACAATACATTGAAATTTTTACAAAGGGTTCTTTTGCACTCTATTTTGGAGGAAAATTTCTCTCGACTGCGACCTATTTTTCGAATTCTGTTGGTTTTTCTATACAATCAAGCATTTGATTTTCGAAATAATGTAGTTTTCTAATCTTGTAGAATTGAAAAGTACTACATGCCATTCCAAATCTACTTTTTTCAGTTCTCGCGTTATGAAAATCATGCCAATCAAAGGAGCCTTGTTCTTGTCTTGGGTTAGTACATTTTTAAATTTGATCAAGTTTATATAGAAAAATATACTTGTGAAGATACATTTTATAGTAGATTTATAATTTCTAGGTGCACGAGTTTAGGTACAGGGCTGACCAGCAGGTCGAGAATTTGGAATTGATCATCCATCCCCAAACCGAAGCAAAAAAAGAGAAAGGTCCTCCATTCATCCCTCGATCTGTCTCTCTTTCCAACCCCCAACCCTGGCGCACGCGTCAAGCTCGCTGCCAGTAGACCCCACCCACCCATCACCCGACCAGTCAGCTCCCGTCGGCGTCAACCCCGGCCACCGATAAATACCCCCGAATCGGCGGGAGGTGGTGCTCGCCATCGTCCTCGGGCTTCCTCGTCGGCTCCCGCACGCACCCAACCACCACAACTCCACCACCCACCCTTCGCAACCCCATCGGAGACCACGCACGTCCACTGCCCCAGCCCAACAAGCAAGCCAAGCGCCCCGCCGCGAAGCGAAAGCCAAACGGGATTCAACCGGAAGCAGAGGCGGAGCAGAGGAGGCCACGCCACGCGGATCGCGCCGCCATGCCGCTCGGCGAGCCCGCCCGCTCCCACGAGGTACGCGCGCGCGCGCCGCCTCCGCTCCGGCCGCGCTAGTCTGGGTCGGGGGATGGGGTTTTCGGGGGGCCGGGCGCCCCAATTCTGCCCAGCCCCGCCGCAATTCCGCTCGCCGCGGTGCCCGCAGAGTGGGATTCGGCTTCGCGACATGGTTTGGTTACTCGTCCTGACAAATGCTCCGTTTTTCTGTGGCAGGAGCAGCCGTCCCCGGCGCCAGCCCAGTTCTCGCCGCCGGATTCCAGGCTCCGGAGCCTGAACCCGGGGCCGATACCCATCCCGGCCGCCCCGAGCTACACATCGTTGGTCGACACGGTACGTACGTGCGCGCACACCTGTTGGCAGATAGCTGAAAATGCGTGTCACTTTCTCGGCCATCTCTCAGGCATGTTCGTCCTGCCCCCCTTGCGTGCCTAATGGCTGAGTTATGGGCGGTGTCCTCTAACAACCGTAGTGTGTGCAGAGTAAGCCTCTGCACGTTTTTTTCAAGTCACCTACCTTCGTTATCTTGCAGTTGGGAGGAGGTTTGAATTTCAGTTGGCATTAGTTTACTTTCTGAATTAAATAAGTGCCAGTGGACATTAGCCCCTTTTCCCCATTTTTGTGGTGACTTCTTAAATGTGCGATCATTAGCATTTGCATACCAGGGCACCAATTCTGTCTTGGATCATCACGCATGTAGTGCAGAGTACAAATCATAGTAGTTTTAACAAGCTAATATTTCACCCTTACATGCATCTTCAAATCTAACGCCGGACGGTTTTGTGAAGTACCGATCATATATACCCAGATCTCCAATAAGTAACCACTAACTTGGTTCTTTCTATCATTTCGTTATTTTATTTTCAGTTCTGAACATTCTCCCTTTTAGTACAGGGCTATATATGTACAGGCTAAAGTTTAGAGCCAATTTAGCAATGTTTCAGAGCCCTTTAATCAGTATATAGTGAATGGCTCGTTTTCTTGGGTTTAGCTTTAAGCCTAAGCACCTGTTACATGTAAACTGAATCCAGTGTGGGAATGGGTTAGGGAGCATACAAACTACAAGTCCATATTGTCTATATGCGCTTATAAGTTGAGTTGATCAGAAAATCATCAGCACTTGTAACTTTACTTATTTGGGATTAGCAACTATATGCACATCGGGGTAACATAGCTAGGCTAGGCTAAGGTGAACACGCATTTACAATGTTAGTCCGTAACTCTGGATATGTTCACTTTTTTTAGTTTGTTGGCTGTGAACTAAAAAGGATTAAAAGTCACTTTCAGAAGGAAAAGGAAAAATGGGAAAAAGTTTGACTCTGTCCCTCATCATATTTCCCGTTGTCTTATTGACAAACTTTTCTTGCATTGCAGGTTTCTGATCAAAGAGTAAATCTAGATGTCATAGCCTCACATCAAAGTGAAGGCTCCCTCTCAACAGTCAGTTCAGTAGAATCAGAGAAAGCAGCTTATGAATATCTCGCTCAAACTCCTATCAAGTCAACTGATGCACACCTCGTGGAATTTTCAGAGGCTATGAGAAGTAAGGAGACACAAACTTTAGATGAATCCTCTTATATGACAGTTACATAGACATATGTTCTGCTTTCTACCTGCACTGCAAATAGTGACCGGTACAATTCTATGAACTTGAAGCTGTTGCAAAAGCACTACGACAAGTTGCTGAAGGGAAAGCTGCTGCTCAAGCGGAGGCGGCAGAATGGAAACGTAAATATGAGTTGGAGACGGCGCCCAAACAACAAAGTAAACTCAAAGGTTAGATTTATACATTTGCAGTTGATGCTTTTAGTTTTAATACACAATATCATCTGATGAGCTCAGACTTGCTGATTGATGTGTCGTACTACTTCAGAAAACAGTTTCCAAATCCTCTGTGATCCAAAATTTACCGTTAGAATACTGTCACCATCTTGTTTGAGGCAAAGCAAAGATGAAATCCTAGGCATAGTTCTGCGCTTGATTAGTCCTACTTCACATAAGGTTTATCAATTTTTAGGCTTGTGTCATTACAGCGTGCCTCCCATCGTCACACTTTTTATTTGTCCAAAGGGAGTATCATAGTATCATTGGATGGATCCAGAAATGGATAATCCATATGTTGCACTGTAGAATGCATTATGATGTGTTCCAATCCATTGGAGCATAACCTCTGAGAAAAATCTAACCGGACTGCTACCTTGTGCAGATTGTGGCAGTTGCACCGATGATAACCTAGGGAAAATGGCCAGCCAGCTAACACTTGAGGCACCTGCATCTGATCAAGCAGAATGTTGTGGAAACCATGGGATATGCTCACACGAGGTTCTCCAGGACGAAATCCCTGGACCTAACCCAAGATCTAGTCACAAGATGGTAGGAAGAAAAGCATCGTTTAGACTTTCATGGGGATGCAATGGCAACAAAAACGGCCAGCACAAGCATGACTTTGTTTCCTTTGAAAAAGGAGACATTACAACAGCAGAGCGCAGCAACAAACAGGTTTAGCTTCTCGTCTCTTTGTTTCATTTCAAAAGAATATGTTGTACCCATTTAATTCGAGAACCTGGAATCACTTGACCAAACAATTGTCATTTTTATGCATGTCCTCTTCCCTTTTACAACGATACCTTGGTTTCAGATCTTACTGAAATGGGAATCCAGGCCACAAACAGTACTTTTCATAACCAAACCTAACTCCAACTCCGTTCGTGTTCTTTGTGCTGAAATGGTCAGGTGTGTGCTCTTCTCTCTTGTAGCACTGCTTGCTAGTCTTCTTTCTTTTTGTGAATCTTATCTCTGAACATATTCAAGAAGAATATATATTTCCCTCTTTCTGAACTGTGAGGTTATGTTATTATGTACTCACATGTGCAACAAACAGTTGTCTTCAGCTATACATTTACTTAACCAAATTATCTTTTAGGAATGATGCAAGCACTGCTTACATAGGTTATATTCCATTGTGCTTGTAAAAATGTATATTGTCGTTGCAACTAAAAAGAGTGGCATTAATTTTACTGTAGATGGCTTAAAGAGCACAAAAACATTAATGTCTTTGTGGAGCCATGGGTTAGCAAGGAACTCCTAACACAAGATAGCGACCACAACTTTGTGCAAACATGGGATAATGGTAAGAGTGTTTATTCTATTTAACGTTGTTCTTTCAGGCCGCTCCAGATTTGTCATTTCTGAATATTAGATACAGTCAAGAATTAATATATGTAGTTCAGCTGTGGACTAGAGTTTTTTTTTCTGTTTCTGAGATTCTTATTAAGGAAGAATGATCCTGATAATTGAATCAATCTGAATGAAGTTTCTTACACTAGATATCCATGCAACTCATTATTGGCTCAACTGAACACAGTATTAAAGCTGTGTTTTCTTGTATCAAAAGATATATAATGTTTTGTTTAAGTGATGTGCAACCACATGGGCTGCAGAATAGCTGTAAGTCGTAAACAGTAGTTCTTTACTTTCCGTTGTAGATTTAGGACTAACCCACCTTTCCAATTGCATGATTATATCGGCCAACATTTTTTCTTCCGTCCGTTGTAGTGTACATCTTTTGAGTTCTATTAGTCTGTCAGATCTTTCTATATTTTTTATTGGTCTAGCAACCCCACTTTCTGTCCAACTAATTAGAACATTCTGATAGATGAGGAGACAAAGATGTTGCACAAAAAGGTTGATCTCATTGTAACTCTTGGTGGCGATGGAACTGTCTTATGGGTAAGCAAGTCCAATTTTTCGATTCATTTTGTAAATCTTTCTTGAAGATTATTGTATGGACTAAGTTTTTCTACATTTTATTTAGTGGCCATCTTTAGTTATACATTTGTCCAGGTTGGCTAAAACTACTTGTTTTAATATGACTACACCACCTATTAATAGTTCTCTGAATCTGCTATTGCTTCACGGGATCAGACATTGCAGATCTTTATCCTCTTGTCATGATTTCTTGAATATGCAAAACCTTAAGGCCCTGTTTGGAATGGAAGTATTTTTGTGTGTGCTCCACTATTTAATTCAAATTGGAACTAAATACCAGAGAACACATAAAAAACACCTCTAATCCAAACAGGCCCTAAGGAGATTTTGCGGACTTATTAGTTTATTGAATGTTTACATGCACATGTGGTCAATATGCGTGGTCTATGTACTACGTAACATTGGTGAACAATTGAAGTAGATGGTCTATAGATCTCTACAATATTAGTATTTATGGGATTACTGCTTCAAATGGAAAATTCTTATATAATTTTCTGTGAGAACCAACTTACATCATAGGTATTGCTTTGCTGGTTCATATATTATATGGTTGAGTTTCATATTTGCGTGCTATTTTGTTTGAGAAAAATATATTTGGCGTGCTATTTACAGTACTGGCGTCGTTATGCTTGCCATATTTTGGTTTCATTCTTAACTTCTTGTAAGACTTACTTTTGTTCATTTCTGCTGGGCTGCTATTGAAACTAACTATTGATTCAACCTCCCATAACAGGCGGCATCATTGTTCAAAGGACCGGTTCCTCCTGTTGTTGCGTTCGCCATGGGATCACTGGGTTTCATGACACCTTTCCGTATCCTTTATCATCAGTGATCAGTGTTTGCTACATATGCTGCTAGAGTTTAATGGTTATTTGACCTCTATTGCACTTTTCTTTAGCTTCTTTCCTCGTACTATTATCTATCGGATACGTACAAGGCATTTTTTTCACTTTGTATGATATATGTTAAAAAAATTGAAACTCTATGTTACTATATACTCCCTCCGTATCAAAATATAAGACTCTCTACCTATTTTCTGCACACATGTATCTAGACATGTTTTAGTGCAAGATTCACATGAACCTTGCACTAAAACATGTCTAGATACATGTGTGTAGAAAGTAGCTAGAAAGTCTTATATTTTGATACGGAGGGAGTAGCATACTATTTATTGAGGATATATTAGTGCTACCAAAGCTTAGGCGCGACCATGCTACCAATTCCAAAAAATCAATTTTACATGTTTCAAAAAATTCTAATAAAAGTTTGAATGTTCAAGAGAATATGTCTATAGCCTCCAAAAATTTCATGTCCAAAATTGAAAACCACACGGAGAAACAAAAAAGACAAATCAATGTGTGAATAGTCTCAATTTGGTGACACTATTCATGCTAGATTTGCCTTTTTTGTTTCTCAATGTGTATTTCGATTTTTGACCTGAAATTTTTGGTGGCTGTAGACACATTCCATGTTAACATTCACACTTTTGCGTATAATTTTTTTAAGTACGGAATATTTTTTTAATGGTAGCACTAGATACTCCCTCCTATTTTCTTTCCTACAATGATTAGTTGCCGATGTTTTGCTATACCACGTTACCAACCTACATTTTCACTAAGGCTGGATTTTAATTGGTCTAAAAATCCCATGCCTGCTAGCAGATAAATCAGACATGATGCTTTATAGCTACTCTTCTGTTGGCAGTACACATATCCGTCGTCCTTAAATTGTTTTCAGCAAGCGAGCAATATCGCGATTGCTTGGACAACGTGCTGAAGGGACCTTTCAGCATAACACTGAGAAACCGTCTACAGTGTCATGTAATCCGGGATTCAGCGAAGGATGAGCTCGAGACCGAGGAGCCAATCCTAGTATTGAACGAAGTTACAATTGACCGCGGGATATCATCTTACCTTACCTACCTGGAGTGCTACTGCGACAGTTCATTCGTTACATGTGTGCAAGGGGATGGGCTCATCATATCAACAACATCAGGCAGCACAGCATACTCTTTAGCAGCTGGAGGATCCATGGTCCATCCACAGGTATGCCCTACTTTGTTTGCAGTCTTGTGTTTGGATATTTGCAGTAAGTCTTGAGATTGCTTTTCTTACTTGGGACTAAAATCATGTGATGTTGTTAAAAACTCGGATGAGTTGTGGTATGGTCCAGGATCTTCCCTTTGGTCACTGATCCCATATTGATGTTTCTCTTGAGAAACTTTAGCTAAAACCTGCAATTCCACCTATGCTGTCTATAAAGTGTAGATCTGTGTGGGATAGACATGTTCCTTCTTGAATTAAACTGGGTGTGTTTGGTCCACACTGCTTGAGCACTGACAGGAAGCAGCAATTTCGTTTTGTGCTGCCTACAACTGTCCAACAAAAATAATCATGAGTAGTTAAAAGTAATGTCTTCCTTCAAGTTCATATTTAATCCACACAGTAAAGAGGCTTGCAGCTCTCCTGTTGTCACCTGTACCTAGCACAGTAAACTCTTTTCGAATTCGAAGTGGCCATTGATGCTTTTTGATAAGCAAGCCTAAGGAGAAAGTTATTTTCCCCCTTTTAACTAGGTGTTTTAACCAAACTTGGAACCAGGAGTAGTAAAATTGATGTTTCCCTTTTGAATTTCATGTTAGCCAGCACAGTAAAGAGGACTGTAACTTTGGTACTACCACTTGTGGTCTGCACTGTTAACCTCTCGGTTCGTGTACTCTGCACTGTTCACCTCTCGGTCATTGAGGGCTTTGTGTCTTTGCACTGTTAACCTCTCAGTCTTTGAGGGCTTCGTGTCCTTGCACTGTTAACCTCTCGGTCTTTGAGGGCTTGGTGACAAGCAATAAGCACAGGACACTGTCCTGTCTTACAGACTCACTTCAGATCCAGAATCCAACGTTCATCCCAAGAAAACCATGCTGTCTTTCCCCTTCCAGCACGACTCCTCACAATGCTATTTTGGTCTCTAACGGCTGGTGGTACATGCTGCAGGTCCCCGGGATCCTTTTCACGCCGATCTGTCCCCACTCGCTGTCGTTCAGGCCGCTCATCCTGCCGGAGTACGTGACGCTGCGCATACAGGTGCCGTACAACAGCCGAGGCCACGCGTGGGCATCCTTCGACGGCAAGGACCGGAAGCAGCTCGCCCCCGGCGACGCCCTCATCTGCAGCATCTCCCCTGGCCTGTGCCGACGGCCTGCCTCGTCGACTCCACCACCGATTTCCTCCGCAGCATCCACGAGGGCCTCCACTGGAACCTCAGGAAGACGCAGCAGCCGCTTGACGCCGCGTGATGATGCCTGGATGGATGATGCGTTTGAGCTTGGCATAGCAAGGCGCCATGGATTTGTTCTCTGAGAAATGGTTTCCTCCAATCCCAGCTAACAAACACCGAGATGATAAGTGTACCTATGCGAGTCTGTTCTTGATACAAGTCTCCTTTGCTGTTGAGTCTATACGTATAGAAGTTTGCGCTTACAAGTTGGAGTTAGTGCAGTGCAATAGTGCATAATCCAAGTATAGTTGCCCGTTGGCCAGTACAGGTTCTTGGAACTTGATGCAATGTATAACAGCACAAGTGGCAGTCGTCCTGTTCATCTGGGCATTGTGTGGGTCTGTGGGATAGTAGAAATGGGTGTGGCAAACTGCCAAGAAATTCAAAATGTAGAGCACACTGCATGTATAGTTGCACTTGCAGTGCACCTTCATTATCTGAATGAAGTAAAGTGATACTTACCTCAGTCAAGAAAATAAAAGTTCATTCCATTACTTTGTTACAGTCTGCATTTGTGCAATCAGGCAGTTGATGATGACATAGACAAATCTCAGTGTCTGCTGTTCCATTTATTTCAAAAAAAGAATCTGTATCTGCTGTTTCAAACCATCATGGTATCTATAAGCACATCATGATCCCTCTTGCCAGAGTAAATCTGACAGGAGTGATTACAGATGATGATAAAGAACTTGACCACGACAGCAGTACAGAATACATCCAAATTGCATCAACAGAGAACCGGCGCGTGACAGTCTGAACACGGCGACGCTATACAGACAGAGTGGAGCGTGAAAGCGGTCGGGCCATGATGCCGTAATTATTCCACTGTGACTATACCACCAGTGCCTGGTGGTAGCAGTGGATAGATGGACAGTAACAGTGGCTCGCCGCCGCCTCCCTCAATTGCCGTGCGGTGGCGTCGTGTTCCGGCGGGAGCGGCAGCGAGAACGTGAAGTCCTTTGTTGCTTTCCATGCGTCCAACCTACCCCCTACCCTCACGGGCGCGCCTCCACCATGCTCAAACCAAAAACCCTCCCAGCTCGATCCATACCATGTATCTTGCGCCCACTGCGCCACTACCTATCTAGCTACATCTACCGCCACCTCGATCCATACCATTGCCATATCTACCAGTGTCAGTCACTCTGTGTCAGCCCATCCATCCCGGCACGCGCGCGCGCGGTGGCAGAAAATGGCGGCTCCTCCTACTCTGCTGTTGCTCATACTGTTCGTCGTCGGGCTGTTGCACTCGGCGCTCGCGGCGGAAATGCCGATGCCGGTGAACGAGGAGGTGTTGGGGCTGGTGGTGTTCCGGTCGGCGCTCACGGACCCGTCCGGCGCGCTCTCCGGCTGGGCCGAGTCTGACGCCACGCCCTGCGGCTGGGCACACGTGGAGTGCGACCCGACCACCTCCCGCGTCCTCCGCCTCGCGCTCGACGGCCTCGCCCTCTCCTCCGCCTCCGGCCTGCCGCGCGGCCTCGACCGCCTGCCCGCGCTCCAGTCCATCTCCCTCGCCGGCAACAACCTCTCCGGCGCCCTCCGCCCGGGCCTCTCCCTCCTCCCCTCGCTCCGCTCCCTCGACCTCTCCCGCAACGCGCTCTCCGGGACACTCCCCGACGACCTGCCCCTCCTCCCCGCGCTCCGGTACCTCGACCTCTCCGACAACGCCTTCTCCGGCCAATTGCCAGCCTCCTTCCCGCCCACCCTCCGCTTCCTCGTGCTCTCCGGCAACAAGCTCTCGGGTGACATACCCAATGCGCTGTCCAGCAGCCCCCTCATGCTCCACCTCAACATGTCCAACAACCAGCTCTCCGGCGCGCCGGACTTCGCCGCCGCGCTCTGGCCGCTCTCGCGCCTCCGCGCGCTCGACCTGTCTGGGAACCGCCTATCCGGCCCCGTCCCTGCTGGCGTCAGCGCCCTCCATAACCTCAAGACCCTCGACCTCAGCGGCAACCGCTTCTCCGGTGCCATCCCGGAGGACATCGGCATGTGCCCGCACCTCGGCGTCCTCGACGTCAGCAACAATGCGTTCGACGGCGAGCTCCCGGAATCCATCGCGCGCCTCGCGTCGCTGGTGCGTCTCTCTGCGTCCGGAAACCGGCTGTCTGGCGAGGTGCCCGCGTGGCTCGGCGAGCTCTCCGCGCTGCAGAGGCTGGACCTCTCTGACAATGTGTTCACCGGCACATTGCCCGACTCGCTCGGCGAGCTCAAGGACCTCAGTTACCTCAGCCTATCCAGGAACCAGCTGACCGGCAACATCCCGGAGGCAATGTCCGGCTGTACCAGGCTCGCCGAGCTGCACCTGAGGGGCAACAGGCTCAGCGGCAGCATCCCGGACGGGCTGTTCGACGTCGGGCTCGAGACGCTGGACATGTCGTCTAATGAGCTCACCGGCGTGCTTCCGTCCGGATCGACGAGGCTGGCGGAGACGATGCAGTGGCTCGATCTCTCGGGCAACCAGCTCGCCGGCGGCATCCCGGCTGAGATGGCGCTCTTCTCCAGTCTGCGGTATTTCAACCTGTCGCGCAACGAACTCCGCACGCAGCTGCCGCCGGAGCTCGGCCTGCTCCGCAACCTGACGGTGCTCGACCTCCGCAGCAGCGGGCTGTACGGTCCAGTCCCGGCCGACCTCTGCGAGTCCGGCAGCCTCGCCGTGGTCCAGTTAGACGGCAACGACCTCGCTGGCCCCATCCCCGACAACATCGGCAACTGCTCCTCTCTCTACCTACTGTAAGCTCTAAAAATAGTGTGCACTTTATTTTACAGCACTCTGTGGATTGCATTTGACACATTTTGACAATTATTTTTGATGGTTGTGCCATCGTAGGAGCTTGGGACACAACGGCCTGACGGGGCCGATACCGGCGGGCATGGGTGAGCTGAAGAAGCTGGAGATCCTGCGGCTGGAGTACAACCAGCTGAGCGGCGAGATACCGCTGCAACTGGGTGGGCTGCAGAACCTCCTGGCAGTGAACATCTCGCACAACCGCCTAGTTGGGCGGCTGCCGGCGTCGGGCGTGTTCCAGAGCCTGGACGCGAGCGCGCTGGAGGGCAACCTCGGCGTGTGCAGCCCGCTGGTCGCCGAGCCGTGCAAAATGGACGTGCCCAAGCCGCTCGTGCTCAACCCCAACGAGTACACGCACGGCAACGACAACGGCGACGGCGACGTCCCAGCGAACGGCGGCGGCAGCAGTGAGGCGGTGCCGAGGAAACGGCGGTTCCTGAGCGTGTCCGCAATGGTGGCTATCTGCGCCGCGCTGTCCATCGTCCTCGGAGTCGTCTTGATCATCCTGCTCAACGTGTCGACGCGGCGAAGAAGGGCCGGCGGGTTTGGCGCTGATGATGGGTTCACGGAGAAGGAGCTGGTCGAGCTGGAGAGCACCATGTCCGGCAGTTCGACGAAGTCCAGCAACCTCGCCACGGGCAAGATGGTGACGTTCGGGCCAGGGACCAGCCTCCGCACTGAGGATTTCGTGGGCGGCGCCGACGCACTGCTGAGCAAGGCGACGGAGATCGGCCGCAGCGGCGCTTTCGGCACGACGTACCGCGCGTCTGTCGGCGAGGGCCGGGTCGTGGCCGTGAAGAAGCTGTCGACGGCGAGCGTGGTGGAGTCCCGCGACGTGTTCGACCGCGAGGCGCGCGTGCTGGGCAAGGCGCGACACCCGAACCTGATGCCGCTCAAGGGGTACTACTGGACGCCGCAGCTGCAGCTCCTGGTGACCGACTACGCGCCGCACGGCAGCCTGGAGACGCGGCTCCACGGCAACGGGAAAGGCGGCGAGTCGCCGCGGCCGCTGACGTGGGAGGAGCGGTTCAGGGTGGTGGCGGGGACGGCGAGCGGGCTGGCGTACCTGCACCAGTCGTTCCGGCCGCCGGTGATCCACTACAACGTGAAGCCGAGCAACATCCTGCTGGACTCGCGGTGCAACCCGCTGATCGCCGACTTCGGGCTCGCGCGGCTGCTCCGGAAGCCGAAGCAGGCGGAAGGCGGCGGCGCAGGCGGAAGCAGCCGGTTCATGCATGGAAGCGGCGTGGGGTACGCGGCGCCGGAGCTGGCGTGCAGCAGCCTGCGCGTGAACGAGAAGTGCGACGTGTACGGGTTCGGGGTGCTGGTGCTGGAGCTGGTGACGGGGCGGCGGGCGGTGGAGTACGGCGAGGACGACGTGGCGGTGCTGATCGACCAGGTGAGGGCGGTGCTGGAGCAGGGCGGGGACGGCGCGGTGGAGTGCGTGGACCCGGCGCTGGGCGGCGAGTTCCCGGAGGAGGAGGCGCTGCCGGTGCTGAAGCTGGGGATGGTGTGCACGTCGCAGGTGCCGTCGAACCGGCCGTCCATGGCGGAGGTGGTCCAGATCCTGCAGGTCATCAAGGCGCCGTTGCTGACGCCGGGCTGCACGACGGAACATTTCTGACGCGTCAACGAGCTCGCGTACTGTACGACCTGCCAGCCAGCCGGAGATAGCACCTACTAGCATGCATGCAGATGCAGTGCAGAGCTGGGAGATCCATTGATTGATTGACTGGCAGCTCGTGTCGTACAATGCCAAGCATTCATGCTCTCGAGGTTCTAGCTTCTTGCTCGTGTGTCACGTACGTACTTGTTTCCTTTTCTAGTGCAAATAGTTAAGGTCCCTGCAGTCAGTCACGTGCGTACAGTGTGTGGTTGCTAATTATATTTTTCTCCAGCTGTGTGTTTTGCTTTTGGATGTCAAAATCTGACTGATGCAATCTTTTTTTTTTTGTGTATAGTTGTAGTACTTCAAAGCAATAGTGCTCTCTTGTGACTTTGCGGTCAGCACTGTGCGCCCGTTACAGCGCACCGTTACCAGGGTCTTGTTACTTTGCGGATTGCGATGCACTGTACGCTTGAGCTGTTGACCTGTGTGAGGCACGTGAGTGCACAACGAGTGTGAGCGTGAACGGTGGGTCCAACCCCTGGCCCACTGCACTTTACACAAAAAAAGTGTGAACATATATATAAAACCGTGGGCTACTTCTTCCCTCTTCACCTTCCCTGCCGCCTAGAGGGTTGCCGTACTTGTCCGCGTGGACTCCGGTGAGGGTGGCCCCGAGGATATGTGTCGCTCCGTCCTCGTGGAGGGCTTTTGAAGCCAGTGATGTTCTTTCTGAAGGCCGATGAGGTAACCCCTCTCCACCTTTCCAATCCATTCCCGGGTGAAAACATAGGCCTTGGCTTGGTCGATGATGGCGCTTCGGCGTCGTTCTCCTCATTGGAGGCGCCCCTTTGTGATGAGGGGGACAACGAGGACGACAGTGTGGTAACATCAACTTGGTGCTGTTCTGGCGGGTGCCTTGGCGAGGTTGGAGGCATTAGCCTGCATGTTTAAGGTCATCTTTGAGTGCTTAGGCTAATCTTTGTGGTGTATTTGCTGGTAGGACGACACTTCTCGTAGGCGAGGGAAGGGTTCGCTCTCCGGCACATCATGGTGAGGTAGGCATCGAGCAGCTTTCGTCGGTGGAGGTTCTTCGTGTCTTGTTCATGATGGTCTTTTGATCGACGCGCTCATTATGGAGTTATTGCATGTTTCCGGCTACAAAGGGTTGGACACACCTCTATCTGAGCAGTTTACGGTTGGGGTTCCCAAATCTGCCCTCGTTGCGGTGGCCGCTCATGAACATGTTCCTTAATCGAACAATTATGTTTCTTAGTCAACTTATTGTATTAAGATACGATCTTAGCTAATAAAATTTTCTATTACAGTTAACAAATTTAACCAAAATAATAATGATGCTAAATATTAAAATAAATTTTATTGTTGTGTAGATATGTCATTTATCGCTACAAACATATTTGCTCTAAGTTTGGACATTGTTTTTATGTCAGCAGTTTCATTTTTGCTACATTGACGTTTAAAACCTTGAATTAAATTGATTCCTTAGTGAGAAAACAAAAATAAAGAGAAAATTATGTGTTGGGTGACAATGCTGTGGATATCGCTTATCGGGAACTTATCGGTCGACACAAGATAAGTGGTAAATCGGCCGATTTATCGGCATATCGGCTGATTTATCGGCCGATTAAAAATATCGGTCAGACACCAGTAAGTGATAAATCTGCCGGTTTATCGGAATATCGGCCGATGTATTGAACAGTGGTTGGGTCCACTTAGAGCACGTACAACGGGCGACGCTAGGGGGAGGCGCTAGGAAAAGAATCCTGGTTGTATCGGCAGTTTATGTGGAAATTCTGGCCGCTTTTTAGCATCAGACGCATAAACAAGCGTTCGACGCTTGCAAATCACTTAGAAAATCCAGCCCCTAGCGTCGGACCCTCGCCCATGATTGGGGTTTGACTTTTTAAGCGTCTATGTAAGCGTTCTGCAATGCACATGCCCTTAGTAATAGATGGGGTACCAGATAAATCAGTGTCTATTTATGTGTTCTTGTCCATTTTAGTATCTTTGCAGTGAGTGTAGAGTATATGGCCTAACATATCTCTCGTGAGATGTCTCTAGATTGAATGAATATTGGACGTATGTGATGTTTATCAAAATGTGAGTGATGAGAGGCATGATTCTTCTTTTTTTCCCAAGCTGTAAGCAATAGTGTTCTTGTGACTTTTGTTCCTGAGCTGTAACGAAGTCGGCGTGTTGCGTTGCACTCTGTGCCCACTACAGGGCACCGTTATCGATCCCATCTAGGTGTTTCTTTGTTGGTTTATTTCTTGTTGTACTTGTAGTGATGCTGGGTCCATAACTTGAGCTGCATGAGGCATGTGAGTGCACAGCAAGAGTGTATGCGTGAAGCCGTGTACTTCGGGCCCAACCCTGGCCAACTACACACGAGAGAGTATGAACAGATTTACGAATGGGTACGTTCAACTTTTGTTGTTGGACGACTTGGACATGTTGGGGGCCCTGCCCTGCACGGGATCTTGGATTATACATCGGCAATTGGAAACTTCGCTTTCTTTGATTGGTGTCGAGGACGACCGAAGGTCTATTGAGAATTTGAAAACTGGCCGTTGGTGATGGCTCCCGCGACTGGAGGGGCGACCGTGGCGCCCGTGGCGGCGCCCGCGGCGTCGCTCGCGCGTCGGTCCCCATCGGCGACGTTTGAGGTCCTCCCGCGCGTCCCCCGGTCCGTCCCCTCGCTGGCTCGGGTGGCAGGGGTGGCGGGATCGACTTCGACGGCGGTGGCTGCGGTTGAGGTGAGTCGGGGCGCCGGTGACGATGGCCGCGCCGCCGCGGGAGCGCGTACCAAGGTAAGCTCCCCCCCCTTCCTTCTCCGTTCATCTCCTCCCGCCCCTCGCCAGGCGGAGGGCTTAGTGGGCGGTTCTGGGCGCTCGCCGACGACCTACTCGATGCGGACGTTAGCGACGCCAGCGAGGACGCCGACCCTGCCTCCCCTCCCCGAGCTGGCCTCAGGCCTACTTTCGGAGACTTTCTCCTGGCGGCAGACGCGCGGAGCGCTCCTCGGCGCACGGCGTTTGCCCCGGGCGGCCGCGGCTCCCGTTTCTCGCCGGCGACCGGCGCTGGCTTTGGCCGCCGCCGAGATTCCCCTCGCTGCGCGTCCACCCGCTCGCCTCGCGCGCTCCGGGTGAGCTATTCCCCTCCTCCGCGCCGCCGGGGTGGAGCTAGTCCGGAGCAGCCAGCTCCCGCTCCCCGTCACCGCCGGCGATGTCGGCGCCGCTTCCGCCGCCGCCGGATAGCCCTAGGTGGAGGGCGAGTCGCAGCCCCTCCCCATCCTGGAGTGGGCCGGCGGATGGCCCGTTCCTTCTCATGGGCCTGGGGCCGGAGGCCTGGCCTGGTTCGCAGCCCACGCCAGAGGGCACTCCTGCGGATGATGCGGAGCAACCTGTGGACCGGCTGGAGGCCCACCCCCGGCCTGCTGGCGCTGCTGATGGGCCGCGGGCCCGAGCCCACTCGTGGTTCGGGATCAGCGGGGGAGCAACGACCTGGCGCTAGGGTTTCGGCCTCTAAAGAGGACGTGCGTCGGCGGCGGCGTCGCAAAAACTTCATCCGCCTCGTTCGTCCATCTCCCACCCTCTCTCGCTCCTTTGCGCAGGTGGTCGCCATGGATCCCGCGCCTCTGGCTCCGGCTCGCAGGGCGGCAAGCGCCAGCTCGAGGAACCGCGTCTGCAGGCGCGGCGGCACGGCAGGGCGGGTCGCACGGCCGACGGCGGTGCAGAAAGGGAAGAAGTCCGCGGGGCGGCCAAGGTTGGGCAGGGCCAGCACACGGCGGCGTCCGGCGCGCGGGTCCAGCCTGACTGGTACCTCGCCCGTGAGAGGAAGAGGGCCGCCAAGGCAGAGGCGGCCAAGGCAGAGGCGACTCGCCTCGCTGCGGCTGGCCTGCCGGCCCCGTCTCCGGCTGGGGTTGCTTCGGCACCCAATGCCGTGCGCGCGCCCTCCAGGGGGCGTCCTCCCGTCCTCTCCACCCTCGGCAATGCCATTGCCGGGGAGGGTTTTTTCGACCTCGATTTCGAGGAAGATGACCTGGACCGGGAAGTGGAGTCGAACGAGGCGGTGATATCCTTCAAGGACAAGCCCCTCTCGACCCGTGACCTCGACCAGGAGCTCCACAACCTGATTGAGGGTGCGTGGGACTGGCAGGTGACGAGACTCGCGGCAGCGGAGTTTGCGGTGGTTTTCCCCTCTAAGGAGACCCTGCGCATGTGTACCCGGAGTGGTCGCATTACCTCCCCCTCAGCGGCTCGGAGGCGGATATCCGCCTAGCCGATGCCGACCCGGCCCCGGCCGTGACGCTCAAGGAGGTGTGGGTGAAGCTGACCGGGGTGCCCCGGAAGTTTCGCCGCGCCGACCGCCTCCTTGTGGGACTGCGCATGCTGGGACAGCCGCTGGAAGTCGATGAGGACTCCATCCGTCGCAGGCAGCCAATCCGCGTGAAGTTGGCCTGCCGGAACCCCGCCAAGCTCCGAGGCTCTATCCAGATCTTCCACAAGAGCAAGGGCTATGTCATGGGTGTGCACGTGGAGGGTAGGGTGGGCGCGTCCCGCCCCTCCGGCTCCTCCGGCCCCTCGCCGCGGTGACCCCGACGACGAGGAGATGGACGACCTCAGCCCCACGCGGGAGGAGGGTGTGGTCCGGGACCGGTCGGCTACCGCGGCTGACCAGTCCTCCTCGGCTACGCCGCGGGCGCGCCGGGCGGTGCCGTCACGGCCAACCCCTCGCAGCGGACCGCTGGTTCCTCCCCAGCCCCGCCGGTCGGCGAGTCTCCAGCTGCGGCGACTCAGGGGCGGCCATCTCGCTTGACGAGTATGGCAGCAACATGGTGCCGTCGGGCCGCTGGCCGTTGCCGTTGACTGCCCTGGAGCGTCTCAGGGACCTCGCTAAGGGCTTCGACATCGCCACCGCCAACCTGATGCCCACCACTGGTCCGTCTTCGCCCCTGGAGGACTCGATCCTGGACTCGGGCGAGGACACTGCGAAGGTCATGGAGGGGGAGGCTTCCAGCGACATCGAGTCCGACGGACACGGCGACGACGGCGAGCTCCTGGACCCGGTGGACGTGGAGACTGCAGAGCCACGACGCCGCCGCGCCACGGCGGTTTCCACGGGTCCTCCTCGCAAGAGCGCGAGGCTTCACGGGCCAGCTGCGTCGGTCCCGGTGGCGGAGCGCGCGGAGCTCCGCGCGGCGGCCAAGAACCTCGACACGCCAGGTAAAAACCCATATGCCATCCTTCAGGAACTCCCTGATTCTCATTTGGTCTCGGTCATGCACGATGTGGGTTGGCTTTCACGATAGAGGCGGGTGAGGCGAGTGATGTTCTGTCGCTTATCCGGGCCAAAGAGGTGGCCCAGGCAGCACTGGCCGAGGCGGCGGCTCGCAGGGCCTCGTCCAGTGCTTCGGCGTCTACCGTCGACCCTCCCAACCAGGCGGTGGGGGGCCACTGCTGCGGTGGGAGGAGGGGCATCCGCCCTTGGAACCAGCTTCTGCTGCTCCACAGACCAACAAAAGGGGCGCTCGCCCCAGTGCGTTGGGTTCCCGTCGTGGACGGAGGAAAGCTGCAGTCGCTTGATGCGCGCGGCATTTTATAACATCCGGGGGTTCGGCCGGCCGGGACGCCGAACCCAGATCCGAGAGCTTATCTCCCGAGAACAGCTTGACTTTGTTGGCCTTCAGGAGACCATCAAACAAGCGTTTACCCCTGCGGAGCTTCTCAGCATTGACCCCCGTGGGCGGTTCGCCTGGCACTCTACGCCAGCGAACGGCCATTCCGGTGGGATGTTGTTGGGAGTCAACGAGGATGCCTTTGAGGTTAAAGACTGGAGTTCTGGCTCCTTCTTCATCCGAGTGGATGTACTCCAACTCGAGACCTCCAAGGCTTGGTCGCTTTTTGTTGTCTATGGCCCTGCTGACCACCGCCGCACCGAGGAGTTCCTCGGGGAGCTGTCTACGGCGGTGGGGGCCTGTCCTTTTCCCCTCGTCATTGGAGGCGACTTCAACTTGATTCGAGGGGCGGCTGATAAGAACAACGACAACATCAATTGGCCCAGGGTTCACAGGTTCAACGATTGTATCGCTAACCTTGCCCTGAAAGAGATCCGGCGGACCGGGGCTCGTTATACTTGGACGAACCGCCAGCCTAATCCGGTCCGCTGTGTGCTTGATAGGGTACTCATGTCCCCGGATTGGGAGGCCTTATTCCCTCTTTGCTCCCTTGTGGCGGAGACCATTATTGGCTCCGATCACTCGGCCCTGGTGCTTTACTCTGGGGAGGAGTCTCGCAGGAGAAGCAGCCGCTTCTTCTTCGAGAAAAGCTGGCTGGAGCACCCTGAGTTTGGTGACTTGGTGCTTCACAAGTGGCGCGAGATCGAGGCGCAGAGGGGTGCCCCCTTGGACTCGATTACCGCCTGGCAACAGATATCCAATAGCCTAAGACAATTCCTCAAAGGCTGGGGGGCCAATTTGGGTAGGGCTACCAGGGACGCCAAGGAGGCGCTCCTGGTACAGATTCAGGCTCTGGATAGCCGGGCAGACCTGTCGGACCTTGATGATGACGGATGGGCTCTCCGTTATTTCCTTGAGGACCAACTTACCCACATATCGCGTGTGGAGGAGGCTTACTGGAAGCAACGAAGCCGCTTGAACTGGATCCTGAAAGGGGACGCCAACACGGCTTTCTTCCATGCGGTGGCCAACGGCCGAAGGAGGAAGTGCGCGATTACTCGTCTCACCTCGGATCAGGGGTTGATTACGGAGCCCAGGGCTCTTCAGGCGCACATCTATGACTTCTACCGGGCCCTTATGGGCTCCGAGGGAGACCTACCTCTCCTCACCCTCTCTCCATCCCTTTGGGACTCACGCCCGCGTGTTTCCGAGGATGAGAATGACTCTCTCATGCTCTCCTTCACTGCGAAGGAGTTGGACATTGTCCTAGCCAGCATGAAGGTGGACACGGCACCGGGGCCTGATGGCCTGCCGGTCTGCTTCTTCAAGAAGTTCTGGTCTCTGGTTAGACCGTACATCTTAGCTATTGCGAATGACTTTGCCCTGGGTAGGGTGAATATCGCGAGGCTTAACTTTGGGGTGCTTACGCTTATTCCCAAGGTTCCGGGGCGGAGGATATTAGACAGTTCCGGCCGATAGCACTTATAAACGTGATTTTCAAGTTTATTGCTAAGGCCTATGCCATTCGCCTCGCCCCGATTGCCCACCGTACTATCAGCTGCACCCAGTCGGCCTTCATCAAAGGTCGACACATCCATGAGGGGGTGGTCTCCCTGCAGGAGATAGTTCACGAGACCAGGTCTAAGAAACTCCGAGGAGTCTTCCTCAAATTAGACTTTGAGAAAGCTTACGATCGGGTTAACTGGGCTTTCCTCAGGGTGGTCCTGTTACGCGTAGGCTTTGACCCAGGCTGGGTTCATAGGGCGCTTAGTTTGGTCTCTGGGGGCCAGACTGCTATCACCATTAATGGTGATATGGGCAACTTCTTCCGTAATGGCCGGGGGGTTCGCCAAGGGGATCCTCTCTCCCCTCTCCTCTTCGACTTTGTGGTCGAAGCCCTTGCTGCTATCCTTGATGCGGCAAGGAGAGCCGGGCATATCCAGGGAGTTATTCCCCACCTTATCCCCGGAGGGTTGTCTCACCTGCAATATGCAGATGATACAATCATCATGATCCAGCCGGAAGACTTGGCAATTGCCAATCTCAAGTTCATCCTCATGTGCTTTGAGAACATGTCGGGGCTGAGAATTAACTTCCACAAGAGTGAGGTGCTAGCGATTGGGATTGATGAGGGGGAACAGCAGAGGATTGCGGACATGCTTAACTGTAAGCGTGGGCAATTTCCCCTTCACGTACTTGGGCCTTCCCATTAGTGACCATGCGCTCTTCGCAGGAGCTTGGGACCCCATGACGGCGAAGGTGGGTAAACGGGCGGACCCTTGGTTCGGCAAACTCATGTCTTCGGCCGCCAGGCTTACCTTGACCGATGCGTGTCTATCCAGCCTCCCCCTTCACGCGATGGGGGTCTACCTCCTTGGTGATGGGGTGCACCAGTCTATGGATAGGCATAGATCCCGTTTCTTTTGGGAAAGTAACGGAGTTAGACGCAAATACCATTGGGTCCGGTGGTCAGCAGTGTGCCAACCGAGAGCTTTGGGGGGTCTTGGGATCCGAGATACCAAACTCATGAACATTTGCCTTATGGCTAAATGGGTGTGGAAGCTGCTGACCAACCGACCGGGGTTATGGGCGGATATCATTAGAAGCAAATATCTGCGTTCAAAGGATATCCTTGTGGACTCCCATAACCCTGGGTCCCAATTCTGGAATGCCCTTCAAAAGGTGAAGGAGGTGCTACGCTTGGGAGCTAGGCACTCTGTCAGAAATGGTAGGTCCACGAGGTTCTGGATCGATTGGTGGCAGGGGTCGGGGCCCCTGTGTACCAGATTCCCTCCCTCTATGAGGTGACCTCTGACCCCGGTATCTCGGTGGCTACTGCACTGCGCGCCGGAGGGTGGGATATCCACTTCCGCCGGACACTTGGCCAGGCTGATCTCCCGGCCTGGGGCGAGTTGCGGAGGGTTACCATGGATACTCGCCTGGAGGATGGGCCAGATGAGCTCACTTGGACGCTCGAACCGTCCGGTAACTTCTCGGTGAAATCCCTATACCGGAAGCTCTGCCACGGATCTCCGCACAAGCACTACTCCCAGATCTGGGGGATTGCGGTGCCCCTCAAAGTTAGGATCTTCCTTTGGCAGCTGATGCGGAAGCGCCTCCCGTCTAGCGATAATATCGCTCGCCGCAAGGGCCCCTCTAACGGGCTTTGCGTGCTATGTGGTGAGCATGAGGACTCGAACCACATCTTTTTTGGCTGCGTTTTAGCCAAATTCCTCTGGAGCGCAGTTAGGGAACTGTTACATTGCTCCTGGAACCCCACGTGTTTTGCGGAGCTCTTTAGGCTCCTTCAGGGTTACGCGGGCCGGGCACGTAGAGTCCTTTGGATTTGTTGCGCGGGTCTTTGCTGGACGCTCTGGAACACGCGGAACAAGTACACTATTGAAGGGATCTTTCCTTCACAGCCGGCTGACTGCCTCTTCAAATTGGCAATGTACCTGCAGGTGTGGAAGCCAGTGGCTAGACGTCAGGACCGAGGCGAGCTGGAGTCCGCGATTCGTGAGATTCGCCGTATCCACGACACCGTCAGGGAGCGCCCTTGACCCTTTGTTCCACCGCCTGTTTTATCTAGCTATCTCTTTAGGTGCCTTTGGGCTGTGTGAGTGTTGCCCTCTTATGAGTGGCTGTGATGTAGCCTGCGTGCTGCCTGGAACCTTATTGTTGTATGTGCTGTTCGTCCGTGTTGTACTTTGTATCGGACTCGCCAGTTGGCTTTATTAATTTAAAGCAGGGCTCTGCTCGAGCCTGCATTCTGGTTGATTGGTGTGGAATGATTCTCTATGTCTCTAGTTTCCTCCTATTTTTGTCATGTGTTTCGTACGGAAAATTAATTACTATCTCTGTTTCATAATATAAGACTTTTTAGCAATCTAAACTAGCTTCCTCAAAAGGCTTATATTGTGGAACAAAGGGAGTACTAGTTTTTTTTTTTTTTGTTTTTTTGGGAGTACTAGTTAAGGCCGGGCTCAGTGCATTGTGTCCTGTACAGTAGTATTCTTGTCAATTACTTATCGCACGCTTTTGATTTTCGAATGCCTAAATGAGATAGATGATACGACGCATTCTCCTATGACTTTCATCATATACATTTTCATTATGCAGTTATATCTATGTTAACATTTGTCAAATATATGTATTTGTGGGTTACGAGTTTGATCTAGCTATGGTGTTTTAAAGTTGCAAGGATATCTCTGATTCGTGTATGGGCAGGAGATGGTTAGTTTTTGAATTAGGCCTCCTAGAGAATGTATCTGGCATTCCCATGCACTGGGTACTCTGAGTGCACCCAATACCAAACAACATGTTACATCTTTAAAGGGTTGAAAGAAACCACAAAGTCATAAGCTATGAGTCATGCTTAAGACACGTGTAGAGCGGGTTTGTTGGGCCAACACGACCCCATGATCGCGTCCAGTAGATTCAATATGGTTAATCGCATCGGTTCACTGACTGCTACGTTGTGTGACTTTTGCACTTGAACTAAATTCCGGTCCTCACAGTTTCGACGACTATGGTTAATAAATATTTTGATCTGATTCAAAGCACATGTTTCGGAACTCCTAAAAGTTGCTTCCACTTATATGGTTGTTTTGTATGTGTACCTCTTTTTTACATAAAATATGTCCTACAATAAACATAAACTTTCTCATACTAATTATGCTTTTGAAATTATGTTAACTGAGGAACAACAAAAAAAATTAGAATCTTTTTATTGTGGAATAACAATGATGAACTATGTATCAAATCTACTACTATAATACATTTTTATAATTATAGTATACTGTATTATATTATAAAATTTTAAAAAGAGACAAAAAACATCTCCGATCGCGTGAGAGGCTATCGAACCAGGAAAATTGTTCGATTACACGAATAGTGGTGCTACAATGTAGGGAACAACTATACTGTCAGTGGTGTCATTAATGTGTGACACGTCGATAGCTTTCTTAGGCGATAGGTCGATTTTCGCCACTTACACGGGGAGAAGGTATAGTTAACTATAGAAATCTAGAAGAATTTGAAACTATGAGAAAATTGTGATAATAGAAGAAACTAGTGAGAGGTTAAATTCATGCAAGTGGAAGAGTAAGTTTACGTGAAGTTAGTCGAATTTCTTTGGATGAGATGACACCATTCCTTGGAGTGGAAAACAACCACATAATCATCAATAATGCTTAATATCATTTTCTATTACACTTAACCAAATTAAAATACATAACATTTCTAGTAAAAATTTACAATGTTAATCATTACTATTTCAACTTATGTCGTTTCAAATACTCCAATAATCAGAAATTGTATGTCACAATCGAAATTGGGTTAGGCATTTCACTTTTGGTAAATTGACATTTAGTAAAACCATTCATTCAAAATAGTGTTTCTAAATATGGGGAAAGCTAAATAAATACAAAATTCATGCCTCAACATGCTAGTCTATGAAACCTATAAATAATGTGTACTAGCAAAACCTAGTCGCTATGCTATGGATACAATATAGATAAATTATATTATTAGGTTAGCACTGCCCCTCAAAGATCAATAGCACATATAAGCTGCTATATAATTGAGGAGCATGGTTAAATTTGTATGTTGCAGATGAGCTTTATTCGACTTGAGATAGTTTTTAATGGTTGAGAAATAGACTTGGGAGGTGTGAGTGAATCATCCGACCACCAAATTCTATCTAGTACATAGTAAAGATAGAAATATATATGTGATCTTCTGAATTTAGTATCTGTAATTATCATGAAAAGAAATGTGAAAAAAAATATCTCGACCGATATTTCTAGATACCTCTGCTTCTGAATGTAAGGCGTAAAGTTTTCCGAGTAAAAATCCAGAATATAAAGTGTATTGTGATTTATGGACAATTTTATTCATCCACAAATGAGTTTCAATCTATAAAGGAGGGATTTAAAGGATTGTCTTCAACGTGTGACTATTAGGGACTTCTCTCTCCCTATTTTTCCAGGGGAAAATGAGTCCACTGTATGCAAGGTTCTGACTTCTTAATAATCGTGCAAGAAAACTATACGCCTTATATTCAAGAATGGAGGGAGTAGTATATATATGCCTATGTCATATTTGGGTAAACAAATATTTTTGTATAAGATATGCCAACAAGATGTTTTGTCCTAGAATCCGAGCAATTCCCATTTCTTGTTTTCCATGTTTTTAATATGTTTATCGATCACATTGTTGTTGGTTCAACAACCAGGATAAAATACATGCACACTCTCTACTTGGTACCAAAGCAATTTTGTCATGACGTTTCCCCAATGTTCACGAAATAGATTCCTAATGGCCAGGTTAACATTGAGTTCCACTGCTACACCTCTGCCGCATATGTAAACTGACACACAATTAATCCTGGTAATTCGTTCAATATAACTGGATAAATATGAACACAAAATTTTAAACACACGATTAAGAATGGATAAATAAGACACCTCCGCTGGTAATGTATTTAACATAGCAATGTGGCATCCTGTTTCAATTAATTGTATTCTCTCAAATTTCAGCCGTAAGAACACTAGCAATATGACAACTCAATAAACAAATTCCAAACCAATATGTATTAAGGCTCAGAATCTAATAGGTTCAAATATTACAGCACGGGGTGAGGCAATCACGGATCTCGTGCGCACAGTAATATTGATATCATTTATCCGACAAAGGCATGGTTTCAGCAACATAAGACAAGTAAAATGGCCGCGGCAGTGCTTTATTCCACACTGGGTTCTAGCTCGGAAAACTCAAATGGGGGGGGGGGGGGGGGGGGGGAACTGCAGGTTATGGACATGTTAGAAGGCAGATACTTTGAATGTACTCGCAAGACAACAATAAAACTAACATCCAAGACTATCTATATGGAATGTCATAAGTACATGAGATAAACTGGGACTCCAAGCTTAAATGGTTGGACTTAAATTACCGCTTACCTTTGAAGAGAAGATAGTTTCAGATTTGGACATTTATATGTCCCAAATTTCACACAACTTTTAACGTCATTAAACTCAATCATTCTCATGCCACCAATGCACTCTCTCATTCACAAGCCGTTCATCAGATTTCACCTTGTTTTATTTGACATTCACTTTTAGTTTCTCCAATTTCGGGAAGACCAAATGTATAGAGTGACCTGACCCGAACTCCGTCCCATGACCTTGGGACAAGGCTAGTACTAGAATCTAAGGTATCGCGAGATTTAAGCTTATCTTGTTCAGTTGATACACAAGAACTAAACCTTCCGGAGGACCAAACAAGACTCACTTACAAGACATATCCCATTGCCAAGACACACACACACACACACGCACGCACGCACGCACGCACGCACGCACGCACCAAAATTTTGGCAACGAACCAAGAAAATACCAAAATATCATAGGCTACCAAAAAATTGGTAGGGCAAATTCGGGCACCAACCAAACATACCCTAGTACAGAGGTGTGTATGCCCAAAAAATAAAAGCAACACGAGTCAAGTGTTACAAATAACCCCGAGCTATCGTCTCTGAGTGGCTAACATCCAGAGTCTAGAATAATACCATGCGTCACTGCATTATGTTGAGATTTAAACAGAAACGTGAGCGTTGTTTGTGTGTTGTTTGAGTAGATGATTGATTGCACTAGATTTGTCTGATGTAAGGCTGACTACCAGTAGAGTAGTGCGGAGGTGTGGGGTACGCGACGCCGGAGCTAGCTGCAGCCCTCGGGTGAAGGAGAAATTCGACGTGTACTGGTCTATGGGTTCGGGCTGCAGTTGTGATGGGGCGAGGATGGTGGAGTCTGACGATGACGACGGGCCGTGTTGATCAGCCAGGTGAGGGCGGTAATGCCGACGGGGCAGTTGAGTGCGTGGACCCGGCGATGGGCGGCGAGTTCCCGGAGGAGGAAGCGCTAGCTGATGATCGTGCTAAGCTGGGGATGATGTGAACGTCGCTCGAACCGGGCGTCCATGGCGGCGGTGGTCCAGATATTGCAGGTCATCAGCCCCGTTGCTGCACATCCGAACATTTCATACGTGAGCCGGCCGACCCAGCTGACTCATATATAGGGCCTGCAGGGCAGTGCGATCCATTGATTGGCAGCACGACGCACGTTCCAGGTACCATAGGCCATGGCAGCTAGCATGCACTAGATCCGCGAGTATTGATGCCCTCGAGCTTCTTCTTGTTCATGTCACGTGTTTCCCAGTGAAAATTTGATCAGTTGAGGTCCCGGCACCTGCGTACATTGGGTTTCGCTTTTGGATGTCAAAATGTGACGGATGAGATGCATTATTTCTCATCTTTTCTCTAAAGTTCCACTTAATTTGAAAGCAAATAATGCTCCTGTGACTTTTAATTCAGATCTGTAAGAAAGTTGGCGTCTTCCATTACGCTGTGACCACTACAGCCCTCCGTTGTTGACCTCATATGGGTGTTTTGTTTGTTGGTTTGTTCCTTGTTGGTGATATTGCTTGGGGGCCATAACTTGAGCTGCATGAGGCATGTGAGTGCACAGCAAGACTGTGCGCGTGAACTCCGGGTCTACCACCCCGTGGCCCACTACACAAAAAAATGTATGAACAGATTGATGAATGGATGATCTTTTGTGGTTGGACAAGTTATGGGCCTGCCTTTGCATGCACGTAGGATTGTAAAAGCGGGGTCCGCAACGACCCGCTTAACGGCCCAGCTAGTTAAAATTGAACTAACTCGCTGTGATCCGTCGGAACTGAATTTCTAGCTAGCTGCCACGAAGTGGGCCGGATTCGGGGTCGTTGTACAACCCTATATGCACGGGATCTTGGTTTCAGGGTTGGCAAATTGGTGACATTTTGCTTGTTCAGGTAGCGTGCACCCATGCTCCCTCCGTAGCTTCTTCCTATTCATGGATAATGTTTCCTCCCAAATTCATTAGTAGAGGTCTCGGCACATTGTGTGTCGTTAGTTTTTCTACCCGTGAATTGTTTTCGCTTTAGGATGTCAAATTGTGACAAATCATGTCATGATACATTCTCCTTTGATTTTTAGCCTAAAATTGTGTCGAATGCCTGCACTAGTGAGTTATGACTTGGATTTTGGGTATGATAGGATTGGTCTTTGAATTGGACTCTTGTAATCTAGGCTGCCCATAAAAATGGAGCACCGCATTTTGTAACCAAATCGTCGAAGGGCTCATGGCAAGGAAGGGTGGTCCGATCCAACCCTGTATGCAAGATGATGCGGCATAGGACCTACCCACAAAAATTAAGCATTAGGTTTGTCTCCATAAAATACGAGGCCAAACCAAGTTATACATGGTTCTAAGTATGAATTAAGTCTAGGCTAGCACAAATTCATTGGGTTCACTTGAACACAATCCTCACTTGCATATTGGTCCCCACATGTTTGCTAAGAGCTTCAATGTAGATATGTATATGTAGCGCTGACGAAAGGGGGCCTGCCTCTGGCTAGGGGCAGTCCAGTCCTTTTTGCGACATAGTCTAACATGCATGCCTAATATCTACTTATTGTTGTCGGCTTTGATCATATTAGGCCTAACTAGCAAAGTGCCCGTGCGTTGCAACGGGTTAAAAAACTAATCTGGCAACACAAACTACAAAAAACTGTATATAATGCCCACCCAAGCATCTTAGGTTTAACTTGGTCCTCTTTTATATCATTTGAGATTTTATTCATTTATTTGATACACTATATTACAATCCTCTCGAAAGAAAGAATAATGTCCACTTACCATCCAATTTGTTTGGAACATGGATATCCAAAAGTAGGAAACATCATACTAATGGAAAAAAAATTGAATTTAATCTTCTCAAACTATAGTAACAATTGCCCTCACATGGGAATTATCTAGGTTTCATTATAAGTATGAAATCTGAGAGAGGTTTGTATTGCAATATTACTACATATTGTAAATTTGCAATCCAAAACAGTTTTGCAAATAGCAAACAACACTGAAATTATATCAAGTACACACATGAAAAGTACACACGGACTCTCCTACTGTAGCATCTAGTGATCTAGTCCGATACACCCTTGTCTCCGCCTACCAATAATGTTTTCTCCTTGGTCATAATGATCTGGACATGCCACTCGAAGCTTATCTGGTTACCTGATTTCATTCAGTAGCATCAGGTCCAACCTCAAATGCTTCCACGGAGCTATCCAATTCCTGCCTGAAACAATTAAGTCATCAGACTCCAGAATTCTGGACATATGATGTTGCACAGCCTAGGACAAACAAACTGAAAGCACGATGCTAACTCCATAATTTCGTCAATGAAAAGCAATAATTTGGTCCATCTCAGATAAATAAACTCCTGATTGCGCAGACACTTCTCTTGATATTCAATGGGATCATAGCTATTTCTATCGAGAGTATAATGAACTTATCTAGATCCTGCAGGAAGCTGAATTCCAAGATCAACCAAAGTCACATTTTCATCCGAATCAACATGACTTGTACTAAGAAAAAGGCCAGAAATAGTCCACATAGCCCTCTCAAGATGTATATCTGGACTATACGTTCCCCTTCAATCTGGATTCGCATTCCTATGCGCAAATGCATGAAACACTTCTCCCAGCAGCTCGCATTTCAGGAAGTTTGCCTCCAAGTAACAAAGACCCCAAAACTTTGATGTAAACTTTCCTGAAATTTGAGCAGAGACCCCAAATGGATCAATCCCTTGATCCGAAACCGAGTGAAGGAACCGTGCAAGGAGGTCCAGGCTGCGGTCGCCTTCCATGTCTTCCTTGCTCTCCACCTCGTATCCATCTTCCTCACTGCCTTCCCAGCAGGAAGCGGATCCAAATAGGTTTCCGACGCAGGGACGGACGCCCGGGACGATGACGGCGTTGAGTTCCCGGCAGCGCTGAAGAGACGAATCGGAGGCAACGGGCGATGGGAGGCAGGGACAGGTTGCGGGGCGGGCGTGAAGGGGGTGCTCGGCGCCGTCGCCAGCGAGGCCTAGGGATGATGCTTGGATGCGGCGAGGACGTTTGCTCGAGGCCGGGCCTAAGGATGATGATTGGATGCGGCGAGGACGGCCGCCGCGAGGCCGGGTCTTCTAGGGTATCTCATCGCCGGCGCCGTGGCTCCATCCCTCCTCCTCTGTTCTGTTCGAGAAGGGCAGAAGGACAGGGACGGCGGCGGCACCCAGCACGGAGGCACGAGAGGTTTTATCTAGCGTGAGGAACCGTTTTTTTAGCGAGGAGAGGCACGAGGTCGAGAACCGGTTTTTTTAGCGTGGTTTTTTTACGTACCGCCACGGTCGCTTATGTATATTATATAGTAGAGATTAATTATCTATCGGCTCGGTGTAGGACATGTGGACTATGTGTGTATAACGAAATCATCCAAGGGCTCATGGCAAGGATGGGTGGTCGAGGTCCGATCCGGCCCTATATGCAAGATAATGCGGCGTATGACCCACCCACAAAAATTAAGCATTGGGACTGTCTCCACGAACTATCATGCAAAACCAAGTTATACATGGTGCTAAGTATGAATTAAATCTAGGCTAGCACAAATTCATTGGATTGACTTAAATACAATCGTTACAACTGAATGTGAAGCGGGTAGTAGGGAGGAGTAGCGGTAGGTTCGGCAGGCTGTTTAGCAGTGAGGTGTTGCATAGTTCCGTTGCGTTGTAACTGAATGTTGTAACACCTTTCCCTCTCCTTAATGTCATAACATGCAAGCTTTGCATGTTCTTGAAAAAAAAAAAAATACAATCGTTACATGCATATTGTTCCTATATGTTTGCTAAGAGCTTCAGTGTAGATATGTATAAGCACTGCGACATATTTTCCAAATCCCGAGTATATATATGTGGCTGATAATTACCATTTGTAATCGATGGTGTTCTTTACACCAGAGCAAGCTAGCTAACGACTTGTCTCACATCTACAATTGAAGTTCATCCCTCAATAAACAGACTTTGTGATATCTTTCAACCAAGTAAGATTCGCCACTTCGTTCGGTCTTGTTCCAATCGTGAGTCATATAAGAGTTAATTGCACTGGCGGTCACACATCTCATCACGTATGTGCACTTAAGTCACACATCTGGATAACGTGATTTTTTGGTCTCACATCTCGACAAGTGGGTGCACGCTGGTCACAAACCCCCACTTGTCAGTCCGTTTTCCGTTAGAGGGTGTCACGCGCGTGGCACGTGAGGCTGACGTGGACAACGACAATTTTTAGAAAACCCCCTGATGTGAAATTAGGAGTGCCAAATTGCAAAATTCTTCACCTGATGGGTGGGGCCCACCCGTCAGGCTTGTCTTCTACCTCTAGCAGGAGAAGCGACTTGCAGCGGCCGGCGGGACGAGGGCTCGGGGTCCAGCCGCGCTCGGCCACGAGTAGGGGGCGGCGGCGGCGCTCGGCCTAGATCGAGAGCAGCGGCTCCGCTCGGGCGGCGGCGGCGCTCGGCCCATCGGGCGCGAGCAGGGGGCGCGGCGGGACGGTGGCGGCGCCCGGCCAGCAAGAGGGCACGCCGGCGGCGCTCGGGCGTGATGCAGGGGGCGCGAGCAGGCGGCGCTCGGCCGCTCGGGCGCGAGCAGACGGCGCTCGGCAGCAGCGTTGACTTTTGTTTTCTTCTTTTTTGCGGAACCGTCGTCGACCTCCAGATGCGCGGTGGCGCCCCTACGCGGCTGGTCCTCCTCTCACCTTATGATTGAGGTAGATGACAACCCTGACGGGTGGGCCCCACCGTCAGATGTAGAATTTTTCAATTTAAGTGATTGTGCACATGATGACTGCGATTTTACATTACCATCCTCCTAATTTTACATCAGGAGGTTTTGTGAAAGATTCGTTGTCCACGTCAGCCTCACATGCCACGCGCATGACGCCCTCTAATGGAAAACGGACTGACAAGTGGGGTTTGTGACCAGCGTGCACCCACTTGTCGAGATGTGAGACCAAAAAATTACGTTATCCAGATGTGTGACTTAAGTGCACATACGCGACGAGATGTGTGACCGCCAGTGCAATTAACTCGTCATATAACATATGTTCGTACATAGAGCCAGATTGGTGAAAACTATGGGCCGTTATGAGCCAGACGTAGGGCGCATATGTAGAGGGGGGGGGGGGGGGGGGGGTATGACAACATGACTTCCGTGAGCATATTGTTGACAACCAATTTTGGCTTACAAAGAAGTATCATCAAGACTATCTCAGATGAAGGTATAATGTGAACGAAAGTTGTGCGTATCATCGAGGCAACCAACTTTGGTTTTTGGATCATCTCAATCCGAGGTCATATGCAACTTGTGGAGCCAAAATACTGTGCTCCTTACTATAGACATGCTTTGTCCTTCGGCGCACACGAAGAGGGCTGGGCACAGGCAAGGCCACAGGCAGGTCGCCCTACCACAGACACCCTCTGCCTCGGGTGAGTGCAATCGGGAAATACTAAAAAACATATCGAATTGCTTCCGATTGCATTTAAGGGGTTCAGATGGCGTCAAATGGAAAAATGCATAAAAGTAAAGTTCTTCGTCTTTTCGAGACGTACAACTTCTCTTTTTACGAGATTTCGATTCGGAGTCGTTTACTACCTCAAAAACGACCCTCAAGGTGCAGACCGAACAGTTTTGGAAGGTTCGGTCAGGCCATCCGAATTGGACCCAGATTAGGGTTTTGGACGTGAATCCGAACCTTTCCTTGCATGGGAAGTCCAGCCGCCTTATATACAAGGGTGCCGGCCGATTGAACAACACACAATCGTCAAACACAAAAACCAATCTACTATTGTCTATTTCGCATCATCTTCTACCTCTGTCATTGTTTTCGTTCGTCGACGTTCTTCGTCAAGGAGGACTTCGATCTGCGAGCCCAAGGTCGACGCGAAGTGACCTAGGGCAGCCCATCGCCGCCGTGCGTCCAGACGGGATCTCTCCCGGGCGTGTGGGGTGTCGGGTGCCAAAAGCGCCCGCCGGATTGTCTTGCGTATCGCGCTTCCGGCGAGCCTCCCGCGGAGTGAGTTGCGGAGCAGCTCCCTCGGCGCCGCGGGTACACGTGACGTGTTCGTGTGTCAACACATATATAAGTGGTTACTCATATGGTTAATAGTGTCAGATCATCGACTATCGTACATTATGTCTTCTTATCACTTGAATACCAATAGTTGTTCTTCAACGTTTCCATTGTCTAGGCAAAATGTAAATATGTGTCACTTTTATTAGAACTTGTAAACAAATAATTTGGACAAACATGAGTGTTTTGTATCGAATGAAATATGTTATGGATGAATAAATATCAAATTCCTTGTGTTAATTCATAGTTCTAGGAACAAAGTACTAAATATTGGTGCAAATGACATTACTGAATTATTTATTAAAATTACAAGTAAAATACAAACTTTAGTTAATAATGAATATATTCAAAGGATTTTCAATTTGCATTATATAGTTATAAAAGGTACAAAATAGTAGGGTGGAATGTAATGAAATAACTAAAAACAACTCGAAATATAGTTTTCTATTACACTTAACAAAATTAACCACATACATTTCAACTAATGATAAAATACATTGTTTGCCTTATTAATTTAATCTTCATTGTTTTAAATATAATTCTACTTAATACAAAATGTGTACTTTGAAATAAATGTTACTCAAGGTGTTTCCTTTTTTATGCACACTTAAGTTAAACATTTAATGAACTAAGCTTTCAGGATAGGTGGATACTAAAATAAAGACAAAATTATATGTCTCTATGGATTTTTCTATGACACTCATATAAAAGAGTGTACTACCAAAATGCACGTGCTCTGATATCGATAAATAATATATAAATAGTCGTATTAAGTTAGCATCGATGGCTCAAAGTGCGATAGCCATGCATATATCGTCTATGTTTGGTAGATAATTTATACTATCACAGCTAAGTTTTATGTTCTAGGTGAACATGTTCCCTTTGAGTTGGTTTAAATAGTTTTGTTTGAGTTTTTATGGTGGAAACTACATGTCGGAGGTGTGTATAAATCATAACGACACAAAATCCCATTTAATTAACTGTGTAGATAATGATATAAATACATTCTACTACATGTAGTATCATCAAGTATTCTGACAAAGACCTCTAAAGTGAAGCGTCCAACAAATATCTCGATAGAGATTTCTAGAGAGCATTGATGTTTATATCATTTGCGAGTAAATAAATAGTTTGGGAGTATAAAGAGGTTCCAACTAGAGGATTTGTCCTAGAAACTTTCCAGTTGCTTATTTGTTGTTTTTACGGTTTGAAATATGTCGCCATTCATGGTCTTGTGGGTTAGACAATCAGCCAAGAATAAATAGTTTGGGAGTATAAAGAGGTTCCAACTAGAGGATTTGTCCTAGAAACTTTTTTTCTGCACTGAAAATTGCCTTTTTTGTGGAGACAAAATAAAAATACATTTTTGCGGAAAACTTTGTGCTGCGCACATATTTTACAGAGAGGTACACATAAAATTTTGTTTTGGAAGTTTAAAATGCATATTTTTAAAGCGGGGCATGTGCCGCTAGGTTTAGATCGTCCACTCTCTCAAGTACCATGCAAATGAAGGAAACAAACTTAATATTTTTTAAGAGAAATCTCAAGCGTGTCAAGGGAGAGAGATAATTTGTTGGGTCCTTACTTTCATATGGCATTAAATTGTGCGAAGTGAAAATTGTAATGTTTTTGGAATATCTTTTTTATATACCTGAAAAATTTACACCTATTTTACGTTCTTATGCATCTACAACATGTGTGATCATAATTTTTTTTTACAATTTTCAGGTGTATAAAATAAATATTGGAACAAAATTACAATATTTTTTATATGTGTGAAAATTTACAAATATGTTTTGGAATGTATTCCAAAACTGTGTGAAGTTGAAATTGTAAAGAGCCGTTGCAACGCACGGGAATTCAGCTAGTTAGTATGCATATAGACAACATGTTGGATATAGCTAAAACATCTTATATTCATGCACGGCGAGAGATATAACCTCGATCACTGCATCATATCCAGGGTTAGACGGACATATCGGTCTGGCGTAAAACTGCTACTGTTTGTTTGTTGGGGGCACGCAGCGGGTACTTTCGCCTTTCTTTTGACCTGTCGCAGGGTTACGTGCACATTTTCACGTGCGAGTCTGGTGGCGGTGTCCGCTGTTGCCGCCTCGTGTGGTCAGTCTGAAACAGTTACGAACGGCACACTCGGCTCTGAATGCGCACAGCTGAAAACTGTTACCGCTGAACGCTCTACCATGGGAGAAATCAATTTATCATCTGATTCTTTATTTTTTTTAATCTGCGTACAGGCAATCAATGGAGTTTGATCAGCACAATGCCTGGATTTTAATTAGGGCGAATCTGCAGCATACCTAAAATTTTATAAACATATTTGACTATGCATTTACATGTAGGGTGAATCTGTCATCGAGGCTCTTCTTCGAGGGAATATCTAGTGCTCCCATCCTTTTGCATGCTACAAATGCTACCACTAGGAAAAACAATTTTATACGTGTCAAAAAATTATACGAAAAATTGTGAGTGTTCATGAAGTATGTCCCTACACATCCCAAAATTTCATGTCCAGAAATTTTGGGATGTGTAGGGACATACTTCATGAACACTCACAATTTTTCGTATAATTTTTTGACACGTATAAAATTGTTTTTCCTAGTGGTAGCATTTGTAGCATGTAAAGGGTATTGTCAGGGACCCTCTACATACCATGGGCCGACGCTGTGGGCCGTGGCCCAATCACCATCGCAAGAGGCCGCTGGAATGCAGAGGCTACAAATATACGCACAGGAGCAACGGAGACGACATCCAGAAGGATCACGGCTGAAACGGCTCTGGCTTCCCTGTCCCCTTCGTCTACCTCCCAATCCCCTTCTCTCCTGTAATTCGAATCTTCAGAAACTTGTATCCCGAATTCCTGTACCAGATTTGCCTAAACCTAGAGCGACCCTTACACCTGGTATCAGAGTCAGCCCATCACCCTTCCCAAAAAAAATTCCCACCGATTTCTCTATCCACCATTCACAATCGCCATGGATCCAACCAACGAGCAGATCTTTCGCATGCTGAAGGAGTTGATCGACACCACCGAACGCAAGCTTGCCGCGAGGTACGACAGGATGATCCAAGTCATGGACTCCTGCCTAACCACGGGCGGTACGACGTCCTCTTCCTCGACCTCCGCCGGGAGTGATGTCTGCGGCGTCGCCGAGGTGCCCACCAGGGGCGTATCCAGTGGGGGTGCCATGGGTGCCATGGCACCCCCTAAAAAATGTAGAAATTTATTTACATACTAATATTTGGACTATTTTTTTGCTAAATGTTCCTAGTATTTGGATTAATTGTTGCAAAATGTTAAGTATTAGGGAAGTTTTTAATCTTGGCACCCCCACCAATTTTGTTGTAGATCCGCCACTGGTGCCCACACCAGCGTCCCCGAACCCTACCGCTGAGGTTCCCGCGCCAGCGATCTCCGACTCCGACGCCAAGCTCGTCACCATCGACGTGGGTAGCCCCGCAGCACCAGCGTGGACCACACGCTCGACGGGAGAGCCAAGCCGTGACACCACTGAATCGAGGTCTGCAACCGCCCCAACAACGGCGCCCACGGAGCACATGACCAACGTCGACATCGTTCCCGTGCTTGCTGCACCTGCAGCAACCGACGGCACCCTCCACGGTCAAGCCGTCAGTGGCGTTCTATCGACGCCCGCCACCTGTTTGATGGTTTGCCTGGCCTGAGACCCAGTGGCATCGCCCGTACTGGTTGCGTCCTCGATACTTGCTCCGCCCGAATGCATCCACGGTACCAACACCATCCTTGTTGCAGCGTTGCCCCTGGCCACAATGGGCGAGTTCCCAGCAGTTCTGGCGCCTACGGATTCCACACCTACGGTTCAGTTGCAGCAACTCTACAACGACAGTGAGTTTTTCATGCTCCCAACTTCTAGTCAGTGCATAACAACCAAAGTTGATGTACATCGTCCTATGACATGGCCTTCATTCGTGGGTGTTCATGCCGATGGAGATGAGGCACGGCCCTTGCCATGGCCATCGTTCAGGGAAATCAACGGCTGTGAGTTTCCAAGTTATATCGTCACGAAGGCGTCTGGGTTGTGCGTTTCAGATAGTTCCCATGCAGAAAGCTGTGTTTCTATTGAGTTCCAAATCCCGGAATTCTGTGGTAATCTCTTCACCTCTGCTGGTTACATCATCACCCATGACTTCTGCAGTTTTAGTCAATGGAGATGTTCGGTTGATGTGCTCTTAATTCATTGGGGGTCCGCTAGTGATTTGGTGCAGTCAGCTCTTACGAATCATACTCCTAATGTTTGCCATCGATGCACTATCTCTGGTTCCCAATTGCTAATCAGGGTTAGAAAGCTTGAACTGAAACTTCTGTCAATTGGTCTTACACCTGAAGTTTTTGTCAACTGTGCAATATATGATGCCTCTTATTGGCCTGGGTATTTTGTCACTTGGAGTGAGATGAACCGAGTGGTAACTGCTGCTAGTGGAGGTTTGCATTGGCTCGTTTCTTCTATATGTGATGGCCCTACAATGAGTTCTCCATTCACTGTTGTATGTGATGAATGGGTACTTCTTCCATGGGATTCTGTACAACAAGCTGCTGCCTCATATGATCAGCTCTCTGATGCAAAATGGTCTGCTTCTTGTTGGCCTGGTTATATTTTCACCAGAGTTCTTACACCAGGCGTGATCAAAGTTTCAGTCCTGATGTTATACTGGAAGTATTCAGTAAAGTCTGCAACTCATTACTCGCTTGCAAGTGCCTGCGTTTCTCAGCTACTTCGTACTATGAATTGTTCTCAATTGAAGATGCTGGTTACTGCTGCTGGTCACAGGATGATAATTGCCAGTTTTCCGAAGAGACAAATGAGCTCACATATGCTGCTACTCTCGTGGGTGTTGGAACAAGAGGAATTACACCTTGGTTTTCAGTTTCAGTTGCACATATGCTGCACATTACACCAGAGTATGATCGCAAGGATGTGTCCTGATTATTCCCTCAAGTATAATTCGTTTGCTCATATATGGAGGTTATGGTTCATATGTGTGAGGTCAGTTTGTGCAATTGTTGATGCTGTTGTTTTGCCTGACGGACAACACAGTCGGAACTGGCACAATGTACAGCCTAGAGTTGCACAAGATGCTCTGCTATTCATTATCCAACGAGCGACCCTTACAGGTATGTAGCACTAGATATTCCCTCGCTCTTCTTCTCTGCCAATGCCGACGACTGGCCACCTCGCGTGGAGCTCGTGCATGACGGCGCGCTGTGGATGTCACAAAAGAAGGAGACGAACGAGGAGGGAAAGTGCGAAATCGGGCGCTCGGGAAGGGAACGTCAGACAACAGCGAAGAGCTAGTGGAACTACTAAAAATTTGAATCATTCAGACTGAACTACACAAAAAACTGTAATCAGTTTGAAAAACGCAGCTCCTCACCCAAAAAAGAAGAAGGAAAAACTCATTATTCCACGGACTGATCGCCCAACCGACGTTCTTGCATTGCGGTTGAGTAGCCTCGGGGACGCTGATGCACCATCCGCCATCAACGACATTAGCCTTCTGCCAGACGTAGAAGAAATGACGCCTGAGTGTCGAGTGTTTCTTTTTAGCCACACATCAGATATCTAGCAGGCGCATCAAACAACTAATGACAAGTAAATATGTATTCACTCACACCTCCACATATTTGTACTCCCTCTGTTCGTTGATATAAGATAATTATAGTATTATAATGTAAACAACACACAAATTTATATAGACGTATTTTAGTGTGTAGATTCACTCATATTGCTTCATATAGTCCGTATTAAAATATCTAACATAATATTATGGATGGAATAGAGGGAGTAGTTAGCAAGCTCAGTAATCATCGATCACATCATGCCATTTCCATTTCACTAACACGAAGTATGTACGAGCTGGCACCAGCTCCTCAAGATATATATCTTGGTTCCTTTCACGTATCAAATTTTCGGTCGCGACCAGCATTTCACCCAATCACCATATATACTACCTACTACCTCGTACTAGCAGATATTTCCATGCGGTTCCTTAATTTAAGCAGATGGACTGATAGCAGAACACCTGCACGTGCCTCTCTCTCTTCTTCTCCTCAGACCTCAGTTTTCATCAGAAGGAAAAATGTGTCTCGGTGAGGTGTTGAAGGTGGTGGAGTCGTGCCTGGTGACGCCCAGCGAGGAGACGCCTAGGAAAGGCCTGTGGGTTTCCCCTCTCTCGACCTCATGTTGATCAACAATGGCCACACCCCGACCGTCTACTTGTACCGCTCCGAGTCTAGCGCCGTCGACGTCGCCAGGCTGAAGGTGGCAATGTCCAAGGCTCTAGTGGCATTCTATCCCCTGGCTGGCCGTCTCGGCGTGAATGCTGACGGTCGGCCAGAGATCGATTGCGCCGGTCAGGGCGCGCTCTTCGTCGTCGCTCACTCTGACCTCACATTCGACGATATCAGCAACTTGCAGCCGTCGCCGGAGCTGAGGAGGCTCTTTGTTCCACGCGTAGAGGACTACACGCCATCCCTCATGTGCGGCATCCAGGTAAACTTCTTGAAGTGCGGAGGGGTGGCCTTAGGGACGGCGCTGCATCACGTCGTCATCGACGCCGTAAGCGCGTTCCACTTCTTCCAGACGTGGTCTGCCTTGTCCAGGGACGGTGAAGCGGGGGGCGCTGGAGCTCCCATGCCACGACCGCACCCTCCTCCGCGCACGCTCTCCACCCCTTGTCCACCCTGACGCTCTCACAGTGATCTTTCCCAAGGTAAGTCTATCCGAGCCATCAGTCGTCGCCGGCGTCAACGAGATTTTTGTCATCTCCAAGGACCAAGTCGCCGGTCTTAAGCGCGCCTGCACCGACGGAGAACGTGGTGTGAGCACTTTCTGCGCCGTGACCGCCCACGTGTGGCGTTGCATGTGCGCCGCACGCCGGCTACCCCTGGACGCCACGACGCGCCTTACCTTCCCAGCCAACATCCGAAGCAGCTTGAGGCCACCACTCCCGGCAAGCTACTTCGGCAACGGGGTCATCATACTGGGCACCGCCGGAAAGGTGCGGGACATCATCGCCTCGGAGGATGATCAGCCGCTAGTCTCCGTCTCCGGCCTGATCAGAGGCGCAATCCGCCGTATCGACGACGAGCTGGTGCGTTCGGCGATCGATTACATCGCGATGGCCGGCAGCCAGCAGACGGCTCCACCTCCGGGCAGCATGGCGAAGACTGATGTGCGGGTGATAAGCTGGCTGGGCATGCCAGATTTCGGGTGGGGCAAGCCGCTGGTGATGCACCGCGCCGTGCAACAGCGCGCAGGGCTCGTCTGCCTCATGGACGGCGTCGACGGCAGCGTGCGGATCCTGGTGTCTGTGGAGCCAACGATTCTCAAGGACTTGCAGCGCATGCTGTATGCCAACCTATAGGCTTTTACTGATTCCATCGTACCGTCGTACCGGAAATGCACTTTACTGATTCATATAGGTGCTATTTGGTTCTTAATGCAAAAATAAGTAAATAAGGTATTCAAAACCATGTGAACGGTGAACCGGTATATATATACTAAGAGTATCTCCACCGGCACCACCCAAATTTGTCCAATACCACACCAAAATGTGTTTGATTTAAGAGTGTCGCCGGTGGTGCCCCCAGCAGCACCCCAGTTTGCCGACACTATGCTTTTTTTGCCTATTTTTTTATCAATATGTTCTATTTCTATCTAAAATTATATATAACTTGATTGCATAGTTCAACAATAATTTAAAAATAAGAAAATACACTTATTATAATAATTTAAATTGGTAAACTCTATAAAAACATGTGACACTCGAACTACTCATGTGCTCGGAGCACCCACAAGTGCGGGACTAGATCATTTTGTTGTTGGTCATGAGTTGTTTCATCGAGAATTTATTGATGCGTTGCGAGAAAATAAAAAAACTCGTTCGGAACTCTCTGATGTGGCCCTGCAAGAAGGCCTCGTACTCAAACTACTGATCGGACACCATATTGACATATCACTCACTCTCGCTGATCATGTACTGCATGATAACACAACCATTTATGATCTCTCACATCTGATTTAGTGACCATGATAGAGAAGGGTACCGGACAATCGCAAACCGGGCTTGGAGGACACCAAATGCCCACTCTACATCTTGCTGGACATTCTATTATCTATTTGCAAAGTGAGATTTTGCCTCACCTACGGGGTTGCGGAATATCTTAACAAATACCGTCCAACAAAGATAGATGTTATCTACTAGCTACTACCACTTGTCATATGGGTGGCCATTAATCTCATAGTTTCACTTCAGAGTTTGGTCTTCAGCAAGTTTCACAAACAATTGGGAGACTTGCAGCACGTTGGTGTCATTGTGAGAATCGTCCATGTCAAAAATGTAGGGATTACTGTATGGAGAACAAAAAAATCATCCTACGTGAATAATCCATAATCTATTTATGAAAATGCAAGCAAGAGATTAGTCAGTATCGTTACCAACAACGTGTGGGGAGTAAATGTTGATAAAGCATATTGATGCATAATCTCGCAGTTAAGTGTATTCCTCATAGCCGCGAGAATGTTCTCTCCTTCCTAGTATCGAAAGCACGATCCCTCCGCCGGTATCCACACTTATGCGATCTTCAGTCTATTGAATCATATTCAAATTCCTACAGGTCCTTGGAAAAATATTACTACGGATTTTATAGAAGCCCTACCCGAATCACATGGCTGTAGCATTGGTAGTGGACAGATTAACAAAGTATTCTCACCTTATCCCCTTGAAACATTCTTTTATCGCACCAATGGTATCTCAGGAATTCTTGAACAATGTGGTCAAACTACATGGTCCTCCTCATACTATTGTCTCTGATAGATATGAAAGTCTCACAAGCTCTTTTTGGACGAAATTGTTTAAACTCTGGAATACAAAGTTGCACATAAGAATAACTTATCATTCTCAAACAGATGCTAGTCTAAAAGAGTCAATCCGTGTGTGGAGAGATGTACCTCAGGTATGTTGTACATGATGGCAAGTCTAGAAGAATTCTGGTAGAATACGACTTACAATATTTCTCTAGGTTGTTCTCCATACAAAGCTCAGTATGTCCATGATCCCCAATATGGAACATTTGCAAATCTTCTGAATTCTAATCACGTGGACATTCACCAATGGTTAGATGACAATCAGAGTCACTCTCAATTATTGAAGGACCATTTACTTACACTGAGAAAAATCGTACATACATGAATCTTACTATTGGAGTTTCAATGTATATGAATCTCCAATTGCTCAGCACAAATACTATGGGTCTTTTAAAATCCTGGACAAAACTGGGAATGCAGCATACAAATTGGCATAGCGATATTATGCTCTCATTCATCTGGTCATACTCCTGTCTTCTCTACAATACCTACCACATTGGATCTATGTAGCACGGATGCAGTTCCTGACCACATTTTGGAGCAGAAACGGGTAATAAGAGATGTGTTTTCTCATTTGGAGGTGTTGGTTCAATTGTCATCACATCCTGCTTTGGAGGATACTTGAGAGGAACATGATGCGATTCGAGCAAGGATTCCTGATGCTCCAGCGTGGGGACACGCTGGCTCCGAAAGGGGGCGCAACACTGTTAGTGTCCCGATGCTAACATTGTGAACATGATCGTCTACGGAAGAGAAGACGTAGGTGCGAGAGTTGTCGTGGTTTAAATGCTAAATAATCGAGCATGTCAAAGAACAAACACCAACCTTTTGAGTTGACTTTTAAAAATTACCATAACAGTCGGGCTATGACTTGATAAACTTTCAAAATACTTTTGAATAATCCATGTCAACTCTAATGTTGACATTTTGACCGCCTCTTTGATTATACTCTTTTTCTGTGACGTATACGGCCGGTCGGTCAAACTAACGTGTGTAGCTACCACTACGAATAGCAAGTCTTTTCCGAATAACATGAACCGTGTACATTTTCCTTTTGCTTTGGTTAATATTGACATCTTGTTGTATGTTTTAAATTGTGGTATTCTCTGTCTGAAATATGTACTTGTCATATATATTTTACTCTATAATGAAAAAATGTATCATCAACTAGAATATAGAATGCCGAGCTAGAAATCCCGCATACGGAATCTTAGTAGGTAGACCCAACAAACGATAGATATTCAAATTCATATGTTTAGTTTTACCTTATTATTAACATGCTAGAGCTGATATAGCAGCACATTACGATGTTTTAATTCTAAATGGCACAATTATCACGAGTCCGCAAACTAATGTTGATTAAATAAAATATAGTTGTGGTACAAAAATTTATTTAGCATAATATTTTCGATGGCTCTTAGCTTGATGTACATTTTTTAGATGAGCATAGTTTTCTAATTCTTATAATAGTTTTATATTACACTTTAAAATTAGCCATGTAACTATGTTGTATTGAATATGATGTTAGTTCTTATAGGAATTTCATGCATGTCATAGGGAGGCGGCATTTTGGGTAGTAGGTGCAGATGCACCTACTATGTAAAACATTTTTAGTTTTTTTTCTTAAATGTCAAAAATTACAGAAAAACATTCGGATATACATTAGAACATTTTGTGTTAGCACAAAAAATGTTGTGGAGAAAAAAATTTGTGACCTGTGCAAAAAAGACAAAAAAATGTCTAGTATAAAATCATTTTGGAGCATCCGGATTTATCTTTTTTGCATAGGTCACAAAAAATGTTGTTTCTTCACGTAACTTTTGTTCTAACATAAAATGTCTTTATATACAAAATTTTTATTTTGAATTTTTTGACATTTTAAAAATTGTTTTTTAGACAGTGGGTGCATCTGCACCTACTACCCGTTATGGATTTCCGATGTCAGAGTGAATATATTTCCACTAAGTTTAGACTCTAGTGCATTAAAAAATTTGCAAGGCATTTCTCTTTTTATTGACCGTCACTTAAAACATTTCATAAAATCGAGTCCCTCTAGATTGAGAAGAAATATAGAATTCCATGCCTCCCAGGATTAGGTGTCCATAGCACACATGAATATTATATAGTGTAATTGTGTGTGTTGGGTGACATCGTATAGTATCATTAGATAGTGTGTCAAAGAGCTCAAAAGTGAAGAGTGCAAGAAATATCTTGATGGATGTTTGTAACTAGAGTATTGCTTATCTTTGGTGAAAAAACGCCGACGGCCGGATTGTACGCCGACGGCCAAATGTCGGGGCCGTCGGCGTACAACCAGGGATAGGGCAGCCGTGCCACTGGCCGTCGGCGTACAGGGCGCCGTCGGCGTAGCCATCCAGAGGCCGACGGGCGCCGTCGGCGTATAACTGGCCGTCGGCGTAGCAACGGCCATGACGGAGGAGGAACGGAAGAATTCCCTGGGTTCATACGCCGACGGCAATGCCGTCGGCGTATATCTGTTCCTTTTTTATTTATTTCTTTATATGATATTTCTTTATTTATTTATCTACGTAATATTTAATGTAGGCATAATTTATACATAAATTGGATCTATAAGTTCCCTCCCAATTTCGGTATCCCACCCGCATAAAATAACGGTTTGAGTTTTCCGGTATCCCATCCGCATAAAATAACGGTCAAAGTTCCCGACATAGTTTATATCCCCTACAACATATACATGTAAAATAAATAAAAACAACACATGTAATATACACCTACAACACATAGTTGATGTCCCCTTTCGACGCACGTCTATGGGGGTAGACGTGCACATTAGGGTTTTCCAGCGGATTTAGGGTTTCGCCGAAGCGGGGCCCCGGAGCGTCGGAACACCACCAAAACCTAGGTTGTGGCATACCACATGTATACAAGTGTGTTGTGTGTTGTAAATGTGCAATATCCTACTTCGGGGTGTGACCGGCTTCACCGGCCTCACTTTCTCTCTAATGAGTTCCTGCGCTTAGAGGTGAAAACTCCCCTTTCGGGCGAACCGGATGGAATCTTGTGTTGATTTGGGGTAGACTTTGGTTTCTCACCTTCCCATGGCCTAACCTAACACAACCAAGCAAAAAAGTCCACTGGCCTACCCCATTTCGACGCACATCTATGGGGATAGACGAAAACGTTAGGGTTTTTCCAGCGGATCTAGGGTTTCGCCGAAGCGGGGCCCCGGAGCGTCGGAACACCACCAAAACCTAGGTCACTTGCTGCAATATTTAATGTAGTTGTAATTTGTCAGCAGATTTCGATGGAGATTGTGTGCATATTTATTACCCTCAGTCACATGTCTATAAGAACCATGTTGAGCAAAGAATCAGCTAACCAGATTTTGTTGTGGAAATGCAGGTTGACAACAATCTAAAGCAACAAATTTCAGATTTTGTTGTGAAATCCTCTCATCTTGGTCTTCTTATTGACCCAAAGAGCGACTCCTCGGTGTCAAAAGTAGTTCAACAACTTGGTTTTGTGGGTCTGCAGCTCTACCGTGAGGAAAGTTCTACTCAAGCCGACTAGTGGAGGATTGTTTCTCAAATTTATTGAATAGACAAAGGATATTAAACATAAATTAAATATATGGCTCAATTTATCCTGCCTCGTGGTGTTGATTTGGGGTAGACTCACTACCGGATATTAAACAGGCGGGATCCAATGGCTCACAAGCGCACGAAGGAAACACACGATCCGTTTCTTTCGTTTGATCCAACGGCTCCCAAGCTCTCGAAGGAAACACACAATCCGTGTGCTTCTTCCTGATTGGCTAGTAGTATGCCCAATCAGGAAGAAGCACACAGATCGTGTGTTTCCTCCCAGCGCTTGTGAGCCGTTGGATCAGCGGTGTGTTTCTTTCGTTTGATACAACGGCTCCCAAGCTCTAGAAGGAAACACACGATCCGCGTACTTGTTCCTGATTGGCTAGCTGGAGGGAGTCACTCGAAAGGGCTTGTGAGCTGCAGTATGCCCAATCAGGAAGAAGCACACGGATCGTGTGTTTCCTCCCAGCGCTTGTGAGCCGTTGGATCAGCGGTGTGTTTCTTTCGTTTGATCCAACGGCTCCCAAGCTCTCGAAGGAAACACACGATCCGCGTACTTGTTCCTGATTGGCTAGCTGGAGGGAGTCACTCGGAGACCGTGAATCACTGTAGGGCTGTAGCTAGGGGAAACCGTGTGTTTTGTTTCCCGCCAAATGCCGCCACCGGTAGTTCTATATAACCCAGTCGAAGGTAGGCATGGTACTCACTTGAGCGCAAGCATGGTGTGTATTGGTCCTTGCGAGAAGTGTGTGTCTGGGTTTCACATTTCCGCATCCGAGCATCTCGCTAGGCTTTCAAGCAATTTGAAGGTAGATGGTAGGGTAGTTCCAATTGAAGAAATTTTGCACACTGAGAGTCATCTCGCTTCACTCGGGGCGAAGCTATGCCGCGATGGGTTTCCGTATAGGACCCCGCTCCAAATTCGTGCAGAAATGCTCAGGCTTGCAGATAAGTTTGACAGGAAAGTTACGAATAGTCCGTTCTACCGAACTGAAGCTGACCGTGATTCGTACGGCCGTTCCTGTCTCTGGGTAGTTGACAGCGATGATGATGACGATTTCATGCCGTCGTCAAAGGAAAGGAGGGTTGAAGCACTGAGCAAGAAGGCTGAAGCTTCGTCCAAGGGCAAAGGCAAGAAGGCAGAATCTTCGTCCAAGGGCAAAGGCAAGAAGGCAGAATCTTCGTCAAAGAGCAAGGGTGGCAGCACATGCACGGCATAGGGTGGAGAAGTTTGTTAGTTGTTTATGATTGTTGTAATTTGTTCTACTTGCATGTTTACTTGTTTCTTAGTCAATTATGTATCGGCGGTTCAACAATGTTCTCTGTGTAATTTATGTTGTCACTGTAATTTGCATGGTTTGTTTAATATCAATGCGAAAAGTAGTTCAAAGGGGGTAGAATCTTCGTCGAAAGGCCGGTCACACATCGGAGTCCCGAGATCAACAGAATCTTGGGCACACTAAAATCTTGCAAACTTACAATAAAACCATGCAGAAGCAAAAATTCCATCAACAGGGGCTGCAGTGCATTCAAGAATTGGAAACACACCGCTGATCCAACGGCTCACCAGCGCTCGAAAGAAACACACCGCTGATCCGACGGCTCAGAAGCACACGAAGGAAACACACGATCCGTGTGCTTCTTCCTGATCCAATCAGGAAGAAGCACACGGATCGTGTGTTTCCTTCGTGCGCTTCTGAGCCATTCGATCAGCGGTGTGTTTCTTTCGCTTGATCCAACGGCTCCCAAGCTCTCGAAGAAAACACACGATCCGCGAACTTATTCCTGATTGGCTAGCTGGAGGGAGTCACTCGGAGAGGCAGGTCTATATATAGCCCACCTCCTCAGACAGGTTACTCATTCACACAAAACATTCCAGCGTCACTCGGAGAGGCATCTTTGGGCAACCAGCGGCAAGACGTCTCTGATGACCTGCGACCGTTCCAAACGGTTGCAGATCATCAGAGACGTCTTGCCAGACGGTTGCAAATCATCAGAGACGTCTTGCCGCTCCGTGGATCGAAGGCCGATTTGCAGGAGAAACCGTGTGTTTTGTTCTACCTTCGCCACCGAATCCAATGGCTGGATTTAGCCTACCTGCTGGCATGTTCCCTGGCATTATTGTGTTCGTCCTTGTTCACCGGCCAGCCATTGGAGCCACCTCCTGTAGGTCGGTGAATAAGGACAACACAACGACGCTGTTGGAAACACAAGCCCGCAGGTAGGTTGAATCCAGCCACTGGATTAGGGTGACGCAATGATGATTTGCCGAGGAGGTGGGAGTGGTGGTGGTGGAAGTGGTAGCTCACGGAGAAACACACCGCTGATCCGACGGCTCAGAAGCACACGAAGGAAACACACGATCCGTGTGCTTCTTCCTGATTGGGCATACTACAGCTCAGAAGCCCATTTCTCACTATATATATGTACTCATGGCCTCCATTGGCATAGCACATCTAAACTGATATCTGATCCCTCATCACTCTCCCGTGGCGTCACCACCGCGTGTGCCGTCCGCCATGCCAAGGTGCTGCCCTCTCCCTCCCCTACGTACCTAGGTTGCACGCACCTTAGTTGTTTGATCAAATTCCCCACTCATTTTTTCAGATCTCGGCGGGAATCGATGATGACCACCGGCCATTTGTTGGACACGGGCAGTGTCCGGGACTGGGCTCCGCCGGGCTGGCACTGGGAGGTGTCTTCCGGGACGCGTAGTTTGGTGAGGAATCCGGGTGACGTCGTCGACCCGGATCTTGTTTGGTGGCCGTCGCGTGGGCCAGCCTCGGTGCAGAGGCCGCCGGCCCCCGAGGTGGAGGTGCGTCGCCGTATCAGAGAGGAGGACGAGCACGTCCGTCGCTACCTGGTTAGGTTGGATACGCAAGCGGTGCATGACAATATGTGGTATACACTTCATAGGGATCCTCCTCATGTGAGTATTGCCCCAGTGATGGTTCCTTATCTTTGGGTGCAAGCCGCCGGCCGCTCAGCACCTCGCGGCTTAGGACCCGGCAAAAGTTAGTTACATTATTCGTGATGTATTATGGATTAAATAAAGATGTAGACTGGTGGCTATAAGCACATTCCTACTAGTGCAAGTTTGTTGTCATTCGTCTATGTACCCAAGTTTGTTGTCATTCGTCTATGTACCCAAGTTTGGTGTGATATTTTCTGATCCTAGAACGAAGAGGTAGTCTCTGATCCGAAGGATAAAGGGACCAGTGAGTCAAAAAAAAATGACTGGCTACCCCCTTTCTTTAAAAAAAATAGAACATAATAGAAGAATTGAAAAAAAATTAAAAAATTAATTGATTTCTTTAAAAAAAAAAGCAAAACCATACGCCGACGGCTTTGCCGTCGGCGTAGGCGTGGCTAGCTAAGCAAAAACGGCCCGAAAGCTTCGCGCGCCTTCACTCCAAAAATTCCCCAACTAACCAAAACCCTACCCGCGCCGCGGCGACCCAACCCTCCCCGCGCCGGCGACCCAATCCCTCCCCGCGCCGGCGACCTCCCCAATCTCTCCCCGCGCCGGCGACCTCCCCAATCCCTCCCCACTCGCCGCGCCGGCGTCCGTGCTCCGTGCTCGTGCGGGAAACAGAGAGAAACAGAGCAGGGTCAGCCGCCGCCGCCGCCGCCGCCCACTCGCCCCGCCGGCGCTGGTCCAGCCACTCCGCCGCAACTCCGCCCAGTCTCCCCTCCGGCCTCAGCCTCCCACTCGCCCCGCGACGCCGTCGTCGAGCGACCCCGCGTCGCCGTCTCCACTGCCCGGTTGCCCCCAAAGGTAAAAATGCCCCCTTTCCTGCTTTCCCAAATCTCTTATTTCTCTTAGATATACTAGTTTAGACTTAGATTGTTCTGTCTATGTTATTGTCGCCCCTAGAGCAGTGCGTGGTTCCGTCCGTTTGTTTTATTTCCTGTTCATATGAAATTCTCAATTGTTCACGATTAGATGATCTCTAAGATAAACCACGTAACCAATATCTAACACAAACAAGAGCAGTACTGCTCCTATTATGAAAATGAACCTCTATTCCATATTCATGGGTTTGCATGAATTCCTATTAAAAGTCTGTGATGCCGTGTTTTTTTATAGCGTTTGATTATGGTGTAGTATACAAATGCATTGCTAGCTGGATATGCATGTTTGTGCATGTTTGTGCATTTCTCATTTGTTTGCTAGCTGTAAATGTTTGTGTAGTTTCTAATAATTAGTAAAAGTGTAGCTTCTGCCTCAAATAAAGAGAAAGGAATTTAATTGCCTTGTTATTAAAAATGTGTTTTATACTTGCTTGCTTGTTACTGTTGTTTAGCATATATGGCATATGTTAGTACTGTTAGTGACCTATGTTAGTCATAGCACTTAAACATGTCATTTCTAGTTTTCTACATAGCCATAGCACTTAAACAATAACTACCACTCACACCTAAATGAGGATTCTAAACTTTGTGATCACTATAAGCATGTGCCGCTGCCAAAAAGGTGTGTTACAAAGGACAAGTATGTCATACCCTTAACTTAGTGTATCCAAACTATGATTGAATTAAAAGATGAGAATGGATTTGCTACCTATATATGAGGGTGCGTACCCACCCCTAGTAAAACATCGATGAAAGCCATATAAATCAACTTCTTGCTTGCTTTCCTAGTAAAAGTTGGTTTCTGTTGTACAAAAGTGGTTTCAAAAGTGGTACCCACCCCTAGTAAGACATGTCTTCATGTCTTTTAACATGCTTATTAATTGCATTGCGTCTTCATGCTTCTTAATTGGATCATGTCATTTATGCTTAAAACTTTACCCTTTCTCAATGCAGGTGATTGACCAAGATGAGCCAAGGCAAGGAATCATCGGCCTCCTTGTCGAAGAGGATGCGCCAGACGAAAGCTACTAAAAGTGGAAGACAACCTAATCCGAACCCGCGTTACCTGTCTGACAGTGGTGAGAGTAGAGGTGATGCAATTCTTAATTTGTTCATGTCTTTATGCTTAATTGTTCACCCTTTCTCAATGCAGGTGAGGGTGGAGATGCTGGACGAGGTGCAGGACGAGGACGAGGACGAGGGCGAGGTGGAGGACGAGGGCGAGGTGAGGGAGGACGAGGGCGAGGTGGGGGCGACGTGTCTTCGGACATACCCTCTGCGGGCTCCACGGACGTGGGGACGGGCCCCTCCACGGACTCGCAGGAGACGGGCCCCTCCACGGACGTGGGGACAGGCCCCTCCATGGACTTGGAGGCGAGGCCCTCCGCGCCGCCGAAGAAGCCAAGGATTCGAGGGGAATCCCAGGTCCCTGATGAGGACAAGGAACCTGCTACCGAGGAGGCGAAGATCCTCATTACGCCTAATGGGAAAGAGTAAGTGACTATATATACTAATTTTGAACATGGTAACTTCATTGTGGTCAGGACAATTTGACATGTAGTAATGTTTAATTATTGTGCAGCAACTGGATACATCCTGCGGGAGCCCGTGTGCCTAACACCCTGATTGGAGCTTTGATTAGGAAGTTTTGGCCCGGCTTGTACAGTACCATCCCCAACGGCGCGACGAAGCTAGCCACCCAGTGGGCAGACTATCAGGCCGCCAATTACGCGAGCGGCGGGAAATGTTCTGACGCCGTGATCAACAAGTTTTGGGTAAGTTGAACTATTAGAATTTGGTTCATACTTGATGTCCCCACCATGCTCTCACAATTTGTTTTTTGTGCATGATTAAAGAGGTTCTATAGGGTACTTCCTGAGCAGCGGGCCGATGCGGACAGGACTTTGGAGGGGGCTTGTAGGAAGTTGACACGACAGCAGTTCTACAATGCAAAGCATACCATCATCAATCATTTCAGTACTGAGACGTTACACAAGAAGGCGGTGAAGCATGATATTGTGGAGAACCCACTTGAGGTGACCGTAGATGACTACATTGCGGTAAGTAGATTGTTAATGAGATTACATGTTGCTGCTAGGTTGCAATTGCATTATCCGTTCTTCACATGAGTATTGTTTTTTCAGTTTAAGCCCTCATGGGCCTATGGCAAGGATGACGCGTGGAGGGCGTTGGTGTCTAGGTGGGCTGGGGAGGACCCCGAGTTCAAGGCCTTGAGCGAGCGAAACAAGTTAAACCGCGGGAGCGGGGGGACACATTGTGCGGGTGCCCGCAACCTTGATCGCTTCAAGGCAAAGCTGGTATATATATACATGAAACAATCTTCATTTATTTCCCCTCATGTTCCTACTTGATGCGCATGACACTTCTTTGGCATTGCAGGAGGCCGATCTCGGGGAGCCTCTTACGGACATGCAAACATGGGAGAGGATGAAGATGAAGAAGCCCAATTTTTCTGAGCCTCAGCCCTCGCAGCCCGATTACTTCGGCACTGCCAAGGAGGGGCTAGAGGCATACGTCGAGACGTTCAAGGGTATAAATCCGTTTGTGGACAACCCTCTTCGGCATGACACCGACGAGAGAGCGGTGGTCCTTGCGGGGCACGGTTGGGAGCATGGCCGTCCTCTCATGCTTAGTTCGGTACTCACGCGTACTCCTGAGTTGGGCCTCTCGCGTGTCAAGGCTACCCTCACCGCCGACGACCCTCCCGTCCTGCCTCGTCGGCCTTCCCGAGCTCACCCCGATGTAAGTTTTTCTCAATTTCATTCTCTTTCCGACATTCGTTCCTAGCTAAGTGGCTAAGTTGACGAGATGCGTTCCCTTTTAAAACTGTAGGCTGATTTCGAGGCGGCCTTCGATGCCGCTTACGCGGACTATGAGAGACAGTATCAGTCGTGGGTACAGAAGAGCCAGGCGTATGAGGAGTGGATTGAGTTGAAGGATGCTGTAAGTTTCAACTTTTATATTTGCAAAATATGACAAGTCCCATTTCCTCTAGTTTGAACCTTCTTTTTCTACAACTCCTGACATAAACTATCTTGTAGGCTACCGAGAAGTTTTTTTCCACTGGAGAGCGGGAGGCGCTGCCTACGCGTCCACCTAGGCCGGGGATCCCGCCCGTCGGCCCAACGAGGGAGTCGGTCGCTCGCACATACAGGCAAGCGACTCCGGTAAGTTATTTGCCAAACAAATTGTTACCGCCATGCTGTGCTTTCCAAGTTGCTAACTTGGACTCAAACATGTAGGGATCGAGTTGCTCGAGGAATGCACCCTTTGATCCTGCTTTTGCCTCGCCGACTTCGACGCGCGCGCTCGTGGTGCATGGCACTGGTGGTGCCTCGCCGGGCTCGTCGCGTGAGACCACACAGCCCCTTGCCTCGCCGGATTCCCTGTGTGGTTCGACTGGCCCACGCGGTCGGTCGCCTATTCTCACGCGGTCAGAGATAGGTGGCTCGACCTCTCAGGAGATGTAGGATTAGTTCGGGTGTTCCGGGTGTGAATTCGAACTATGTTTCTGTCATTTTGAGTTTGTATGAATGCGTGTATGAATTCGAATCATGTTTGTGTCATTTTGGATATCTATGTGATGTTTATGTGATGTTTCTGTCAAGTTTTATAATTTGTGCAATTTTAATTGTATTTAAATTGTGCTAGAAACCAGCAGCAACAAGCAGCTAAAACTGGAAATTCTGGTCAAGGATACGCCGACGGCAATGCCGTCGGCGTAGAGAACCTCCCAGGCGCACAGGGTGCTGCCACGTCGCCTAAAATGGACCAAATGGTCATGGATACGCCGACGGCATTGCCGTCGGCGTATCGCACGTCCCAGACGCACCAGCTGCTCCACGTGGCACACTAGGACGGCTTCCGTTTTTGTGGGCCCCACAGAGGCTACGCCGACGGTTACGTATACGCCGACGGTTATTTGTCTACGCCGACGGGCTGCTACGCCGACGGCTGCCGTCGGCCTAGGCCTACGCCGACGGCAAACGTGCCTACGCCGACGGCTTCTGGCCGTCGGCGTATCGTGGGTTTCCCGTAGTGTATTGTCTCTGATAGATATGAAAGTCTCACAAGCTCTTTTTGGACGAAATTGTTTAAACTCTGGAATACAAAGTTGCACATAAGAATAACTTATCATTCTCAAACAGATGCTAGTCTAAAAGAATCAATCCGTGTGTGGAGAGATGTACCTCAGGTATGTTGTACATGATGGCAAGTCTAGAAGAATTCTGGTAGAATACGACTTACAATATTTCTCTAGGTTGTTCTCCATACAAAGCTCAGTATGTCCATGATCCCCAATATGGAACATTTGCAAATCTTCTGAATTCTAATCACGTGGACATTCACCAATGGTTAGATGACAATCAGAGTCACTCTCAATTATTGAAGGACCATTTACTTACACTGAGAAAAATCGTACATACATGAATCTTACTATTGGAGTTTCAATGTATATGAATCTCCAATTGCTCAGCACAAATACTATGGGTCTTTTAAAATCCTGGACAAAACTGGGAATGCAGCATACAAATTGGCATAGCGATATTATGCTCTCATTCATCTGGTCATACTCCTGTCTTCTCTACAATACCTACCACATTGGATCTATGTAGCACGGATGCAGTTCCTGACCACATTTTGGAGCAGAAACGGGTAATAAGAGATGTGTTTTCTCATTTGGAGGTGTTGGTTCAATTGTCATCACATCCTGCTTTGGAGGATACTTGAGAGGAACATGATGCGATTCGAGCAAGGATTCCTGATGCTCCAGCGTGGGGACACGCTGGCTCCGAAAGGGGGCGCAACACTGTTAGTGTCCCGATGCTAACATTGTGAACATGATCGTCTACGGAAGAGAAGACGTAGGTGCGAGAGTTGTCGTGGTTTAAATGCTAAATAATCGAGCATGTCAAAGAACAAACACCAACCTTTTGAGTTGACTTTTAAAAATTACCATAACAGTCGGGCTATGACTTGATAAACTTTCAAAATACTTTTGAATAATCCATGTCAACTCTAATGTTGACATTTTGACCGCCTCTTTGATTATACTCTTTTTCTGTGACGTATACGGCCGGTCGGTCAAACTAACGTGTGTAGCTACCACTACGAATAGCAAGTCTTTTCCGAATAACATGAACCGTGTACATTTTCCTTTTGCTTTGGTTAATATTGACATCTTGTTGTATGTTTTAAATTGTGGTATTCTCTGTCTGAAATATGTACTTGTCATATATATTTTACTCTATAATGAAAAAATGTATCATCAACTAGAATATAGAATGCCGAGCTAGAAATCCCGCATACGGAATCTTAGTAGGTAGACCCAACAAACGATAGATATTCAAATTCATATGTTTAGTTTTACCTTATTATTAACATGCTAGAGCTGATATAGCAGCACATTACGATGTTTTAATTCTAAATGGCACAATTATCACGAGTCCGCAAACTAATGTTGATTAAATAAAATATAGTTGTGGTACAAAAATTTATTTAGCATAATATTTTTGATGGCTCTTAGCTTGATGTACATTTTTTAGATGAGCATAGTTTTCTAATTCTTATAATAGTTTTATATTACACTTTAAAATTAGCCATGTAACTATGTTGTATTGAATATGATGTTAGTTCTTATAGGAATTTCATGCATGTCATAGGGAGGCGGCATTTTGGGTAGTAGGTGCAGATGCACCTACTATGTAAAACATTTTTAGTTTTTTTCTTAAATGTCAAAAATTACAGAAAAACATTCGGATATACATTAGAACATTTTGTGTTAGCACAAAAAATGTTGTGGAGAAAAAAATTTGTGACCTGTGCAAAAAAGACAAAAAAATGTCTAGTATAAAATCATTTTGGAGCATCCGGATTTATCTTTTTTGCATAGGTCACAAAAAATGTTGTTTCTTCACGTAACTTTTTGTTCTAACATAAAATGTCTTTATATACAAAATTTTTATTTTGAATTTTTTGACATTTTAAAAATTGTTTTTTAGACAGTGGGTGCATCTGCACCTACTACCCGTTATGGATTTCCGATGTCAGAGTGAATATATTTCCACTAAGTTTAGACTCTAGTGCATTAAAAAATTTGCAAGGCATTTCTCTTTTTATTGACCGTCACTTAAAACATTTCATAAAATCGAGTCCCTCTAGATTGAGAAGAAATATAGAATTCCATGCCTCCCAGGATTAGTAGTCCATAGCACACATGAATATTATATAGTGTAATTGTGTGTGTTGGGTGACATCGTATAGTATCATTAGATAGTGTGTCAAAGAGCTCAAAAGTGAAGAGTGCAAGAAATATCTTGATGGATGTTTGTAACTAGAGTATTGCTTATCTTTGGTGGAAAAACTACGGTCTATGAGTCTTTTCGTGATGTGATATTATATGTTTTTTGGGAGGGATATAATTGTACGGTATGTTTAATCTATGTCTTAGTTTTTTTTAAAGGCAACACTCCGTCGGCTGATTCATTCAAATGACAATTTTTTATTTGAAAAGCTTCGTAGAAAGTATCTTGTCAAAATGAAATTAAAACAACATGACACATGTGTTACAACTATTTTACCATAGATGTACTACTAAACATTTAGCCACATTGGCTGTAGAAACCCTGATCTATCATTAAGCAATTAATGAAAATGGGTTATCCTGGTTGGAATAAACCCTGAACTATCGGTGGCTACATCGACCATTATTATCACTGAAATCTCTTTATGAATCTATTTTTGCTGGTTAATGACAACAACCAACCATAGTGGTAATAACTATATTGTATGAATATGATAGTTCATCACAGTAGTCGCCTCCATGGGATTGGTGTTCTCGCATTAATTGAAAAACTGATCTCTCAACCTTATCTGGTGAAGTACTTAAAATGATCATTTGTTTATTTCAATATGAGTACTTAAAATGCGAAAGTTAATTATTTTTACCAGCTTGCCCATAATGTATGCACTTTGTTTAGTATTGTCAAGCACTTGGAGTACTGGTTTAGGGTTGGAGATCTCTCCTACCTAGGTAGAAAAATTCTTAGATGGTCACATCTGATTAATCTTATAATTTTGCACATTATGCCACGATTAAAGAGGCTCTTAGCTTGCCTTACAATTTTGAGATGAACATTGTATTCTGATTCTTATTATTGTTTTCTATTACACTTTGAAAATGAGCCATGTAACTATGTTGTATTGAATATGATGTTAGTTCTTATTGGAATTTTAATGCATGTCATAGTGAATATACTTCCACTAAGTCCGGACTGTAGTGTGTTAAAATTGTTGCGAGTCATTTCTCTTTTTATAGACCGTCACTTAAAACATTTCATTAAATCAAGTCCCTCTAGATTGAGAAGAAATATAAACCATGCCTGCCAGGATTACTAGTCCATAGCACTCATGAATAATATATAGTGTATGTTGTGTTACATCGTAGTATCATTAGATAACGTGGCAAAGAGCTCAAAAGTGAAGAGTGCAAGAAATATCTTGATGGGTGTTTCTATCTAGAGTATTGCGTATCTGAGGTGAAAAAAATGTACGGTTTCTCAGTCTTTTCGTGATGTAATATTATATGTTTTTGGGAGGGATTTAATTGATCGGCATGTTTAATCTATGTGTTCATATTTTTCCGAAAAGGAAACACTTTGTCAGCCGGTTCATTCAAATGACAATTTTTATTTAAAAATTCTCTTAGTAGAAAGTATCTTATCAAAATGAAACTAAAACAACATAACTCAAGTGTTACAACTATCTTTCCACGAATCTACCGCTAAACATTTAGCCATATTGGCTACAGAAACCCTGAGCGATCATTAAGCGAAAGGGGTTATCTTGGTTGGAATAAACCTTGAACTATCGTCTCCGAGTTACTACATTGAGTTTCATCTTGCAGTTATACACATCCAGATAAAATGGCATATAAGAGCATCTCCAAGCGGAGTTGCCAAACCGCCCCCAAACGTCCGGGCGGACAGCCCGGACAAGATTTGAAGTAAAAACATGCACCCAACCATGGTCTTCAAACACTCCTCATAGGTCCGGGCTGTCCGGCAACCCCCAAACCCACCCCATATATGGGGAGGGTTTGGGGGCGACCGGACGCGACCGGACGCGTCCGATGGGACATCTTTTCCTTTGTTTTCTTTTCTTTTGTCCTTCATTGATCATTCTCTCTCCTTCTCCACCAATCACATGCAAGTGACCCCACAATTTGGGGAGGTTTTGGGGTACATGGTTGGAGGAGGCCACTTTTAGGGGCTGTCCGCGGACGCGTCCGGACGCGTCCGCGGACAGTTTGGGGGCTGATTTTGGCAATCATGACTGGAGATGCTCTAATACCATCTTCGTTTCTCACAATAAGTCATGCAATCTTCTTTGGAAGTCAAACTAAACAAAGTTTGACCAAACTTCCAGAGAAAATCATATCGTAAACACAAAAATCAATATCATCAGATACATCGTAATATATTTTTATACAGTGTCCTCACAATATCATAGTTGTTGATACTTTCTTCTAAGAACTTGGTCAGTATATACATTGTTTGACTTTTTAAAAAAAGTTATACGTACGCCTTGCTTTGAAGAACGGAGCGAGGTGCTGTGCTACGACAAAAAAAAAGAGTAATTGTTTACATGTTTTTATTCCAACCGGTAACACGACGGAGAAAAAACGTCGGTCCGGCCACCCACCCAGGCGGCCCGCTCCGTAACCAACGGGAAAAGGAAAAGGAGCCAATCGCCGTCGCCCGCCGTGCGTGCGTGCGGTGCACTCGGTGGAATCTCGTACGTAGATTCCAAGTCCAACCTAGGTGGAGGTGGTGGCCAACCAAAACCTCGTTGACAGACAGACAGGACAGGTCTGACGACCGCCCCAACACTGCGCCGCTCCTCGTCGCCTCCGCCCCCCGCGCCACCAAAACCCCCACGCCCACCCCGCCGCCAACCTCGCCCTTCCCTCTCCCTCGCCGCCAGCCATGGCCTCCCCAATGCCGCCCTCCTCCTCCGCCCTCTCCGCCTCCTCCCCACACCACCACCTCGGCCAGCTCCACCTCCACCCCCGCCTCCACCACCACCCGCCCTCCCGCCTCTCCCTCCTCCGCTCCCTCCCGCTCCCTCTCCGCCTCCGCATTCCCCGCCCCCAACTCCCTCCACTCCCCCTCGCCCTCCCCTCCCACTCCTCCGGCGGCAACAATAATAACAACGACGGCGGCGGTAACAGCGGCGGCGGCGGCGGTGATGACGGAGCAGGGGACGGCGACGGCGGCCACCGGGGCGAGGCGCTGTTCGTGCTGGCGCAGATCGGGAGGAAGCTCGAGACCCTGCCGTCCGACCTCGCCGCCGCCGTCGAGGGCGGCCGCGTCACGGCCGAGATCGTGCGCCGCTTCGCCGAGATGGAGGCCTCCTCGCCGCTCCTGCGATGGCTGCTGCAGTTCCGCGGCTTCAGGGAGCGCCTCCTCGCCGACGACCTCTTCCTCGCCAAGCTCGCCATGGAGTGCGGCGTCGGCGTCATCGCTAAGGTACCACCCGACGGATGGATGGGTGGATGGATCGTGGAGATGGATGCTTCCGATTTTTTATTATCTTATCTTCGTTTTGAGTTTTGAATTTGAAATCGCTGGTTTATTGTTGGGGGTGTGGCTGGATTGGAGTGTGTAATGTTGCTGCTGATCTGACGCTTTTTGGTGATGCTCTGTTTTGTTTGTTCAGACGGCGGCGGAGTTTGAGAAGAGGAGGGAGAACTTTGTCAAGGAGATTGACATCGTCATCTCCGATGTGGTATGTTCCTCTACTACTTTTATAGTTCACTAGTACCGAATGCAGACAATTTATACATTTTGTACATACATAACCTTGACCTTTCAAATCGAGTTAATGGCACTAGCGGTCACACAACTCGTCGTTGATGTGCACTTAAGTCACACTTCTCCAGAACGTGATTATTTGGTCACACAACTCGACAAGTGCGTGCATGCAGGTCACTAACCCCACTTGTCAGTCCGTTTTGGACGGTAAATTTTTAGAAAACCCCTGGAGTAATATTAATTTTACAAAATGGTCCTCCTAATTTACAAAATGGTCCTTCTAATTTTACAAAATGGTCCTCCTAATTTTACTCTAATTTTACAAAATGGTCCTCCTAATTTTACAAAATGGTCCTTCTAATTTTACAAAATGGTCCTCTAGGGGAACCATTTTGTAAAATTAATATTACTCCAGGGGGTTTTCTGAAAATTTACCGTCCAAAACGGACTGACAAGTGGGGTCAGTGACCTGCGTGCACGCACTTGTCGAGTTGTGTGACCAAATAATCACGTTCTGGAGAAGTGTGACTTAAGTGCACATTGGCGTCGAGTTGTGTGACCGCGGGTGCCATTAACTCAATCAAACCAGCTGGGGAACAAAGTATTGTGTCAAACTGTCTTTACATGATCATTCATTAGTCAATGTTAACTATATTGGAAATCCTATTTTTTTTTACATGGTTATGCTTGTCGCAAGTGCAGTAATCGTTCTAACGAAAACAATTATGATCACAGGAGTACTGTATGCTCTCCTGCCAAGTTTTCAGATTACATCTTGTCAGGAGTTTAATTACTGCTCTTTCTCTGTTAGTTCACAACAACATACATTACATTATAAATTGAAAAATCCTCTACTATGATCGTAGCAGCAACTACACAAATTTGGAACTGAAATTATGCGAGCTTGAATCTTATAATGCGACGATGTATTTCCCGTTTCGAAAAAAATAATGCGATGATGTATTTTTGTTTTTGGAATAATTGAAAAATCCTCTACTATGCCTAGCTTCAGCAAGGTGTTTTGTAATATTAACTGCATGCAAGTAACATAATTGCTTCTGCTTACCATTGGTTTGGATGGAGGCCTTCTTACAATAATTGTAGGTTTCGGAAGAGAAAACATCATTTCTTTTTGTCTCATGGGAGTGATTCTTGCTATCTTTTTAAATGTAAATGCATAATCAAGCACGGAAGAAATTTTTAGAACTATTCCAAATATACCTATAGAATTGGTGTAATGGAACCATTCTGTTAAAAACATGAATTGCTTTTTTTCAGTTGCTGAAGTAATTCAGTAGCTGATGTTAAATGATTCCAGTGTAAGTATTAATACTTCGATATCATTTGCAATGCAACTAATTCAGTTGCGTCTTGTACTGCCCAGGTTATGGCAATCGTTGCAGATTTCATGCTCGTCTATCTTCCTGCACCAACTGTATCTCTTCAACCACCAATTTTGAAAAATGCTGGAATTATTGCCAGTTTTTTCCACAACTGCCCAGATAATGCTTTCCAGGTGACCTAAACTTCACCCTTTTATCAACCTGAATAAACCCTTTAGCCTCTTCCCTTTTTTGCCAAGGGACTTCATGTAAACTCCTTTCCAGATTGCTTTGGCTGGAAGATCATTCTCACTTCTGCAGAGGCTAGGAGCTATTGTGGTAAAGTACCTTCGTTTTTATGGTTTTAATTTGACAGGCACAGTGGCCTCAAATTTGTGGCTATTGATCAACTAACAGTTGTGGCCCCTTTGCAGAGGAATGGTGCGAAGCTTTTCGTAGTCGGAACTAGTGCTTCTCTGGTAAGCTTGCCATCTTATCAAAGCTTTGTTGTGATGAACTGATGACCATCACTAGCAACCCCTCTTAATTTTTCTTAGCGAAAATGCCAATTTTATTTCTTTTTTAGCAGTAAATACTAGGAGCAAATCCTATTATGAAGTTTTATGTTATAACGAAAGAATCTGAAAATAAGAAATGTCTTCAAGAAATTAATCGATTCATTGTATATGCACAAAAATTTCCATTAGGCTAAACTATTTATGCTGTTAACCTTCAATTCTACCTATTAAAATGAAGTAATGTATTATAGGTCCGATAAAATATTGAGAGATAGTTTTTTTGAAGATCTGGATAATCTTCTAACCACTTCTCGCAAGCTAAATATATATGGACTTACTTTATGCAAAAGTTCATCAAGATCTCTAGAAAATTGTAACTTTGGAGTATGGAAACTCCTGAAAGTTATTGCCATACTGATACATCAACTGTCAGAGATGTCTAGCGTTTTCTGAATTTCTCTGGTAGTGGGTACACAAGGTTTTTATTTTCCTGTGAGAATGCGTATTTTTTTCCCAAGAAACTTGCGGGAACATTGCATTTCAGTTAAAAGAAACAGTGTCCTAATTACAGACATGGATTTATTTCCGAATTTAGTGTTTCTGTTCTGGGAAGGAGCAGTCTAGTAACCGTGCTCGTCAATCCTCGATTCCGCATTCTCTAGAGGTCTTAGATAGTTTTGTAACCTTATAATTTTCTGTGAACTTGTTATCTTTCCCAGATTGGTACTGGTGTCACCAGTGCACTGATCAAAGCAAGGAAGGCTGTTGACAAGGAACTTGATGACGAAGTTGAGGATATTCCAGTTTTATCAACTAGTGCTGCCTATGGTATATACATGGCTGTTTCTAGTAACCTCAGGTGAGCATAGCAGTCTCTGCAATATTCTACATATCCAGCATAAATGCTCAGTTTCATTCATTTTCATATTTATCTCTTGACTTGGGCAACCATAGCAAATCATTTTGCATTTGTCAACAATCCATAGTCGTAATTCTAAAACACAAATGTTCACTTCGCTGTTAATAGGCTCATTCTTTTTGATAACAACAAACAAAACGTATAAACTTCATCAGGTATCAGATTCTGTCTGGCGTGATCGAGCAGAGGATGCTGGAGCCCGTACTACATAAACACAAGCTGCTGTTGAGTGCATTGTGCTTTGCTGTTCGGACAGGAAACACGTTCTTGGGCTCTTTACTGTAAGTACAAGAACCACTTTCGTTATTAGAAATCTCGGCCTTATTCCTACAGTATCACTTACCGGTGAACATTGATGAGCAGATGGGTGGACTATGCCAGGATGGTTGGCGTTCAAAAGATCCAAGAAGAGATCTGAAGCTTGCATCTACTTATCTGCACGCATTTTTATGGCTGAGCCTTATTGGATGTCACCACGATGTTACCCCTGCGGCCCTGCACCCTGGACTGCTATTCTTCTAGTCACAGGAAACTCATACAGATTTCGGTTTTTGCCGGAACCCAGAGAGATAGATATACCTGTCGAATTGTCATGAACATCACTGTGTTTTTCTCGTATCTTGCAACTTGCAAGACCTATAGAGTGAAATTTGACCCTTCATCTGTGACTTAATAAATTATATATATGCACTGCTGTGAGTTCGTGGTCTTGAAACTTTGCAAGAATCGAGAACGTCCCAAAAGAGTTCCTGTTAGCGCATCAAGTTTTAAATATGTGACTGTTATCAACCTACCATGTCAGTTAAAATTATTGGCGAAACTGTTTTTGAGCAGGTGGGTTGAGTCCTCACTCGTCAACGGTAGAGTTTCATCTAGAGCTGGGGCCTGACTACCGGGCTATGCATATACATCCCCAGGGCCGAAGCGGCCGCAAAGGAAATCATCTGCTGCAGTCAGCAAAACCTGCCAGCCATGGCAACAGCAACTCTCCAACCGCAGCTGCCAAACCAAGCCATGCCGGCTCCTCCTCAAGCAGCATCAGTCCCAGGCCCACCAGTAGAGACACATCAGATGGCTCGCGCGAACCTGGCGGCGCTACCGGCCGCTGCTCCTCTGCCTTCACCACACAACTGGGCGTTGCCGGCCAGCGGCGGCCCCCTCCCTTGGGCTGCTGCTGCTCCTCCACCAGAGTCCGGCGCGCCATTGGCAGGCGATAGCGCACCTGTCAACTGGAGCCTCCCGGTTGACAAACCAGGAGCAACCCCGGCGCAAGAAACCGGGCCGGCCTCGGTCAAGAACCCGCCGCCGGTGAACTGGAGCCTACCGGACAAGCCCAACAGCTTCCCTCATGGAGCTATATGGGCGCAAGAAACCACGCCGGCCTCGGCCGGGAACCCGCCCGTGAACTGGAGCCTGCCGGCCAAGTCGAACAGCTTCCCTCATGGAGCCACACCGGCGCAAGAAATCGCGCCGTCCTTGGCCGGGAACCAGCCCGTGAACTGGAGCCTGCCGGCCAAGTCGAACAGCTTCCCTCAAGGAGCTACCATGGCGCAAGAAAGCGTGCCGGTCGCCGCAGGCGTGAAGGCACCGGTGAACTGGTCCCTGCCGGTGGGAACAAGCAACGCAGGCATGGCACCAGTTGACCGATCTACTGGTGCTGGGACGGCGAAATGGGGCGTGCTGCGCAACATCCTCAAGGTCGCGGAGCTCCCGGTCCAGGACGGCTGCATCTGGCGCCTGGACGGCGCGTCCCTGCCTCCCGGAGCGTGCACCCCCATGGTGGTCTTTCTCGGCCCGCTGTTCCCCATGGTGGACCAGGCGCAGCAGGGCATGGAGGAGACCAAGTGGAAGTACGTGCACAACCTCATACGCCGAGCACACCGCAAAGAGGACGCCGAGAAGAAGCTGACAGAGTACCTCGCCCGTATCGACGCGCTGGAAGGCGGGATCCGGCAGCGCTACGACCCGTCCGAGTGCCAGATCACCCGGGACAAGTTGGTGGAGATGATGGTGGTCGACGGCCTGTTCATCATCGAGGTGCTGATCAACCACTGGCTGGGGAAGATCGACAAAGGGTCGGCCTCGCCGCAGGCGACGGCCGAGAGCAGCAAGGGCGACTTCACGGCGCCGCTGGCGTCCACGATGGTGCCCCAGGCCCTGCGGGAGGACTTCACTCCGCTCAAGGTCAGGTGGGAGCCGTACGCGCTTCGGTTCGACCTGGTGGCCGTCCCAAACCAGATCCCGTTCTTCGTCCTGGAGGAGCTATTCCAGATGACCGAGGTCCCCGAGCTCCGGGAGTTCGAAAAGAAGCCCATGAAGCTCAAGCAGATCATACTCGACTACCTCGTCGGCGACGACGCGGGCGACGATGTCCTGGCCGGTTACCAGGGCCCCGTGTACCACATCCTGCATCTGGTGTATCTGTATCTGACCTTCTCCAAGGACGAATCCAAGGTGTCGGCTCTGCAGCCGAAACCGCCGGTGAGACGGTCGTTGTCAGTTGACACGGCGTTGGGCAAGCTGAAGCAGAAGAGCATGGATCTACGCGCGCTCTACAGACGTACCGTCTCGCGCTCGTCGAGCCTACCCGTGGGTTGGAGACAGTGGAAGGTGATCCCACCATTGCGAGAGCTCGTTCGGGTCGGCGTAAAGCTGAAACGGGCAGACACGCCCAGGTTCGCGGAGGTCAAGTTCAAGAACGGGGTGCTGGAGATCCCCACCTTCGCGTGGCGGCGGTACCACATCCGTCTGCTGACGAACCTGGTGGTGCTGGAGATGTCCGGTTGGTGGCCGCCCGAGAAGCGGCTATTCTGCAGCTACGTCAGGTTCATGGCGGAGCTCATCATGAAGAAGGAAGATGCCGCGCTGCTCTTCAAGAAGGGCGTCGTCCAGGAGAACAACGTGGACGACGTGGAGAAGAGCCTCATCTGCCCGTTCCTGATCCTCGCCGACTTCAGCCACGGCTCCAAGTACGAGTGCCACTTCGATGGCCTCGTCCGCGACATCGTCCGCTGCTATGAGCGGTGGAGCAAAGTCGGCGGCGCCGTGCCGAGCAGCGCGCAGTAAGAATAAGATCGTGGAGCCGATCGATCCATGAAGTTCGTTCAAGTCGTCCATGGGTTGTCCAAATCACTTTATCCGTTTTACCATGTTATATTACCCCTGTGTTTCTTCTCTTTTATTCCCATCACTTTGCTCTTTCTTGTGTATTTCGCAAGACTTGTTGTACGTTTTGCACTGGGCTTTGTGGATGTTGAACATGCTTTTAGGCCCCTGTTGTTGCGCTAAGATAAAAAGAATGTTGAACATGTTTGATTTTTCTATGACCAACGAATCGATTTGAGGTTTGGTAGCCCCACCTGTCATTGGGCGTACAGTAATTGCAGAGGATCTCAACCGAGCTTTGTGTGCCACTCCGTCTAAAGCGCAGGGAAACCGCCGTACGTCCCTGTACGGGGCCACCATTTGCTTGGGGTGGGTTTCACTCTAGATTGTTCCTCATCCCTTTCCCATCTCCCCTATATATATCCATGTATTGTACCGAGAGAGACACCGAGAGTAGATTTTTAGAACTAGGCTACATAGAACCTGTTTTTTTTTGAAAATTCAAAATTGACATTTTAAGTTTTCAAAAATTGCGAAAAAATTCCCCTCTTTAGATATTGTTGAGATCTATAATCATGCAAATTTTAACTACAAATTCGTTATATTTTGGTTTGTACAAAAAGACAAATCGGGAAATATCAAAAATTTTAAACTTTGTATTCCTCACCACCCAGATCCACCCGTTTGTCTTTTTTGTGCAGCACAAAAACAACAAATTTGGAGTTGAAATTTTGCACGATTATAGATCTCGACAATATCTACATCCAATAATTTTTTCGCAATTTTTAGAAACTTAAACATATCAATTTAGAATTTAAAAAAAAAAACGGACTCCATGTAGGGCTCTATTATAGGTTTCGTGAGAGACACCCCAATTGATTGTGTCGCATGTAAGACTGTTTCAACTACGCTCTCGCTCTACGCCTTTGGACCAGACTCGCCGGCAAAGGTTGTGGAACACAAGTACAACTCACACCACTCATAACCCCAATCCAAGCCGTGGCCTTCTTTGTAATTTTTTTTCTGAAAAAGGGACGGAAGCCTTGGAGTCTGCAACGAAAATCGAAAAGATACACACAACTCTATTATTATATCATTAAGAAAATAAAAATAAACAAATCGAGACCACATTTCTCACGGCACTCTCTCCCCCAGATTATCACTAACCCTATGATAAAAGACAAAATTAAAGATAAAATATCCAGCTTATGGAAAAACCCTTCAAGAAGGAAAAGCTGCACGTTTGGCCATGATGATGAGTCCAACCTAAGGTCGAGCAAGAATTTTCATCCCCACAGACGAGTTTGGAGCCACCACCTTCAGCAAGGGAACGACGTATAGGCACGCGTAAACATTTTTATAAACGTTTCCACCTAATTGTGTAAAGTAGATGTAGAGCTTTTACAATCATCACATGTCTGACCATACATCGCAGACCAAATGCCGCTAGAGGAGAAACTGGAAGCCGATTACGTCCCATACCACCACGCTTGCAAGCATTGCTGCACCAGCTTCGATCGAGAAACAGCATACATGATTTGACACCACGGAGGAGACATCGTGTGTAGGACCTGCCAGGTCTGGCTGGACGCAAAACTCGGTCCGGCCGGCTCGGCCCGAGTTTTGGCGGCCCGGAGCGAGCTGGGCTCGGCCCGCTGGCCGTGCTGGACCGAGCCGAGCCAGCAAAGTTGGACCGGCAACGACCTCGGGCTGGCCCGGTCCGGCTCGTTCGGCTCGACTTTTTTTTCCTGAATTAGTATTGGGCCGAATTGAGACAAGAGACAGAGGTGGGCTGCAAAATTGGGCCCGTTAGATCGATAGAAGCTGATCCAAATGAAAGGATAAGGCAGGTCTTCTTCTTCCTGGCGACGAGACGACGCCCAGCTCTGTCTCCCTCTCACAGCCGCCACCGTGCCACCCAGCACATCCATCGCTGCGCCGCCCCGCCACCTAGGACTCCCGCCTCCGCGCTGCCCAAAACCGCCAGCGCCACCGCGTCGCCCAGCCGCGCCGCACAGCACCGCCAGCGCCGCCGCGTCGCCCAGCCGCGCCGCGCCGCGCCGCCCAGCACCGCCAGCGCAGCCGCATGGAAGACGGCCCCACCTGCCAGTGACGTAGACATGTCAGCCCGTGAGCCGCACCGAGCTGGACCGAGACCGTGGGCAGCTCGGGCCGAGCTCCATTTTCCGGCTCGCCGGCAACTTCGAGCTGGCTCGGGCTCGGCCGTTCTAGACCGAGCTTTTCTCCGGCTCGGCCCGAGCCAGACCGATCCGGCTCGCGTCCAGCCAGACTGCCAGGATCCGGCCTAACTTGACGCCTCTGTATTAGACGTCACATCGCCACCGCCAGCCAGACATCGATTGACAACTCCTCTGAAGCGGTCGTGCGTAGCACCTGCTGCGTCGAATCGAACCCGATCTCGAAAAGGAAAGGGTGTCCAATACTGCCGCCGGCCTCAAAACTCCTGGTCACAAAAGAGGACGTCCTATCGCGTCGATCGTCACACACGCAGCTGGAGACAACCATCAAAATGAAAATCCAGCTATCGCGCCATCCACATGACCACAAACTCCTCCGCCCTATTGCCAACTTCTGTGGCGTCATCACATGACATTGCAGCGTGCAGGAATGCTAACGCTAGACCGACTGCAGGCTACCGTGCTGTCATGTATCATCAGCTGTCGGCAACCACCATCTCCCCACCGCAAGACGCTGCAGATCCGGTTCCACAAGCCCGACGACCAAATAAACTAGGCTGCCATGACCTCAGCACCGCCGCTGCTGGTCCTTCCAACAGGCGCAAGCTCCTAAAAAAATGCCCTCGAGAGGGACCAGGATACCCAAGAAATGTCATCGCTTGATTCCGAAGAGATTTGAGGTTTCCCCTCCCTTGGGCTGCTGCTGATGCTCCTCCGCCAGAGTCGGGGATGCCATGGCAGGCGTTAGCACACCGGTCAACTGGAGCCTCCCGGTCGACAAACCTGCAGCAAGCCCGGTGCAAGAAACACGGCTGGCCTCGGTCGTGAACCCGCCGCCGGTGAACTGGAGTCTGCCGGACAAGTCCAACAGCTCCCCTCATGGAGCAACACCGGCGCAAGAAAGCGCGACATCCTCGGTCGGGAACCCACTGGTGAGCCAGAGACGCCCTTTTTTTATGATTTTTGTGATATTTTCATCAAGGTGTACTATACCATGATATTTATTATAGTTTTATTACAAATTATAATGCCCAAAACATAGTGCTCAAAAGTTAATGGTTCTAACGACACCCCAGCAGCCCAGCTCATTCACAATTTTATCTTTTTTGCCTCTACATGCACAGACGCAGACGGTCATAAACTTATTCAAGTTCAGCTCAAATTTTATTGAAGTTGATGTGCAAGCAATTGGGCCAAATCATCAAGCAACGCCGTACACGAAATAGATAAAAATAGTAAAACCATGACAATATATGGAATAAACACATACGACTAAATCATCTTCTTCGGGTGACATCGTCATGAAATATTCCAACTTCCTCGATAAGGATTCTACAATGAAAAGCAAGAAACAACATCAACAGTATCATATTACCGCACAAGGTACTAGGCGTGCGGCGGAGCTCCGGCTCCGCCGGGCTTTGATTGTTGGAGGGACAGGATGGCTTTAAGGATGGTAACGAGAAAGCCGACGGCCGAGCCGGCCGTAAGGATGTACTTGAGGTTGTTGTACATGATCTTGTGCAGAGTGACCCTCACCCTCCGGTTCTGGTGGTAATCGCTGAGCTGCTGCAGGACACGGTAATATTGGTGCCCATAAGGCAGGAAGGGAGAGATGGACTTGAAGAAGTTGAGCGTCTCCTCGTCACTGAGCACCGGGTAAAGTATGCGCTTGGTGCGGAGCACCCGCACGTCGTCGTCCCGGTTCATGAGCACCGCGAGGATCTGCACGTACGAGCTGACGCCGTAGTCCGACGTCCCGCCCTGCAGCATCTCGAACGCCGCCATGTTGGTCAGCCAGCACATGGTCAGCTCGCCGAGGTACACCGGAGGGAGCCAGAGCTTCCCGAAGATGAGGCCCTTGCCCACGCCGATGTCAGCGAACCGCGCCGTCTTGCTGGGGCTGAGGTGGATGCCGACCTCGGCCAGCTCCATGGCCGAGCAGATGTTGAGCATCGGCCTCGGGGCCTCGTCGACCTTGGCGCTACGGAAGGGTGCGAGCTGGCGGTGCCGGACAAGGTCGAGGAGGTGGAACGGCTGGTACTTGTCGGCCCCCTCGAAGTCCACCCGCGGCTTTGCCCACTGCACGTCGAAGTTGCTGATGGCGTCGGCGATGTAGCGGTCGACGAGGACGTGCTTGAGGCGCATCAGGGCCTCCAGCACCACCCAGGGGATCTGGTTCTCGACCAGGAGGATGTCGCGCGAGATGCGCCGCACCCAGTTCTCGCTGAGGCTGGGCATCTTCCAGTGGAGCGGCGGGCCGCGGTCCAGCGCCGCCATCGTCATGAACTGGAGAAGGAAACAGCCGTCGTAGAACATCATCTCCATGAACTCGTCGTCGCTGAAGGCGCTGAGGTCCTCAGCGTAGGACGCCCGAGCTTGCCCGGCCACCTCCCGAACGTTGAGGTAGAAGGCCCGGACCTGGTGCTGAGAGCTGCAGCAGAACTCCAGCGCGGCCATCTTCTTGATGTCCTCCATGCCTTTCAGCTGCTCCTTGTCGCGGTGGCATGGGCCGATGGCGATGATGTCCGGGGAGTAGAGCCGCTCCGCGTTCTTGATGCTCCGAAGGAACGCGGGGACTTTCTGGATACGCGGCTTGCCTCCGCCGATGAAGCTGTGATTTAGGTTCGTGATGGTGGTGGAGTTCATGGCGTTAAGCACCTTGCCCAAATGAGTGTCCCTGTTGGGATCCATCTTCTCCCTCCTTAATTTCCCTGACAAGCTATATATTTGGCTAATGCCGACTCTAGCTCCCCTCCTCTCTCCTTGCCCTTTTCAAGACGGCTCTGCCTCTTTTGACGAAGGAGTACTTGATTGCAAACAAAGGATGCAGCGCAGAGGAGAAGGGATGGTCGAGGAGACTTTGGGGCGGCTCTATGTGAGCATGTGCCCAACGAGTGATAACTAATACTTACTCCGTTTTTTAATATAAGATGTTTTAGCATTTATCCACATGCACGTGTACATAAATGTATGTAGACATGTATCAGTGTGCATGTTCACTCACTTTAGTATGTATCTAGACAACATGTGCAACACCTAAAACATCTTATATTAAAAAAACGGAGGGAGTAGAAGGCAAGCCCCAAAGTAGAGATCTATGCTCCGTCAAAATGAATTAGAGATAATTTAAGGTAAACTCCATCAATCCATCAAAATATGGAGTTATCGGAGCAACTCTAGCAGCTTACCAAATCGTCCCCCACATACCTAGTTTTTTGAGATGCCACCAAAATAGCTCCGCTTTACATTTCATTTGCGTCCTCGTGTTAAGCTCATTTCGAGCATTAGAAAACTTTGTCTCACAGCTTTTCACCGAAATGTGTGTTGTGCTTGTGCCACTAAAGGCCTGATTGGATTGCCGTTTTCTGGCACCCCTGAATTTTTCATATCGAAACTGAAAAGTGCACTCGGATCGGCTGGTTGTTTGAGTAACCCCCTTCGTTTTTAGCCCGTAACTACTAGAAAATTACACGGACCACATAAGACCCCCATTTTTTCCGACACGTATCGAGTGCGAGAGACCCTTTCGGGCCCGTTTCTGGCGATGGGAGCAGGATCCACGTGCACGCTCGGAGCAATTAGCGACGATGAAAGCGACCTCCGCTGGTGGCACTAGTATTGGGTACAGCCTGTCCGCTAGATTACCAGAGGAAAATTCCACAGGGTTCCAAAGCAGAGCTGGGGCGGCGGCCGGCTTGGGGAGCCCCTTCCTCAAGTCGGTTTTCCCTACGCCTATCCCTACCTGTCCCACTATATATACCCTCCCACCCCTCCCTTTGGTAGATACACAGTTGGCCATGTTGGCTCTCTCCTCTCTCTAAATCTCATGTGTTGAGAAATTGCTCTATCTCTCATATAGATCTAGTCTACACCTAGGCCAAAAGGTTGACCTCTCATTGTTGGCACCAAGTCCTGGATGATGGAGTGCTGGCAGTTTGAAGCGCTGGACGCGTGGATACTGGTGGAGGGATCATACATTTGATCTTGTACGTGGGAGTGGGGAATCAGTGACATTCTCACCGCCAGGCTTAGCCGTGAGAATCTTCATCGGGCTACACCGACATCAACACTAACATCTTCTTCCACTAAACGTGCTGGCGAGTACTAGATCTAATCACGTAGTTACATCTTCATAGGTTGATCATGGGTGATACATAGTGAATAGAATTTTTTTGTTTTCCATATACGCAAAACAACAGTGGTATCATAATCGATCTAGGAGTAGATGTAATATGATCTAGTTGTGCATGTGATGTACAAGTATTGCACAATAGTTATGTAGAGGAATTGGATTAGATCTAATGTTAAAATAAATACTCGCTGCTACCCATTTAGTTTGTGTTTTCTAAGTTTCGGCGGCACAGTGAGATTTTTCTACAAACTTCTAGCAATCTGCGATCCTTCGATGCTTCTCATAGTATGTTGGTTGACCGATCAACAAAGTTCTTCAGTTGTTTTGGTCTCATTATAGTTGAAATGATGAAGACACTTATTAAAAGCCTATGCGGATCTCATCTGCACGGGGGTCACGCGTAGTATGATCGTTTAGATAGATGCTCGGGATTATTATGGGGTCTCGTTTGTCTATCACCTTGCGAGTTAAAAAGCAATTTGTGAATCCTCGTGCTATGTTTGACCTAAGTTGTAGACGTAATATTTCTGTAAGCCTACAAAGCCATGTCAAAACTTGCAACAAACATTGGAGGCGTCCAACTCGTTTTTGCAGGATATGCTTGTGATTTGGTATGGCCATCAAGATTATTACTTGTGTATGAGATTGCACTTTATTGTAATAACTAATTTGTGACATGCGTGCCATGGTAAGACATGATGGCTGGAGCCAAGGGATTGCCTTTTAATTTTGACCTGCATGTCAACTTTATTTGATGGCAATCATGCGGAGAAGGAGTTCATCGTTGAAAATGACGAAGAAGAAAGCCCTGGCAGGAATCTCTGCCGAGACAGAGAAAGCAGGAGATTTCTTGCAGTGGTACGCTCCCCGACACAGAAAGTGGTCGTTTCTCTGCCGCGGCAGAACTTGGAGCGGCTATCCTGTCGCGACAGAAAATCTACGGATTTTTCTGCCGTGGCAGAAAATGAGAAGATAGAGATTTTTTACAGCGCAGCGACAAGACTTTTTCAAGGATTAAGGCTATACCAAATCACGTGATAATTATGAATTACCTGTGATGTTTATCCTTTTTTGTTTGTGCCCTGTTTGCGCCTTAGATATTTAATAGGGTGAATCCTCAGTAAAAATATCAAATTGAGTGTTGTTCCAATTGTAGCACTGTCACGATGTGTAACAGGGTATACTATATGATACGTGAGTACGAGCGTATTTGTCGTGCATTAGGCGGGTGTGAATAGTTCATGAAGCAAATTGCATTGGTTATCTTAATGTCCTGGCATGATCGTCATGAGTTCGGAACACACCCATCGAAATATGAATAATAGTTACATATATCGTTGTAATTGGCAAGGTCGCCTACCGATTATGGTACGTGTTTCCCTTGAGACGGACACGTCTGGCAAAAATATTTCTCTCGGATCTTGAATCACTTAGGTGCAATTATTTGAATTATTGGTCTTAGAAGGATCATATCTTAAATTGAGATAATCCAGCTAAGTACATAGTGCAAATTTAATATTAAACTAATTGTTTACATAAAATTCCTTTGTGTTGTATAGAAAATGAACCACCAAGTTAATAAAGAAATATCTGATTTGCTTGATCGTGAGAAATTAAATAAAGATGGAAACAACTTTTGTGACTCGGTTCCAGTCCCTGATGGTGACTACACTCTAGCCACCCTAGACCGGCTACACTACCTTTAACAGCTCGCTAGAATATCTAAAGAGTCCCCACAAATCAAAACTAGTATTTTCTCTGCACTTTGTAATCACTCATCGTACCTGGGAGGAACTTCAAGGTCGGTCACTCATCCCGAAATTTATGTGGTCCAAGCACACTTAACCCAACATTCTTTTCATATGTGCTTCCGAAAAAGAAGTTGCACCTTGTTGATATGAATATTCTGTCAATCCTATTAATTAAACCCTAGACCCGGATGTCACACACACACCCACACACACCTTAGAAGACCAAGAACTTCCCTTCTTGACACGCGTCCATGCTTCTAGTGCCAGTACATTTTCCACATGTATTATTACGTGAACGTTGCCTGAACAATTATTAATCTAATTTCATGACAAAATGAAAGATAGTATTGAATAAGACACTTGCAAGAATCCAACTATTCCATAACAAAACATAATACATGAAGTAACAACGAGCATACTTTATTGTGCAACTATATTTGTCGCTTTCCTTTTTTCTTAGTGCATTCTATGTCATATTTTCTTTATGGTTTGATCATACTTTAGATAGATATAATCCCAAGCCAGGAACTTCCCCTCTTGACACGCGTCCATGCTTCTAGTGCCGGTACATTTCCCACATGTCTTATTACGTGAGCGTTGCCTGAACAATTATTATTCTAATTTCACGACGAAATGAAAAATGGTATTGAATAAGACACTTGCAAGAAGCTAACTATTCCATACGAAACATAATACATGAAGTAACAATGAGCATACTTTATCCTGCAACTATATTTGTCGCTTTCCCTTTTTTCTTAGTGCATTCTATATCATAGTTTCTTTTAGGGATTTGATCATACTTTAGATAGATATAACATTCAGCTCATTCATCATAGTGGTATGACAACAAATGTAGATATGTGTCATGACATATAAAAATATAATACAAACACTCCAAGTTCATGCAAGATTCCCATGGTACCCAAAAACTGGGTCAAAATTTTGAAAACTGAGATGTTGTTTATGTAATGGATACCGGGCATCCCAAACTTAAAGTTTTCACCTTTCTTTGAACCCTACGGTAAAAGGCTAGTGGCCAATAGGTAATCCAGGCTGAACTTGCACTTGCACGTGAACTTGAAGTCATGGTTTAAAGATGTTTGGAGAAATACGACAAAGGCTAGTGGTCAACAGGGAAGATGGTTATGTACTCCTGACAAGTAGTAATAGCTACTGAGAAATAAACTAATTAAAGGCCAAACTTGTGTGCCAACGTAAAGTCAAAGTCTTCAGTTTATTTCGAATGGAAATCAAGCTCCACGTTTAATCATCTGACATGAATTAGAGAGTTTAGCTTGAGACTTACCATTGCATCAGGCATCGTTCTGGTTCTTTAGTCTGTTGTGTTCGCTTAGAGAACCAGACAAGAGAAGACTTGAGTTTCTAATTTATGAGATAAAAAATATAGAAAATAGTCTTATGGTTTCACACTACACAATGAGCTGCAAGGAGGTGGAGTAATAGTTACTGATAAATAAACTGTACAAAGGACCAACTTGTCTGCAACGTTCTATGTTTAATCATCTGACAAGATGGAAATGCAAGGTTCCCTGGTTTGGTCCTCTAATGAATGGGACATACAAAAGATGCGCAATGGTTAAGATATTTTGGCACAATACGATGAAGGCTAGTGGCCAACAGGGAAGATGTTTATGAAGTCCTAACACATAACATAGTAATGGTAGACACATGAAAAAGCGTATTCATTCTCTTGTCCAGGATGACAGAACGATTGAGGGCATGAACAACTCAAGTTGTATATTACTAACTACTATAAAGGCCTGTTTGGAGCCCCAGAGGAAGGAAACTTTACACTGGATGAGTCTAGAACAGATGATATACCCCAGGTTTCAGATGAGGAAAATAGTCTACTTACTGACCTCTACTCAGAGGATGAAGTGAGAACGGCGATTTTCCAAATGAAACATAATAAAGCACCTGGACCTGATGGTTTCCCAGCTGAGTTCTATCAGAATTTCTGGGATGTTATCAAGTCTGATCTATTTCAACTGTTCGCCTGTCTCCACGATGGCCAATTAGAGTTGTTTCGTCTCAATTTTGGTGAGATAATTTTATTACCTAAGATTAATGAGACAGAAAGGATTCAACAATTCAGACCTATATGCCTTCTTAACGTTAGTTTTAAAATATTTACCAAAATTGCTACGATTCGACTGAACAATGTGGCAGATCACGTGGTTCGTCCGTCACAGACTGCGTTCATGCAAGGTCGTAACATCCACGATGGGGTGGCGATCCTACATAAAATACTTCACGAACTACATAGAAAAAAGCTGAATGGGGTAATTCTGAAAATAGATTTTGAGAAGGCTTATGATAAAGTCAATTGGTCTTTCCTTCAGCAGACTCTCAAAATGAAAGGTTTTTCTACTGAGTGGCGTGCATTAATAAATAGTTTTGTTTCGGGAGGAAGTATAGCAAATACTTCCAAACCTAGATAGGGTGTGGTTTGGGCGGATCGTGGGCGTCGTGGCCGAGGCGGGGAGGCCACCGTCGTCGTTTTGTTGGGCCGCAACTTCCCCTCGTTCCCGACGTCGTCTTCGACGGCGGCCGATGGCTGCTGCCTTGCCCTGCCGGCGTTCTCTCCGGTGTCGGTGGATGGATCGCGGTTGGGTGTACAGGAGGCCTGCGGAGGGGTTTGGAGGCTGCTGCTGCGTGGGTTCGTGGTTTGCAGGTTGAAGATCTGTCCACCTCCGGTGAGGTGGTGTGGCGCTGGCCCCAGGTCTGGGGCGGCGGGAGCTTGGGGGACCCCCCCGGCCGATGGACCATCTTCGGCTTCAGATCCAGCTCGTCGGAGCTGGTGGTTGTTGCGGCTCGTCAACGTCTTCGGGCAAGGAGTTCTTCCGTTCCCTTGGTGTGTGGTGCCGGCGGCTGGTTCCTGCGTCGTCATCGACGGTGGAGGTCTTGCGCGCTCGGTGTCCTCAAGGTTGAAGATGGAGTGTTGCAGCAGTGCTGCTTTCTGAATCCTCTCTGTTTTTTGGTTGCTTGTGTTTGGCTGTGTAATGTTTTCCTTTCCGTTAGAATACAAGTTTTAATTATCAAAAAAAAAAGGCCTTAGACAAGGTGACCCGTTATCGCCAATACTATTTAATATAGTGGCTGATATGTTGGCTATCTTGATCGAACGCGCTAAGTCTGAGGGCCAAATTGAAGGAGTCATTCCACATCTAGTCGATGGTGGTTTATCGATTCTTCAATATGCCGACGATACAATTCTTTTTATGGAACATGACATCGAAAAAGCTCATACCCTAAAGTTGATTTTGTCAGCCTTCGAGCAACTTTCGGGTCTTATGATAAATTTCCATAAAAGTGAATTGTTTTGTTTTGGCGAGGCTCAAGAAAATGCCGCCTTGTATGCTGAACTTTTCGGCTGTACGCAAGATCAATTTCCTATCAACTATTTGCGTATTCCGATCCATTATCGGAGACTCACAAATGCTAAATGGAAAAAGGTGGAGGAGAGACTTCAAATACGTTTAAATAGCTGGAAAGGCAAACTCCTATCCCTGGGGGAAGATTGGTTCGCATAAACTCCGTACTAACGAACATGGTACTGTATATGATTTCATTCTTCCAACTGCTCAAGGGAGTCTTAAAACGATTAGATTATTTCTGGTCTAGATTCTTTTGGCAAGGGGATAGCGAGAAGAAAAAATATCGGCTGACTAAGTGGAGTGTGGTTTGCTGTCCTAAAGACCAAGGAGGGCTCGGAGTTCATGACCTTGAGGTCTAGAATAGAGCCTTGCTGGGTAAATGGCTTTTCAAGCTTCTTTCTGAAAATGGAGTTTGGCAAACCCTCCTTAGGAGGAAGTATGCATGTGGGCTCTCAAGCTGTATCTCAGGTTCTTTGGAAACCTGGTGACTCACACTTCTGGGCGGGCCTTATGGCTACGAAGAAGTTCTTTTCCCACAAGGATCTTTCTCAATTAGGGATGGATCAGAAATTCGTTTCTGGGAGGATAAATGGCTAGGCCAATCCACTCTCCGAGAACAATATCCGGCTCTGTATAATATTGTGCGAAACAAAAACGACACGATCGCTACGGTGATGGGTAATTCCCAACCAAATGTATCGTTCAGAAGAAGTTTATTTGGGACAAGACAAGCATCCTGGAATGCCTTGCTTATCCGTTTGGACTCCATCCAATTGACGGATGGTCCAGATAAATTTCAATGGAATCTTACGAAGAATGGTAAATTCTCGTTGATTCTATGTATAGAGCTTTAATCCTACCCGATGTACCAGTCGATATTAAAAATAATAACAAAATTTGGAAGATGAAGATCCCGCTAAAAACTAAGGTGTTTGCGTGATATCTTCGTCGAGGAGTAATTCTTACTAAAGATAACCTTGCCAAACGCAATTGGCACGGAAGTCAAATGTGTGTCTTCTGTCAGCATGACGAGACTATTACACACTTATTCTTCCAGTGTGAGTTTGCTAGGTCTATATGGTCAGCCATCCAGATAGGTTCTACCTTATATCCCCCGCATAGCATTGCAAACATTTTTGGCAATTGGCTAAACGGTGTGGATCCTAGGTTTAAACTCTTTATTAGGGTGGGAGCGATTGTCGTTATTTGGTCGCTCTGACTATGTAGAAATGACAAGGTTTTTAACGATAAAAATGCTTCTGTTATGCAGGTTATCTATCGGTGCACAACAACGCTACGAGCATGGTCGGCCCTGCAGCGTGTGGAGCACCGAGACTTGTTTTTGGAGGTGGCGTTGCGTTTGGAGGCTGCGGCGAGGGAGTTATTCTCCCAGCATGGATGACCACATAGTGTCCGGATCGACCTACCACTATCTTAGGAGGCTTTACAATTTCTCACTATGATATGTAATTCCCAGAAATTCAATTTGGCTCCCGGGAGCACATGCTCCCGGTATGTTCAAAAAAATAGAACAAATTGAAAACTTTTCAAAAAAATCCGAAAACAATCATGCACGTACCTAACGATGTCACGCACGAAAACAATCATTGTATTCTGTCGGAGGGCTTATCACTGACGAGGGCATCTACACCACCACTGCCCTCCATGATGATGCATGAATAGTTCATTCTCAGACTAAGGGTCCATAGCAGTAGCTAAATGGTTATCTCTCCTCCATGTTCTTCAATAGAAAAGTCTCGTGAGCTGCCTAACATGATGGAGATCCATGTGTTTGATGTGACATGATGAATTGTGAAGTTATGATTAGATTGTGCATGTTATCATGTTACTGATATTTATCTTATGAATTGCTTAGTTGATGATATTATATGCTCTTCAATTTATGGGTACACTCTGGTCAAGTTTATGTTTAAATCTACAAACTACAATAGGGACTTAGTCTTCGATAGTGGGTTCAACCATGCTTTTCTCAGTGTTCGAGTGACGGAAACAAACAAGTAGAGGTATTGTGTTGTTACCACTAAGGGAAAACATCGGTGTTTATGTCCTTGTGTGATGATAATAAATATTGGTTACATCATGTATAATGTTAATGCAATACTCTGTTGTTTATCAACTTAATTTCTAGGGAGGCAAGCATGGAAGCGCTCTCGAAGTGGACTATTTAGGTATATATGTTGTCTGGGGTGGTCTATATATGTTTTACATGATTCTTACATGAATAATGCCATGAACATTCACATATCATAGTTGTCTATTTACAATGTCATATATTGTCCAGATGTAATTTGTTTACCCAACAGTGTTATATTTTATGGAGAGATATCTCTAATGATGCTACGGACCCTGGTCCATCTTTTTACATCGTTTACAACCAAGTTTATTTACTTTCCACCATCATTAGCTTGCTGGTCCGTTTTTTACTTTTATTGTTATTCATCGCTATCTTCAACCCTATACGTTTAATACTTGTTTTCGGCAAGATGGGAAGCTACCTTCCTGGATGTTGGGGATAAGAGAGTTATGTGTCTTGTGTGCAGGTACCATCAACTTTGCTAAGATTATTGCACTCCTACTGGTTCGATAACCTTGGTTCTCAATCGAGGGAAATTCTTGTTACCGTTTTACATCATCCCTTCTACTTGGAGTTTCCCAACATCATTCGGGCTCGACCTGAACCGCGTCCGCTCGGCGAGGTTGTTGTCTAGGGTGGATACTCGCCGTTGAAGTGGTTGAGCGCCACCTCTCGCTTCTCGTGGAAGAATATGTGACAGTATGGCTCTCGGTATGGTACAGCGGGTTCATAAACAGCCGGATCTTCTTCTCGCGGTGGTAGATCACGCATTTAAATTGAAAGCTGACTTTGGGGACTGGCACCACAGACATTCCGTCCAAACCGATGGCAAAACCTTTCGGCAATTTTGTCATCGATAGCGCGAGGATGTTGTGTTCGACGAACTATTTGGCCTCGTGCCAGGAGAGCCACCTCCTATTCACATCCATGACGGCGGTGGTGCGCGTGTGTGGCCGACGACGGAAGGGATTGGGAAAGAGTTTGGGAAGCGAGCAAGATGAAGGCGAGCAACCATTGAAGCAGGCCTTCTTATAAACCGCCAGGGTAGGCCGAGGGGAAGGCAAGACATGCCGTCGGGTCATGTCGTGTGGTGCCGCCGTTGATGTGATGTGTGGGGAAGCAAAGCACGCCGTTGGGTCACATCGCCAAGGGAACAACCCGACGGGGTGGTCGCCATTACACCTGTACCGGCCTCCTGTGTGTCCCAATTAATCGCGGCTGACCGACCGCGAGTCTATGGCATGAGAGCCCCGCGTGTCGGATGACTTGTCCGGGCGTTGTCCGGCGCTCCCGAGCAGGTCTCCAAATTCGGGTGGGTGACGGACATAAATTGGGTCACCCTGACAGTTTGGGGGTGCCGCTGGTGCCATTTCGATTCGGACCTCAGTGGGCTGTTGTGGTGCTCTGATGGGTACCGGTGAAAATTCTCATAGCAAGTCAACAACAACAAGCCACTTTTTTTAAGGGTATAAGAAGGCACATAGGAGAAATACCGGTTGATAGGAATTTTTCTGCTTAAGGGCTTGTTTGGTAACTACAATCCCGGGGGGATCCCGGACTTTTTCCGGGGAGAATTTTCCACTAGTCCGGAGGTCGGGAATATAATCCCGAGGTTTTACACGTCGTTCTTCAGATTTCCGACCGGGATTATTTTCCCGGACAGCCAAACAAGCCCTAAGCAGGGACACCCTGTCCTGGATTTCGGCAGTACGTCTTCTACTCTCATAGACACAGAGCTTACATCGATCGATCCATGACGCGCAACTCCGCTCGGCCACTGGAGGCAAAGGTAGGAGTTACCTTGCTCCACAACGGAAGACCACGGAATGCCACCCCTGCATATGCCACGACCTTTTCTTAGAGATGTTGGCAAGAATGTGTATATGAAAACACACTCTAGACTTTGTTTTGCGTTTTTCTTGTATCGTGGATCAGCCATCTGGCTTTTTTTTTCTATGAAAATGATTTGTCTTTCAAGACGTACTCCACTTCTGAGGAAAAAAATAGAGTAACTTGTTCGCAATGCAAACTTTTGACACGAACACGCATATTACAGATCGATCGACAATTCGACATGATAATCGCGTGGCACAAACAAACAATTCGACATGATGCGGCAACAAAGGGATATTACGACACTCGTACGGGAAGGAGAAACGATGCACTGGACAACACATAGGACGGTAGCTAGAAGAAAGCTACATCGATCATGCGTGCATATGCTGCCTGCGCTGCGAGACTAGATGCCTCGGTGGCGGTACGTGTGCACTAGGCCAAACGGGTTGGCTTCGTCAAACATCCCCGGAGGCGGCTCCATCATCGGCGGGACGAAGAAGGGGTTGGGCGGGCGGTCGGCGAAGGGCTTGGCACTGGCAGGGAACATCCCGGCGTTCTCCGGCAGGCAGTTGATGTGGTGGAAGGCGAGGCAGGGCGCGCAGCGGTAGGCCCACACGGCGGGCATCTTGCAGCCCCCGCACATGGTGGGGAAGGAGCAGAAGAGCGCCAGGTCGTGCTCGGGGTGGGCGGCGCTGCGCACCAGCTTGGGCAGCGTGGCGCAGAGCGCGTGCACGAAGAAGCCGCACGGGTGGCAGTAGTAGTGCGCGCCCTCGATCTCGGTGGTGCACATCTCGCAGCCCACCGGCAGGACGCCGCCCTTGGGCGTGGACGACGCCAGCGCCGCGTGGACGTCCGACCGCACCGCCAGCAGCACCCGGCCCATGTCCGCGCGCGAGTGCTCCAGCACCACCTCGTGCTGTGGGTGGCCCCAGAAGCTGAGCTTCTCCGGGCACGTCGCGCACTGCCCGTGGAGGCTGAAGCCGTCGCACCTGGCGCCGCTGCAATGGTACGCGTACATCCCGGAGCCCGAGAGCTTGCACGCGCCGCACACGAACTCCTTGCCACTGCCGTCCAGCACCAGGGGTCCGCAACGCGGATGGAGAGGATGGTTCTTGATCTCTGGCTCCATTTTCTATGGGGTGTGCTAGCTTGTGCACCCCCTGTGGCTGTACCTGTATATAAGAGAGTCGAGTACGAACTTGGTGGTTCGGCTCCTTTACTTTTGCCTAACCATCTAAACACAAAGTGCTTCGTCTGGATTACTTGTCAAAAAGGAAACAGCTTCGTCTCGATTAAAAATCATCAGTTTTTCCCATATAGATGTAATCATTATTTTGACAAAAAAAACTAAGAGAGCTTGTTGGATTATGGCTAGAAGACCAATATATAAGAGGACTGTTAAGTCGTCGCTTGTTAGGTCAAAAATAATAAGAACGATCGGATCTCAAGAGGTAGCTAGAAGGTCTGTTTTCTTGTCAGCATCAAGTCCGGGTCTTCGGTTCTTTTTATCATTCCAGATCCAGTTAACCTCCATAAACAAAAGGCAGCCCGGTCCATGTAGCTCCACTTGAGCATAGTCCGCGGAAGGGTTCAGCCACTTTGTATTCTTTGTACACAGCTTGCATAGTGGGAGTAACATATAGGGATGAAAATGGAGCGGATACGGACGAACTGGGTGGTGCCGTATTTGTTTTCATATTTTTGCGCGGAAGCGGAAACGAATACAGAAACCCCGAAAACAAATACAGAAACAAATAGTGTCGGAAACAGATACAAACCGAATACGGTGTGGACACGGAACAGAAAGCAGATATTTGCCGGAACCAAGCGACCGCTTGAATAATGCATGAAAACTCAAGTAAACCAACAAACTTATCAATTTAATAAGATGAAATAAATTAAAGTATAATATAGTGTTTCTAACTTATCAACTTTGCCAAAAAAAAAACCTACTATCGTCCCTAAACCTAGTGCAACACTGAAATGCCGAACCTAGAATGCCTTGAGAGGGAGATAATATGCAAGTACGTAGGGCTTAAACATGGTCACTTCATATATTTTACTTTTTTTTGTTTAGATCTTTGGTTCTGCCTCGGTGTTCTCACTAAAATTGTTATGCATGCTGCATTTAGATAGCACCACGTAGCAAAAAACAGAAAGTTCCGTATTGCCGGTAACGAAATTTCCGTTTCCGTGGTCGTTTCGTCGGAATACGCTGTTCCGTTTCCGTTATGTTCCGCATAAAAGTTTCCGTTTCCGTTTCCGTTTTGTAAAATTTCGTTTCCACTTCCGTATTTTCGTTCCGTTTCCGTTTTTCCGCGGAAAAGTCGGAAAGTTTTTGCTCCGTTTTCATCCCTAGTAACATATATAGATGACACATAGGCAAAAATAATGTGGCATGCAATTATTGAAGAGAGACAAATTGAGTAACATAGATAGTTACGATAACATCACATATATCAATACAACACTTTTCCGTCCGACGGCCGTACGACACAGACCAATGGCCATTGATGCTAATTAGAGAAGCAGCTGGTCCCATGGATTAGAACGTCGGACAAATATCGGACAACAAACGTCGTACGTAGAGCAATTTCATTTAATTAATGCACAGCTGCATAACACAACTCATATGTTACTCCCCACTGTGAGCAGACTTATCCTCCATTTCTGAAGAAGGCTGTTTTCATGACTTGAACAAGTGTACCTCATGGTCAAAAGGACAAAACTTTACCACTGCGCCAAGGCTACCCTTCACAATTAAAATCCATATTCACCTCAAAATAGTGAGATGCACATTTCATCCTGACTTGAGAGTTTCACATGGTTGTAACCGGGTGCTACTAAAAAATGTTAACGATGTATTTATCCCTTTTCACGTAGTACAAAATAATTGTTCCCTGGACTAAAAAAAAGTGTTCACACAATATAAAATAGTGGTGATGTCACCCGACTAAGAATAAGTTAATTCTCCCTAAAATAAATATTTGATATTTTGAACCATGACGTCACCTGTTCTTGACGTCACCCGACTAAAAATAAGTTAATTCTCCGTAAAATGCTTTGGAGATCATTTTGAACCATGAGTTACCTGCCCCTTAAAAGCTCCAAAACCCGTTACAATGCAAAAGCATGTGTTTTACAGTTGGTCACCATCATCCTTGGCGAATTTTGGTACACTCCATCCATCGTCTCCCGGTTCACCTTGCATCCCTCCCAATATATAAACCGACCAGTCCCGGACCTTGGCCGTAGCAGAGCAGCAAAAATGGAGGCAGAGATAACAGGCCACCGCCTCCACCCAAGCTGCACCTTGGTGCTGAAAGCCGACGGCGACGCCTTCAACTGCGGGGCTTGCAAGCGCGGAAGCTCCCACGCATATCGGTACAGCTGCGAGCACCTGGACCTCCACGGCCAGTGCGTGACGTCGTCCGACTCCTTCTCCTTCTGGGGCCACCCACACCACCCTCTGGAGCTGGTGAGCTCCGGCCCGGACCTGGCAGCCACCCTGAGGTCCACCAGGCCGGAGATCGCCGAGGTCCTCGTGGCCTCCTCTCCGGCGGCCGACGGCCGCATCCCGGTCTACTGCGACATCTGCACGAACGAGATCCAGGGCATGCACTACCGGTGCGCACCGTGCGGCGTGTTCCTGCACCCGGTGTGCGTCCAGCTGCCGGTCACGGTGCGCAGCGTGGCGCACCCGGAGCACGACCTCACGCTCATCTCGACATGGCCGTCCACGTGCGTGGCCTGCGGCACGCCGAGCACCTGGGCCTACCGTTGCTTCCGCTGCCTTCTCCGCTTCCACGTCAACTGCGTCCCGGAGTACCACCACTGGCTCGGCGAGCCCTACTCCGGCGGCGTCGACCCGAACGGCGCCCCTGACCGCACGAGGCGGTTCGGGCTCATCCTGCCGCCCAAGCCGCCGCCGCCCCCGAAGATGTTCGTGGACAAGGGAGACGCCTTCGCCGGCATGAACCCGCTCGGCATGATGGATCCGTTTAACATGCCAAGGCGAGGGCCCAGCACCACTCCCAGCGTCAGGCCAGACCCGTGCGGTGGAGCCTTCCCTTACAGCGGCGAGTATGGCCGCTCCACGTTCGGGCAGTAACTGCCGCAGCTCCGCCCATCCGCCGCCGACCAATCACTGGCCCTGCAGCTGCAGTGCAATCTGTGTGGAAGATAATTCCATCGTTCGTTCCGTACGTGTTTAGATGTTTGTTTTCACTTGCGTTTTGTTTTGATCCTCGTAATGTGTGATTTTTTATCATCCATCTTTTATTTCTCTGCTTCCGCTGGGAGATGTATGCGCCTGTTATTCTACGTCGTTAAATTTGCAAATGTAATGTATGGTAAGAAAATCCCTTTAATATATCTCCTGCCTTGCAATACTTTACAAATTTCTGTCGTTCGCAGCGCGTTGATTCAGAAAAAGGCCGATCCAACAAACAAGTCCCGGTAGCCTAGTTCAGCTAGCAGCAAACAATATTACCCTGCCTGTACAGACTACAGAGAAGATGTTCCTTTGAGCAAAACAGGGGAACTTCACCCAAAATAAATTACAATTTTTGTGGAAGTGCAAGATAGCCGCAGCCGTGTGCCAAAATTCGATCTATTCGCGTTGAAGTAATGAATTAAGTGATTTTAAGGCTAATAACCAGAATATATTTACCAACGAATACGATTACAAAGGACTCGCATACAAACGTAGGACAATCGTCCCCACATTTACATATCGTTCGCAGCGCGTTGATTCAGAAAAAGGCCGATCCAACAAACAAGTCCCGGTAGCCTAGTTCAGCTAGCAGCAAACAATATTACCCTGCCTGTACAGACTACAGAGAAGATGTTCCTTTGAGCAAAACAGGGGAACTTCACCCAAAATAAATTACAATTTTTGTGGAAGTGCAAGATAGCCGCAGCCGTGTGCCAAAATTCGATCTATTCGCGTTGAAGTAATGAATTAAGTGATTTTAAGGCTAATAACCAGAATATATTTACCAACGAATACGATTACAAAGGACTCGCATACAAACGTAGGACAATCGTCCCCACATTTACATATAGGATCCCGAGAAAACTAAGAAATACATCTAAAGACCCCAGCAAAACCTTCTGCATCTGAGTCCCGCCACTGCTTGCCATGTTGTCGTCGCATCGCCGGAGTTGAGAACAAAGTCAGGTAGAACAATTTTTAATTGAGTTGTCCAATGCAGAGGGATATATTTAGTCAAATTCACCGTAGTAGCCACCCGCTGCGTATGACGAGATATGTGCAAGAAGCTGAATCAGCGGGTGACATGCCCCAACCTGTGTTGACGGTCTTGTAGAGACCTTGTTACAACGCTGAGTGGATGCCAGCGTCTCCACCCCCTCTCGCAGAGTAAAAGTGAAGACTTGTTGGGAGCAGAAACCTAATGTACCGGACGAGAGAGGAGAGAGAACCACATTAATTAATCAGGTAGTAAGGTTAATAAATGAGACAGGACTTATAATCTCTATCTATGTGAAAATGGAGAGAGGCCTTATACAATCCCTAATGGAGGGAGTAAGACTTAAATTTACTGCCTTCCTGATCTTTGTTTAAGAAAATTAGACATCTTTGTTTACTCATAATGTTGTCAGTGCCGATGAGTCATTATTGTCTCCAAGATAAAATAAATAAAGTAAAATCTACTTTTGTGGTTTCTTTCTTTGATCTTTTGTTTAAGAAAATCAGATATCTTTGTTTACTCATAATGTTACATTATCCTCAACTAAGGATTTTGTTTTTTTTAAAGGAGGATTAACCTCAGCTCTGCATCACTTGATGCACATGGATATATATATATTATTATTATTAGTCAAGCAAACCCGACGAATGTAATCAAACAAAAAGGATAAAAGTAAAATAACTCTGAGGCCTCATGACTCTGTTGGGTAGTTCAACTTAGAACACGATGCAACATGGATTGTTGTGGCTATCTCACGTCGGGGATTCAACACGTGTTTCTGAGGTTGAGTCCCCATCAGTGCATATAATTTTAGTTTCGTTATTTCAACCACACTGATATGACACGCATGGGTAGGAAGCACGAAGGTCAGATGTGCAAGATTTTGCAAAAATAACATTGCCACATGTCCACACCAGGATGATTTGGAGCACTTTTGAACCCACATAAAACCTTATTTTTCAACTTGTTGTGTGAAATTGTAGGTGTGCACAAGTATTTGTACTGTGATGCGGCTACAACCGCCCGTTGGAAACCCCAAGAGGAAGGTGTGAAGCAGCATAGTAGCAAATTTCTCTTGATTGCAAAACCAAGGTTATCGAACTAGTAGGAGTTGGAAGAGCTGCAACACGGTCTCACCCAGGCGCCAGGAAAGTGTTGACACCGGGAAACTTGGACCTGCGCACACACAATCAAAATACTTTGTCCCAACGTAACAGGAAGGTTGTCAATCTTCCTGGCATGCCGAATACAAAGAGTTAAATGTATGGTGTGGAGAATAATAATAAATGAAAAAATGAACAGCGAGGAAATGAGTGCATAACATGGTGGAAACGGTGTTTGTATCAGTGTAAAATAAAGGACCGGGGTCCATAGTTCACTAGAGGTATCTCTCCATAAAACAAATAAACACATGCTGTGTAAACAAATTACAGCTGGGCAATTGACAAAGTGCAACGACATGACAATGTATATTATGACAAGAACATGTTCACTGTGAGATCTATTAGGCATTACAACAAGATACATAGACCGCTTGCTAGCTGCATCTATGACTAATAATCAACCTGTGAAATAACTTCCGTGTCTCCCACAGGTATTAAGTTGCAAGTAACAGATTATTGCAATAAGCAAAATGTGTAATGTAAACAAAGCAAATGACACGTAGACATAGCAAAGTTGTTTTCTCCCTAGTGGCAACAACACATGCCCGGTCCTAGTCGTTTCTGTCATCTCGAGCCCAGACACACATGAGGCATGAACCCACTATCTAGCATAAATAGCCTCTCTTGGAGTCACAAAGTGGAGAGACTACCATCTAGTTACTGCTATGGACCCGTAATCCCGTGGGGAACTAATCACGCATCACTCCGGAGGCAGGCATGGTGGTATAGAGCCCTCCGGTGATGATCTCCCCTCTGGCAGGGTGCCGGGAAGAGCTTCAGAACCCTCCCGATTTAGGGTTGACGACGACGGCGGCGACGAAACTTTTCGTGGATTTCAGATCGGGTATCTAGGGTTTTCAGAGACGAAGTAATTTATAGGCGAAAGGGCGACGTCGGTTGAGCACCGGGTGGACCAGGCACCCCTATGGCGCGGCCCCACCCCAGGCCACGCCGTGGGGTCGCCTCCCCGCCTGGTGGGTCCCCTGGACCTCTCCTTTGGGCAGTGGCTTCGTTCCCGTGCAAAAATAAATCACGTAAATTTTGGTCCAATTCCGAGAATTTTCCCCGACTAGCTTTTCTGAAACAAAAAGACAGCAGAAAACAGGAACTGGCACTGTGGCATCTTGTTAATAGGTTAGTTTCAGAAAATACATAAAAATGATATTAAGTGTAAATAAAACATGTAGCATTTGGTATAAAATAAGCATGGAACATAAAAAATTAAAGATACGTTTGAGACGTATCATACCGCAAGTGTTATTACCTCAAATAAGATTCAAAGTTTCATCCAATGTAACACGTGGCTGCTCGACCTAACCCGTTTACCAAGTTGGAAGATAGCGTCGACGAACCGTGTCTCCTGCCACAACAGAAATTCATTCCATATCACGTCCAAACAAGAAGGTGCGGATTAATATAAAATCATATGGTTCTAGACTTCTGTGAATGTTTTCACACGATAAGAACCTTAGAGCAACTCTAACAGCTGCCCTATATTAGGCTTGGTGCCCAATAAACCGTTTTTTAGGGCACCGCAGGGCAAAAACACCTCTCCAACAGCTGCCATATGTGGTGACCTATTATAGGGCTGCCCTAAAATTTGCTCCTCTCTGCCCCATATATGGGTCAGAGAGGGCCGCGTGCACCCCGTGTCCTATCCTTCAATTTCACAGCGCGCGCACGTAACTGCCACGCTGAAAGTTCACCTTCCTTCCAATCCCCTTTCTGCAGCCACCGCCGCTGGCTGATTCCGGCCAAATCCGGCGAAACCTCCCACCACCGCTCACCGGAATGGAGTCCCCTTTACATCCCCTGCCGATTGCCCCCGCCGCCGGCCATCCCCGCTACTCCGGCGAGCTCCACCGGCGGCGGCCATGGCGAATCGAGGTCGACGGTCGCGCTCAGAGGTGGCCGAGGCGGACGGTCGTGCTCGGAGGTCGCACCACCCGCCGCATCGCCGGCTGCTCCTCGCAGTTGGGTTGGCGCAGCTGAGCCCGACGAGCAGCAGCCGCAGCATCACCTCGCGGTCGAACGCGTGCTGGGGCGCGGCGGGCACTGAGCCACCCGGCGGCGGAACGGCGAGGCCCAATCGCCCTGCACTGCGGCCGGATTGCTTCGATCTGGAAGGTACGGACGCAGTCCATCCCGGCGGCCCGGATGTACGAGGGCCGGCCTCGCGAGGCAGCGTGCACGCAGCTAATCGGTCGATTGGTTCGAAGCAAGCACGCAGATGGATCGGATCAATCCTTCCGAAGCAAGCAATCAAGCTGGTGAATCGAATCGATCGATCGATCCTCTGCCGGCCGCGCGTGCAGCCTGCCTCGGTCGATTTGGGGCGCCGTTGGCTTCCGAACCCTGGTGACATAGCAACAATTGTAGACCATCGGATGCGTTTTTGTCACTCACCACCGTCGGATCTAGTTTTAGGCACTAATTTTAGGGCAGCTGTTGGAGAGGAGGTGCCCTATTATAGGGCAGCTGGTAAAGCAAAAAAAATTTGGTGCCTATAACACTAAAACAGGTGCCCTATACCTAAAAACAGCCCTCCTAATATAGGGCAGCTGTTAGAGTTGCTCTTATGAGATTTGTTTTATTGCTTCGTAAGTCCGAGTCTACCTAAAAAAGATTAGCTAAAAGCTTAGTTTCCTAAATTCGCAAATGAAATACTCCTATGTGGTTATTGCCTAAAATAAACTTATGATCTAGCCAAAAAAGAATTGGTTACTGTATTTCTTTTTAGGATAGCGTGTATACTTAGCCGCTGGGATTTCCCAGTACTGGATTATTTGGGATTAGTATCTGGACCTGATATGGCGGGAGCGCCTATGTCCCGCCTTTAGCAAGCGCTTGTAGTCAGCTCGCCCACGTGATATCGTCCCAGCACTCCACTTAATGGGCCAATTTTGGTCCGGCCTATTAGCGAGTAGTCTTTTTTTTCCACTTTCTTACGTGTAGCTAGTTCCAGTGGTGTTCCTACAAAAAGGTTTCCCTTTAGAAAGGGAAAATTTGAGCAACGTGAGCGTGCCACGTGGTGCACTGCAAAATGTTGCAAAAACAAAAATTTCCACGTCCAGCGAGCAGCGCGTGCGTCACGTACAAGGCTGCAAAATCAAACACGTACGCAAGCGTAGGCCGTTGCGTACGACGAGCAAGCCCACGACCGAAACCCCCGCGCGTACTTGCGTCCCGGCCGACACGCGCATCCCGCGTCACCCAGGTCGCGAAGGACCCCGCGATCGAATTCTGCGCGCGTACATCCAGACGCGCAGACGCGTACACCCAGGCTCGCCAAGCCCCCCGCGAGGAATCCTGGCGTACGCGATCATCCCTGCGTCGGCCGGACGTACAACTTGTGTACACGCGCACGTACACTGACAAGCCAGCCATTGAAGCTTCGATCGATCGATTCCTTCCGAAGTCTCGTGCACATCCTTATGTACGTGTACAGATACATCCAGAGGTAGTTGTACAGCACAAAAATTAAGTAAGTACAAAGTATGATCTATTAGTAGTAAAAAAATGGATGTACATCTATGTTGTTATCGGATGTACACGCTATACTGCTACTGTATGTACAACCATGTTGCTACTGGATGTACACTCACGTTGCTACTTGATGTAGATGATACTACTGAATGTACACCCACGCTGCTACTGGATGTACACGACGATGCTGCCGGATGTACAACCACGCGCTGTTACTGGATGTACACCCACACTGATAATAGATGTACAAATATACATAACCGGTAGTACAAAATTATGAGGAAAAAGTTCGTCAAAACATATCAACATGTTATCTAGTTTTGAATATCTCGACGCGAGGAGTTCAAAAGTGAAAACGGTGCGTAAATTGGATAAACGGTTCTCGAGATATTTTGTTTTAAAATTTGATTTAGAAAAATAAAAGGGAAAAGCTGCCCTCCCACCTCTCGTATCTCTTTCTCTCTCATCCTCCCCACTTTCAATCTGATAGCAAAACAAAAGTACAAAGTAGACATAACAAGATGTATAAACTATATAGAACAAAATATAGAACTGGAAGTACAAAACAAAAGTTCGTCAAACCTATCAACATAGATCTAGTTTTAAAGATCTCGACGCGAGGAGCTCAAAAGTGAAAACGATTCGTAATTTGGTAAGCGGTTCTCAAGATATTTCATTTTAAATTTCGGTTTTCAAAATAAAAGGGAAAAAGTGCTCTCCCATCTCACGTATCTTTTCTCCCTCATACTCTCACTTTTAATCTGCTTACGACACTCGGCGGACATGCATACAACCGTGGGTAACCATGCAAGCAGAATGCGACATTGTCACGACGAGAGCGAGTGTGAGGTTTCCTTTACAAAGGGAACCCGTGATTTCCGTCCCAGCCGGGAGCTCCTACTCCACGTTTTCATTGAGAATCTCCACGACAGCGATGGGCTCTCTGTTGATTTGGTGCCTCAACTAATCGTAAGCTAGGCTGTCAACTATGTTTACTTTTGGAAAAATGGTGCTACTTCCTAGATGTAAAAGGTACCATAGAAGAGACTATGCGTACAATTTGGAGATAAATTGAAGAATGAGCGAGCCTTACTATCCTACAGGCTACACCCTAACTATTGAAACAAGATTAGGCTTTCTCACATTCCATTCCCTCTCTTTTTGCTTCGATCATAACACACCGACGCGAATAGTAGATTTCACAGAACCAACACAAAGATTCCCTAATTGAGTTCCTAGCAGGTTAACTGTAGGAGTAAATGATAAACACCACATGAAAAATCTTGTCGTGACAGCTTACCCAATATTTGAGGAACTTAGTCACATCTTACTAGATTTAAGGAAAGTTTGTGATAGATTTTATCAATTTTAGATTTCCCCCAATTTAGGACGAAATGTCAACTGCCATGTCGGAAAAGCTCTTCAAATTTCAATTATTGTGTGTCATGACATCATCTGGTGTGGATTTCTGTAGAGTTAAAATCACCCTATGTTAAAAAAAAATCAGCTAGGGTGTATTTCTGCACGCTCAACCTTGCAGAAATCCATCCCAGCTAACTTCGTGGATTTTTTTAATTTGAAACCAATGTGAAAGCTGACATGTCATCCTACATTGTGCAAAATTAGGGAAATTTAAAGCAGGAAAATATGTCATAAAGCTTCCTCAAACATGCATGGTAAAATCTGACAAAGCCTTATGAATCTTGTATAAGCTGTGAGAAAAAAGTTTTTTCTGGTATTTTGTGTCATTTAACATGACCTTCTATTTTAAACAAACAATATAGAATTAAATCAACCAACTAATTGCCCTTGGATACTAGTAGTGTATTCGATTTGCGAGAATCACTCGCCATGGACCAGTTGTACAAAAGTTCAAATCAAAGTAAAGTCACAGGAAGTATGTGACGAAGCTTAATGAACGCGGAAGCTGTGTCTTTGAATGTTTAACACGTTGAGACCTCCAGACGTGGGACCGAAACACTTCAGCGGGCCAAAGTCAAAGAACTGCGGTGTTAGCTAGGATCCCTTTCCAATTAACGCTTAATGATCCTGAATTTTCGGGTCTCAAATATTGTTTACAAGAGGCTCTCTGCCCGTTGTGATGGCGATATGAGACTCCACTTCTATGATCCATCATGGGAGTTTGAGCTCCTTGCCGGGCATCTCAAAGGCCACATCTGTTAGTTGTTAATAAAGAAGAGGACAATAGACTTCCCTACGTAGAAGTCCTATAACAAATTCATTTGGACGGGGGATGAGGTCCTTGCCGGGCATCTTCAACATACACAACCATATAAAACCTTGAGAACAGTTTAACATGGATCCCTTTCCAGTAAACGCTTGATCGGATCCTGAAACACGGCATGCAAATACGTGGGTCAACTTCCCGTGATCCCTACTCCCATCACGAGCACATACATGTGAGATAATGGGACCCCATAGGCCTCAAAGGCCAGATCTACTAGTGGCCAATAAAGAAGAGGACTCTAGACTTCCCTACGTAGAAGTCCTGGCAAAATTACTTGGACCCGTTCAACAAAAACTAAACAAAAATTGTACGGGCGCTGAACAGTTTACATGGAGCCATGCATGGTATGAAATGGGGAATTACTCAAATACTCATTCTCCCTTGGAAGACCCGTGCATGTGGGATGGACAGGGGACATGCATGTTCTGGTCCTTGGGGCTTGTGTAGAGCATGTGAGCTCAATGTTCAAGAGAGACAGGAGGAACCATAAGAAAAGTGGGAACATGTATGGCACTACGTTAAAACCTAGATATGAGTATAATGAAAAAGTCCATAGCCGATGAGCATTGGAATGAGTAAGTTCAACCACATGACATGATATCTTTATATTTTGTTTGGCCCGGTTTGCAGCCTAGCATGGGCCTATCTTTTCTTGGCCCGTTATGTCCAAGCAACAATATAAACTGGTGGACATTTTTATTTCTGAATCGGGGCAAAATCTTTGCCCCCAATCTATTAATTAAAAGAAATAAAGTTTCCATTTAATTACCCACATGCTGATTATTTCCAGAGCATGCAACTCCTCGACCGCCAATACCCGACCAGCAAACCTCGAAATCTAGTACAACCGCAAACTCTAGTGCCTCATCGTTATGTTCAACCACATGATAGGATATACAACCAATAAACTTGAATGCTACAACCGACAAACTCTCCAAATCTGCAACAACCAACAAACTCTAGTGCTACTACCGATCAGTGGCGGACGCAGAAAAAACTGGAGGGTGGGCACACTCTCTATTTTTACACACAACAAATGAACAATTTAAATAGCAAATCAATTTATGACATTACAGATCAATACATATGTTTCGAATGTGTGTGCTCCAAATACAAAATAGTTCAAATACATGAACAAAGTCCTACATGATGAAATATAGCATAAATAGAAAATACATCACTATCATTGGGGAATTCTACGTCGTCTCATTCCCATGAAAAGCGGAGCAGAAACTACGCCGCCATGGCCGAGGGGGCGAGAAGAGGGGCGCGGGTAGAAGGGGGATCAACAGGGGACGGGGTCAAGTCAGCAACTAGGATGTGTTTGTTAGGTTGTATCACCCTGACATAGCTTTCCCAACTGAGATATGCTATCTGGGCCAGTTTGGTCTGAGATTTTCTTCTATGTTTAATGGCCTGTAAGTGGGGATACTTGCTGGGATGAGATGCTGTGTTGTGGTCAGTATGTATTAGGACATGCTGAGAGTACGGTCCAGAAATTGAAATTACGAATATGTTCATATTTTTGCACAAAGGTCCATGGCGGGCTAGCGGCGTCGGCAAGGTCGAGGTCGACCAGGAGACTCGAGCGAGCGAGTGTTCAGGCGGCCATAATCCTTTCTCAACTAGCAATAGCCAAAAAAAGGCCAGGCTCACATCTAGGCCCAACAAATATGCTTCACATGTGTGTGTGTGTGGGTGTGGGGGGGGGGGGGGGGGGGGGGTCAATTTGTTCCCCAAAATTCTAGGTGGGCCACGTCCCCCTGGCCCACCCGCTAGATACGCCCATGCTACCGATGAGGCAATATAAGGAGTAATTTCAACCACGGGACATGATCAAAGAGTCTCGGAGTATGGCGCCAACACACACTAGTAGAGAAAAGCTTATAGGTAGACGGTCATTCTGTGGCGCACCCTTAATTGGTGCGCCACAGAAATAATTCTGTGGCGCATGGAGCAAGGTGCGCCACAGAAATATTTGCCTTTCTGTGGCGCATTTCTAGCCCATGCGCCACAGAAAGCAGACATTCTGTGGCGCACGTCCACGCATGCGCCATAGAAATTCTGTGGGACCCACGGCCAATCATTGGACCAGATCCATCTGGGCACTTTCTGTGGCGCACGGCGCTCGGTGCGCCACAGAAAGTCGGATTTCGGTGCGCCACAGAAAGTCGGAAAGGGAGAAGCCCGAAGAAGATCCGGAGAAGGGCAGGATCCTGACACACCCTTCAGAGGCTAGCCAGTGGTAAGAATTGGACAACGCCTTCAGAAATTTCAGAGGCGACGCAAGGAACGTCAGGCTGGGTATGAGCACCGATGGACTCAATCCGTTCGGCAACCAGAGTAGCACGCATAGCATCTGGCCCGTGTTTGTATGGCCTTACAACCTTCCCCCGTGGTTGTGCACGAAGCAAAGGTACATACACATGAGTATTCTCATTCAGGGGCCGAAACAAGCATGTGTCCACATACATATGTATATCGCGCTGTTGAAAGAGGAGTTAGCCACGTTGTGGGAGACGTCGGCCCGTACGTGGGATGCCTACACTGGAGATTATTTCGACATGAGAGCCGCGTTGCTCACGACGGTGCAGGACTATCCTGGTTGCTCATATGTATCGGCCCAGGTAGGCCACAGATTCTGCGCATGTGTCAGGTGCATGGATAAGACCCCGCATCTCCAGCTACCAAGGAATCCCGGGTCTTCGAAAACCGTGTACCCAGGGGCTCGAAGGTGGCTTCGCATGGATCACCCGTGGAGAAAACGCGGTGACCTGTTCAATGGTAAGGACGAGATCGAAGGAGCCCCGAGCCCGAGGAGCGGCACAGAAATCGACGAGATGTTGAAAAATTGGGAGGAGTGCCCCGCGCCGGGAAAGAACGACCGAAGGTAGATCCGCTGCTGGGTGTATGGAAAGCGAGGTCTGTTTTCCACGACTTGGAGTACTGGAAGGTCCTCAAGACGCCACATAGCCTCGATATGATGCACATTACGAAGAATGTCACCGAGAGTCTGCTTGGCACTATTTCCAACATGTCGGAAAAGACCAAGGATGGGACGAAAGCAAGATATGATCTGAAATGGCTTGGTGTCAGGAAAGATCTTCAGGCCCCCGATAGTGATGACGATGATGATGATGATGATCAGATGGAAGGGACTCAAGGTCGCCTCAAAAGGGTAAAGAAGAACACGGTGGTGCTTCCCGCTACGTGCTTCACTATGAGTACGGAGGAGCTCGAGCAATTTTACAGGTGTCTCCTAGGAGTCAAATTTCCACATGGTTACGCGGGGAAGATAAGCAGATATCTGGACGCAACGAAGAAGAGGTTTAGCGGGATGAAGTCTCACGACTGTCACGTGCTGTTGACGCAGATACTTCCCGTTGCGATTCGAGGGATAATGGACGAGCACGCCCGTGATACGCTGCTTGCCCTTTGCAACTTTTTCGACGTCATCAACAGGAAGTCGATCGGCGTGAGGCAGCTCGACGGGCTACAGGAAGAGATCGTGCTGATACTATGCGAGCTCGAGATTTACTTCCCGCCAGCATTCTTTGATATCTGCGTGCATCTCCTTCTCCTTGTCGTTGATGACATCAGGCAGCTCGGGCCGACGTTCCTGCACTACATGATGCCGTTCGAAAAGATGAACGGTGTCATGAAAGGATACGTTCGCAACAGGGCCGTCCAGACGCAAGCATGGCCAAGGGCTTTCTAACCTATGAGTGCATCTCCTTCTGCCAGAATTATCTAAGCACCGAGAACCAGGATGTTGGTCTGCCCAGGAGGAAACACCTCGGCAGGCTCAATGGATATGGTCACCGCGAGGGCACCCTCTCACTCTTTGTCGGCATTCATGGTCGAAAGGACGACTTCGATAGGGCTCACCGGGTCGCGCTACAACACTTACAATTGATCGAACCTTGGGTGAAAGAGCACATAAGCTTAATCGAGAAGAATTACATCGACCTGGGCCGGCCGAGGAAGAAGGGAGACGTAACCAGAGAGCACAACTCCAGCTTCATGCGTTGGTTCAAGCAAAGGCAACTGGATCTAGCAAAGAGCAAAACGCCATCTACGGAAGATGAAAAACTCATATTCTCCTTATCACGGGGCCCCGGGCACAACGTAAGGACCTATCAGTCGTACGACATCATCGGTTTCAGATTCTACACCGAGGAAAAGGACAAGAATAGTGAATATCAAAACTCAGGAGTAACTATGCTATCCTACGGCGATGACGAGGCTACTGTCAAGCAAAGATACTTCGGAAGGATCGAGGAGATATGGGACCTCAACTACTGTGGAGAGTCGGTGCCAATGTTCCGTGTGAGATGGGCCAAGGACGTCGTCAAAGAAGGCCGGTATTTCACCACCATGGTAATACCCGATGCCAAATCGAAGAACGCCTCCGCGAAAAATGAGCCATGGGTACTCGCTAGCCAAGTTGAGCAATGCTTCTTCATTACCGACCCGTCAAAGCCTAACCGTGTTGTCGTGAGGAGGGGCAAGAGGAGCATCATCGGAATGGAAGGAGACGCCAACGAGGAAGACTTGGAAAGCGATCCGAAGATCGAGGAGGAATTCGACAAGTACTTTGACATGCCTACTACTAGTACACAAAGAAGGAAGACCTCCCTACCTACTAAAGGTTGTCCGTTCACGCGAAGAAATCTCAAGGTGCCCGGCCTAAAGTATTCAACCGCGAAGAAGGGAAAGAATAGAAACTAGCTCGAACCGAGACGAAGAAGAGACTTTTTTGGTGTATTTAATTTGTGTGTGTGTGTGAGAGACAATGCAACCATATATATCTATACAATGAATATTTATGAGACATTGTGTGTGAGACAATAATTTTTTAAAGAATACCAATAATGTGTTTGTGTTCTTTATTTAAATTTAACCAAAAATATTTTTTCAAGTTGAAAAAAAAAGTGAGACAGCCAGGATTCGAACCTGGCTATCCAAAGTACAAGTTTGCCCAGCAAACCATTGGGCTAAGTTGTTGTCATAGTTGTAACACAGCAGAACAGATTTTTAAAAATTCAGGCCACCTAATTCTGTGGCGCACCGGCCAGAGCATGCGCCACAGAAGTTCAGAATTCTGTGGCGCACCGTTTTGCCCGTGCGCCACAGAATCTAAGATTTCTGTGGCGCATCCGCGGGCTGATGCGCCACAGAAAGCTCTTGCACCCACTTACATGTGGGCCCGCCCCCGCGCTGCCTCTTCCATCCGAAATTTCGACAAGTCCAAACCGCTCCCGCCCCCGCCCCCGCGCTCGCGCTCCGACCGTCCTCGCCGTCGACGTCCTTGCCGCCTCCGCCCCTCCCTCCCCCTCGCCGTCTCCTCCTCGACGCGCTCGTCCTCGACGTGCCCGTCCTCACGGTCGGCCCCCCGCCCCGCCCTCGTTGCTCGTCGCCACGGCCGGGAAGCACACCTCGTTCGCCGTCGTCGCCTCCTCCAATCCCGGCCGATCCCGCGCCCACGGTGGTCACGCAGACGCCTCCTCGTCGCCGGCGACCTCCCCTCCCCGAGGTGTGCTTCCCCTCTCTCCCTCCTCCCCCTGATACGTCTCAAACGTATCTATAATTTTTGATGTTCCATGCTTGTTTTATACCAATTGCTACATGTTTTGCATCTACTTTATATCACTTTTATACATTTTTTGGGACTAACCTATTAATAAGATGCCGAAGTGCCAGTTCCTGTTTTCTGCTGTTTTTGTATTCCAGAAAAGCTAGTCTGAAAATATTCTCGGAATTGGACGAAACTACACGGAGTCCCTATTTTACCAGAACTCGCCTGACGGAGCAAAGGAGGAGCAGAGGAGGGCCACCAGGTGGCCACACGCCACCAGGGCGTGGGCCCCCCTTCTGCCGCGCCCTGGGGTGGTGTGGGCCCCACAGGCCTCTCCAGCCGCCGCCCTTTCGCCTACTTATTTCCCCCGACGCGAAAACCCTAAGTACCTGAGCAAAAATCAACGAAAAGTTCCAGAGACGCCGCCGTCGTCAACCCTAGCTCGGGAGGGTTCAGAACCTCTTCCCGGCACCCTGCCGGAGAGGGGAACCGTCACCGGAGGCTTCTACATCGCCCTGCCTGCCTCCGGAGTGATGCGTGAGTAGTTCATCCTTGGACTACGGGTCCATAGCAGTAGCTAGATGGTTGTCTCTCCACTTTGTGACATCATGTTTAGATCTTGTGAGCTGCCCTACATGATCAAGATCATATTATTGTAATGCTACATGTTGTGTTTGCTGGGATCCGATGAATATTGAATATTATGTCAAGTTGATTATCAATCTATCTTATATGTTATTTAAGATCTTGCATGCTTTCCGTTACTCGTAGATGCTTTGGCCAAGTAGATGCTTGTAACTCCAAGAGAGAGTATTTATGCTAGATAGTGGGTTCATGTCTCCGTTTAACCTGGGACAGTGACAGAAAGTTCTAAGGTTGTGGATGTGCTGTTGCCACTAGGGATAACCTAACGATGCTATGTCCACGGACATATGTGTTTGTTTACATTACGCACTTTACTTAATGCAATTATCCGTTGCTTGCAACTTAATACCAATGGGAACTCGGATGACAACCCGGCGGTGGATTATTAGTCATAGATGCTGTTGGATAACGATCTATGTATTATGTCGTAATGGCCAATTAAATATCATAGTAGTCAACATGACATGTATATGCATTGTCATGCGCTCACTATTCGTCAATTGCCCAGCTGTAATTTGTTCACCCAACATGTTAGTTATCTTTTATGGAGAGACACCACTAGTGAACTGTGGACCCCGATCCATTCTTTTACACTGATTAAACAACCACAAACTGCAAACTGTTCCTTTTTCATTCTCTGCAATTTAATACTCATTTTCCACACAATACGTTTAATCCTTTGTTTTTAGCAAGCCAGTGAGATTGACAACCTCACTGTTTCGTTGGGGCAAAGTAGTTTGATTGTGTTGTGTGCAGATTCCACATCAACAGTCCAGACTCCCATCAACAACACTATTTTTCTGGCGCCGTTGACAACCTTCTGAAGAGTTGCTGCTCCTACTGGTTCGATAACCTTGGTTTCTTTCTGAGGGAAGACTTGCTGCTGACTACATCATACCTTCCTCTTGGGGTCTCCCAACGAACGTGTGTTTCACGTCATCACCCCCCCCCCTACCGAAACTGCACGCAAGTTGTTCGACGAAATTCCTAGCCGTGTAAAAATGACAATACATCTTCTTGCTCTGTTATTTGGGTAATCTGCTGTTTGGAACTTTGCTCTTCTAGCTGTGTAAAAGAAAATTGTGTGCTAAGATGAATAACTTTGCTCATTTTGTATGGAACTCACAACACATATCCAAAAATCTGCTGTTTGGTATAAAAAAAGCATAATGAGATGAATAGCCTTTTGGAAATCTGCTGTGTGCTAAGATGAATATTAGCTACTGGTTTTACCTTCCCTAAATCTGCTGTTTGGTATAAAAAATAGCCTTTTGGAAATGGTACAACATGTAGTGCTAGCTTAATCATTTCCCCACATCATGAATCTGTGTATAGAAAGCATAATGAGATGAAAAAAATGCTTCAAGCAAAGCCTGCTAGTTGTTTTAGTCATGGTTTTGTAGCTGCTACTAAATCTGGTTTTAGTCATGAATCTGGTTTTAGCTGCTAGTTGTTTTAGTCATGAATCTGGTTTTTTTAAGATGAAAAAAATGCTTCAAGTAACTTGTTCAAGTTCCCCATATGATAATGCAACTTATATTCAGAGGCATAAGCAAATATGTCATGGTTTTGTTAGCTGCTAGTTGTTTTAGTGTTTTGCTAGCAAAAAAACAACTATGTATGTTCAAGCAAAGCCATGATCCAACATGATCCTTTTTTTTAGTTGCTAGTTCTTTTAGTGTTCTGCTAGTTGTTTCGATTATTCCACTAAACATGATCCATTTTTTGGTTGTACAGGTGCTTGTGTGTGCGGCTAGGCAAGAAGATGCCACTGGTGAGCTTCGGTGACGACCATGTGTTCTGTGCTACCACGACCATCGTGTCGTGGTTGTTTGTGATGCTGTTGCCAGCCAGCTATGCCGGCAAACATTATTTGTGTTGATGTGATGCTGTTGCCGGCCAGCTATGCCGGCGGAAATGTGTTGATGTGATGCTGTTGCCGGCCAGCGATGCCAGCCATGATATTTGTGAAATGCTTGCAGGTACCCCGAGAGGCCCTTGAGATTGCCGGAACGTCGATTATCTTCCGTTCCGGCAAATTCGGGTACTCCATATATCCTATTTTTAGCAAAGGTCATGCCAAAAAAATTCGTGAAATTTAGCATGACTTTGCTAAAAATAGGACATATGGGGTATTGCGACTAATGCATGGGCCGGGTATCTTAGTACTAAATTAAGTGATGTTTTTCTTATATTTGTTGTACTAACTTTTGCCTCTTTTTAATGCAGTGCAAACATGTCGGCAGACGCGCCCGGCCCTTCTAAGCACATGAGCGTCGAAGAAGAAGCTAGAGAAAAGAACATGCCGTTCTAGGCTATGTCCCAGGAGTTGGAGGAGGCGGAGGCCGCCGAACTGGCTCGTGGCGGCGATGCTGACTATGAGATAGAGGATGAGGATGAAACCACCACCACCGATGGCGGCGACCACACGGATGTCTGGGGTGGCGACCACACAGATGTCGGGGGTGGCGACCACACGGATGGTGGTGGTGGCAGTAACCCGACCGCTCAAAAGCAGAAGAAGCCGAGTAAGCCGAGGAAGGACCGGACACCGCAAGCGGTCGGCAACATCACAGACGAGTTCACTGAGGTCAGCTCAAGTGGCCAACCACTGGAGCCTAAGGACCTTGCCTGCGGGTATGACATGCAACTAGGGTGCGTCCTCCGGGAAACCGTGCCGATCAACACGAAGAACCTCAGAAGCAAGGACAATGAGGCTTTGGTCCAAACCCTCCTCACGAATCTTCACCAACGATACAAGTTCCCGGAGCCGTTCAACAAAAAGGTGGACAGTGCAGCCATCACGAAGATGAGCACCGCCATGAGCAGCTGGAGAACCCGGGTGAAGGCGAAGATTGATAAGGATCTTAGCTGGGAGCAGATAAGTGCCAAAGAGCCGATGCTCGACGAAGAAGAGTTCGAGGCATTCAAGTTGTCCTTACAATCTCTGGAGGCTAAAAAATGGACCAAGTGGGGGAAGGATATGCGGGAACTGAACTTAGGTAACCACCGTTTGGGAAGCGGCGGTTACCGAGGAAAACAGCCCGTTTGGGACAAGGAGGATGCCGAGGTTGCAAGACTTGGAAAAGAGAACCCATGGCATAAAATCACGGACGAGCAAGTTAGGAACTTTGTTCGGTCCCGCTACTATCTGAAGCCGGGGACGGGGGAATTCGTTACCGACGATAACAATGTGCTGGATTTTGAGAAAGTGCTGGTAAGGAACTTAATTACAGCGGATATCTCAAAGTCCATTGCGTTGATTTCTACGTGGGTTCACCTTAATTTCCTTTGTCTGCAGGAGAAGGAGTTGGAGGCTGAGGCTCAGGCCGGCCCATCGTCCCAGGAGGGGTCGACGGAGCCGTGGGACACGACTTTCAACAGGGCGATGAACGTTTACAAGGGGAGGGACAAGTCAAAGCCGCCGACGTCAGCACTACAGTACTATAGCACGGACACCGAGACGAGAAAGGAGAGGAGGAAGCCGGCTAGGGATAAAGCCGAGGTTGTCGAGCTAAGGAAGAAGCTGGAGACACTAGAGCACGAAAAGGTGGACTCCAGCACAGTGGACAAGTTAGTGGACGAGAAGGTGGACGAGAAGCTCCGGAGGTTCTTACCCCCTGCATTGCTGGAGGGGATAACTGCTTGGCATGCGGGAGGTCAACAGGGGCCGATACACGTGCCCAGCTACACCGGCAGCAACTCCAGCAATAACGTGTCGCCGGTCCTGGTGACCCCACCGGTGCCCCCTACCGTGGATCAATATACTAATAGGCCGGAGAATAATGATAATGCACACGAGCGGCCGGAGAATGATAGGCCGGTCGCCGGCACCGGCGCCCTTGTCTCGACATTAGCCGAGCTCAACGCCATCACCAAGGTAACTAATTAGTTAGTCCGCGGCATCTTCTATAACTATGCTTTTGATGACTGCCATATCTCATGATGCCCAACATGTGTTGACTCCCAGGACATGCCTTGCATACTCCTGCATAGGGTGGGGGCCGGCGGCGAGTTGAAGGAAGTCGCAACGGCCATTATCGTACAACCTTTGACCCGCGATATGCACAACACTAGAATGAGCGAGGTCGTGATGAAAGTCACGGTGACCGAGGTAGTGCATGAGTTCCGTGACATCGACCCCCCCATGCAACCTCCGGGAGCCGAGAAACACATGGTCCTTGGAGAATGCTCCAAGTGGATGATGGAATGGCCGAAGACCCAGATTCGTCTTGGGGATTGTCTTCATGGGGTCAGGCGCACCGGCGGCGCCACCTCGAGGCACCGGCCCCCGGTCGTTCGGCCCTCGTCAAGGCGGCCAGAAAAAGCTGTTGCGGATGAACCGGCGCCACAGGCAGCCGTCGCCACCACCCGGAAGGAACCACCGGTCGCCGCCACCACCGGCCGGAAGCTACCGCCGGTTGTCGCCGCCACCAGCCGCCACAAACAATTGTTGGGAACGTCTGTACCGCAACAGTCCAAGGTTAGTTCCGACTTCCCGACTTCCCGACTTCCCGACTTCCCGACTTCCCGACTTCCCGACTTTCCGACTTTCCCGACTTCCCGACTTTCCGACTTCCCGACTTTCCCGACTTTCCGACTTTCCGACTTCCCGACTTTCCGACTTTCCGACTTCACGACTTTACGATGCCAAGCCTTTATATCTAATAACGGATGTGCTATTGTTTATGTTTAGGACAAAGCCGTTGCCACTCAACTTGGTGACAACGACGGCGATGATGAAGATAATGTAAACGTCGATGACTTCCTCAACACTGGCGCCTGCAGGGAAGATTTGTACATGCCTCCTGTGGATGAAGAACCCTTCCGCGATCAACGCGGTCAACCTCCTCGTCCCACTACATGCACGCAGCGCCTGGTCTTCGAGGGTTTATCTCAAGACACGCCTCCGGAGGCCGGCGATCATCAAGCTCAAGTCAAACCGGGTAACATTTTCAGCCCTGGCACACTGCACCAGACGGTTCACGCGGGGTTCACTGCACCCCAACCATCCCCAGAGATGAAGAACAAGACGAAGAAGCACAGGAAGGGAAAAGGAGCAAACGCCTCTGCGAGCCAGCCAGCTCCTAAGATTATGAGGGGTCGTGAAGACACGATACCACCCCGTGGGGATGGCTTGACCCGAGTTCATGAAGCTGGTAAACCTATACTGTCTGAGGACTTGCTCCGCCTTGCAGAAGGACCCATGATTTCTTTGCAGGAATCTATCTTGCATCTAGAGAGCCTCCTTCTTAAAGACAAGCAGCCGAGTTACCCGGTGTTCGCGGTCAAGGTGCCAAAGGAGGTGGACTTCATCCAGGAAGCCCCGCGGATGTGTTCTTCATAGCGTACGAGGACATCTTCAACCTGTTTCACTCCAGACGGCTGGACTATAACTTGGTCCGCCTATATGCGCTCGATGCGGCGATGAAGATCAGGAGAGATGATACCCCGTACGTCGCGATAGTGGATCCCTACTACATGCGTGACAGCCGGCTGGTGGAAGGATCAAGGGCACGGACTGTTGGGGATATACCTACTAGGGGTATCACCAGCATGGATCAATCCGGCTAGTCCAGGGTGGCCCGCAGTGGTGGTGAAGGCTTTGCCTACCGGGCGGCCCAGATAGCTGACGACCAAGGAAGGCGGATGCCGGCAAGGAGGAGGCCCAAGACTGAAGCCCATGAAGCCACCAAGACCAAGACGGAAGGCGGCATACTTGCCGGCTAGGTTTAGGACTCCGTATACTTGCTGGATACGTATTCACCTTGTAACCCTAGGTCCAGCCGCCTATATAAGCTGGACCTCGGGACGCCTTTAGGGCAACTCTTTGATAGACAACCAACTCATTGTAACCTGTTCACGGCGATATTGCCTTATAGTGAGTTATAGCAGCACGTAGGGCACCGCCACCGCCGTGGTGCCTGAAGCTGGGTAAACCGCCGTGTACAATCCCGACCTTGACGACGTCCACCTTCTTGCCCTACGTTCACCCTCGGCTAGCAGGACCCCGTCTCCTATCCAAGATGCCGATACGACGACAGTTGGCGCCCACCGTGGGGCCTAAGGCGTCAGGCGTCACGTTCCAGGCGGGAACTCTTGGCGGCATCGGCGAAACAATCGCCGTCGGCCGCGCTGTTCGCTACGGCGACAGTCACTACATCAGCTGCGACGAGTCCTACATCCCCGCAGACGACTACATTGTCGGATGCGGAGTTGTGCCGTTTGGCGGCGTCGATGTGTTCATCGGCTACACTTCTGAGGCGTATGGTTTGCCGCGAATTTATTCGCCATCCCACCCGCCCTACAATCAAGACGGATCTGAGTTTGCCTCCTCTGAGGAGTCCGCAGATTCAGATCTACACTTTGTCGGCATGACGGGACTGGGATCAGACTCCCAGCCCAACAGTCAAGATCCCGAATCTATTCTTCCTGCACTCCAGGATGATGTGATGTCGGATGCCGGATCCAGATCTACCGTTCACGTCAACGTAGACTCTGATTCCGAAGAAGATTCTGCCAGCATGTTTGAGCAACGGGTCAAGAAGTGTTTTATTACACCTGATCCTCCGCCATCTGAGGCGGCTACGGGCTCTTCCGTCAACATGCAGCAGATCTTTGTGGCGGATGTCACCGGCGCAGCTTCAGAGAAGGCGGCAACTGACGCCGCCAACCTGGGGACCCCGGCAACCGATCCACAGTTTCCAGAGCCTCCTGGGGCTCCAAAGAAGAAAATCTGGAGAAGGGCGAGCCCAGCAAGATAGGAAGCATGGCGGCTCTGGCGGAAGTTCTTCACACGCCGGTAAACGACAAAACCAATCCGGCTGATTTGGAGAAACTTCGGAACACCTTGGTGGAGCAAACTGAGTACCTCAAAAGCAAGCAAGCAGAGGTCCAGAGCCTCCTCGACGAAGCCAAGGAGGAAAACGCCAAGATAACTGCCAAGTGCGACCCCAAGCGTAATCTTTTCACCACCACCCCATTGCCCAAGCCGGCAGGACAAGTGGCGGAGAAGAGAGGTAGGAAAGGCAGGGATCATGACACCTTCAAATCCCCTGCCCAAAAGCTTGGTTTCGAGTGGGCTACAGCGCCGCAGCGTAAGGACAAGAACGGGGACGTCATCCTCGCAACACCTGTCCTCAACACTGCGGCCGCCTTGGACATCCTCAACAATGATGACTATGACAAGGACGAGAAGATCTACTACGCATCGATCCTTGCTCGCAAAGCTCTAGAGCAGCAGGCCCGTGCTGATTCTCGCGCCGACATGGCGGACGCAAGGGGAGGAAAGTTGGAATCAAAATCCAACGCTTGCAAAGCTGCGGCCGGTGGCAACCCAGAAGATCCGTCCGGTTCCAGTAGCCACGGAAAAGGGAAGGACAAGGAGAAAGACCCACGCAAATCACCACCTCCAAAAAGGCAGCGTGATGAGGCATCCAGGACCGGCAACAGGCGCAAGGCCTCACCTCCTCCGCCTAGGCGGGATGAAGGCGGAAGCAGGGGCAGCAAGCAGCCGCCAAGGGTGGCGGCAACCGCGACGATGCCCCGCCGCCAAGAAGAAGCAGGGACCGCACACAGTCCCCACCACCAGTGCCCAGGCACGAAGGCGGAAGCCGGGGACACAACAATGAGCCTAGGCACAGCCGGGCAGCGCAGGACGAGCCACATGCTGATAGATCTGGCAAACAGCTCAGTCCGCAAGACGCGAGACATCGTCTCAATGACATCAAGGCTGGAAAGCAAGATGCCTATCTAGGACCTGAGTGCTTTGGCCCAGCCATCCGCAACGTTCAAGTACCCAGAGACATGACGTCAGTGTCAAAAACTCATCAAAGGTACAATGGAGCGGACAAGCCAAACTCATGGTTGTCGGACTACGCGCTGGCAGTTGAAATTGCTGGAGGCAATGGCCTCGTCGCGCACGCTTCCTTCCCCTCATGTTGGAGGGGACAGCCCGAAGCTGGATCGAAAACTTGCCGGAGAAAAGCATTCATAGCTGGCATGACATGGAAAAGGTGTTCACGCAGCACTTCCAAGGCACGTACAAGCGACCCAATACATACACAGATTTGGTTCGTTGCGTGCAAAAGCCAGATGAAACAGCTACAAGCTTCTTGGCAAGGTGGATTCAAACAAAGGCAAGCTGCGAGAACGTAGACGACAATCAAGCAATCCATGCCTTCACCACGGGCCTCCTGAAGGGCTCAAGTCTCAGACATAAGCTCGTACGCATGCAAGTCAAGGATCTCGGAGTCATGCTCGAAGTAGCAGCCATGTACGCACAGGCGGATGACGATGCACGCGATGGAGATGGCGCACATGATATGGCGCCAAACAGGCGAGCAAGTCACAAACGCAAGGCTCCCCAGGATGACAAAGCCGGACCATCAAACGAGGTCGCCGCCGCCTTCGAAGGCAAAGGCAGCAACCGCAAGTGGAAAGGAAAGGGTAAAGATGGCGGCTCCAGCAAGCAGCGCCTGACGTATGATCAGGCGAAAGCCTTGCCTTGCCCAATCCACGCGTCCTTAGGCAAAGTCAACCACACATTAGGGGAATGCCGGTTCATGGAGGACTTCAAGAAAGACCCCGAGGTTGGCTGGAAATCAAAAAAGAGCAAAAAGGCTGAGAAGACAAAGAAGGAAGACGATGATGGGGCTATGTCCATGTCAGAGGATGAGGAACCCAAGCTGATGCGTAAAGAAAGGAAATATCCCAAGGTACATGGCCAATTGGTGTGCTTCCTGGGCACTCCTTCGGCAAAAGAAGAAAAGGCGGAGATGCGCGAGCTAAACGCCACAGTACCAGACGTTCCCCAGTATCTAGACTGGTCAGAGGAGCCAATAACCTGGGATAGAGATGATCATCCAGATCACGTTCCTCACCCCGGCAAATACGCCCTTGTCGTCGACCCTATTGTCGATAACTTCAGGCTCACCAAGGTGTTGATGGATGGCGGCAGTAGCCTCAACATCATCTACGCGGACACTCTGAAGCGCATGAACTTGTCGGAAAGCCAGCTTGACTATAGCAAAGTCAAGTTTCATGGCATTGTTCCGGGAAAGCAAGGCAAGTCAATGGGAAGCATCAGATTGGAGGTTACTTTTGGGCCTGAGACAAACTACCGCTCGGAGTATCTCAGGTTCGAAGTAGTCCCCTTCAAAAGTGCCTACCACGCCATTTTTGGACGGCCAGCTTTCGCCAAATTCATGGCTCGCCCGTGTTACATATACAGCAAGCTGAAGATGCCGGGACCCAATGGTACAATTACCATCAGTGGCAACTTCAAGAAAGCAAAGGAGTGTGAGCGTGGCAATGCCGCCTTCGCTGAGGCAGTCCTCCACGCAGAGGAGTTAGCCATGTTGAAGAAAGAGCTCGATACATCACAGTTGCCGGAGCATGTAAAGACCGCTGAGCAAAAGAACACTTTCAAGGCGTCCGAAGACACAAAGAAGGCGGATCTGGTCCCAGGTGACAGCTCCAAGCAAGTCACCATAGGGGCTGGCTTGGACGACAAATAGGAAAGCGCGCTCGTCAGGTTCCTCCGTGAGAATCAGGACATCTTTGCATGGTCGTCAGCCGACATGCCAGGTGTCCCGAGGGAACTTGCCGAGCATTCTCTTAACGTCTACGAAGGAGCCAAACCAGTGAAGCAAGGAATAAGACGCTACGGTGAGAAGAAGCGGACAGCAATAGGCAAGGAGATCATCAAGTTGCAAGAAGCCAAGTTCATTAGGGAGGTAGTACACACTGATTGGTTGGCAAATCCTGTAATGGTTCCAAAACCTAATAAGGAAATGAGAATGTGCATTGATTATACCGGTTTGAACAAGTGCTGTCCTAAGGACCACTTTGCTTTGCCTCGTATAGATCAGGTCATAGACTCCACAGCCGGCTCCGAGCTGCTGTGCTTTTTGGATGCGTACTCCGGGTACCACCAAATCAAAATGCGAGAATCCGACCAAATCAAAACAGCGTTCACTACACCCTATGGGACCTTCTGCTACATCACGATGCCCTTCGGTCTAAAAAATGCCGGCGCAACGTATCAGCGGTGTATGCAAAGATGCCTTCACGAGCAAATTGGCCGCAATGTTCACGTCTATGTTGACGACATTGCCGTCATGTCAAGAAAGAAGGCAGATTTGCTTGATGATTTGAGAGAAACCTTTGATAGCCTCCGGGTATACAGGATGAAACTCAACCCGAAAAAATGCGTCTTCGGGGTTCCTGCCGGCAAATTGCTTGGCTTTATCGTTTCCGAACGAGGGATAGAGGTGAATCCAGAAAAAATCAAAGCGATCCTCAACATATCCAGGCCCAAGGACCTGAAGGACGTGCAGCGACTTGCCGGATCGGCGGCTGCCGTCAGTCGTTTCATTAGCCGTCTTGGTGAGAAGGCGCTGCCTCTCTACCGGCTTCTGAAGAAATCCGACAACTTCGAGTGGACAGACGAAGCAGACGCCGCCTTGCAGCAACTCAAGGACGCGTTAACGTCTGCTCCAATTTTGGCAGCTCCTCGTTCGCAGGAACCAATGCTGCTCTATATTGCCGCAACTAACTTAGTTGTTAGTGTGGTACTGGTTGTGGAACGCAAGACGGAAATTTCAGACTTGCCGGAACAACGTCCGGTTTACTTCATCAGTGAAGTATTTTCCGCCTCAAAACAGCGTTATCCGCATTACCAGAAATTGGTCTACGGTGTTTTTTACGCCGCCAGGAAGTTAAGGCACTACTTCCAGGAACATTCAATAACCGTGGTGAGCAAGGCACCTCTGGGGGATATCATCAATAATACAGATGCAACAGGCCGCGTTGCCAAATGGGGCATTGAACTTGCCGCCTTCGACATCTCGTATAAGCCCAGAACGGCCATTAAGTCTCAAGCCTTAGCAGATTTCGTAGCTGATTGGACGGAGGCCATGGACGAAGTACCTCTCCCTGAAGATGCATACTGGATCATGCACTTTGATGGATCAAAAATGCTCCAGGGCTCGGGGGCTGGCATTGTTTTAAGAAACCCTCAAGGAGACAAGCTTAGTTATGTGTTACAAATACACTTCAAGGCAACTAATAATGTTGCTGAGTACGAAGCTCTCCTTCATGGTTTACACATTGCCAAGGAACTTGGCGTCCAACGTGTCCTCTGCTACGGAGATTCAGATTTGGTGGCGCAACAGATACGTGGTACTTGGGACACAAAGAGCGAAACAATGGCGGCATATCGAGCTACCGTTGACGAATTCGCCAAGTGTTTTCTAGGCTACGAGGTCCGCCATATCCCAAGAACTCAAAATGAGGCGGCAGATACACTTGCCAGAATGGGATCTGAACGCAAAAAGGTACCAAAAGATGTTTTCCTGGAACACCTACACAAGCCGTCAATTAAAGGAGCAGACCTCCTTGACCCAGAGTCGGCAGAACCAGTTGATAGTGCTAGCTATGCCGTCTACTTGGTAAAGCCGGATTGGACGACGCCATATTTGGACTTCCTGATCAATCAGGAGTTACCGGATGATGAGGTTTTGAAAAGGCAAATAATAAGAAGAGCCAAGGCATTTACAATAATCAAAGGTGAATTGTACAAGCGTAGCACCACTGGTGTTTACCAACGCTGCATTTCGCCCGAAGAAGGCAGAGAATTGTTGGATGAGATACATGCCGGCGTATGTGGACATCATGCTTCTTCACGCGCCCTTGTTTCAAAAGCCTTCCGACAAGGTTTCTATTGGTTGACAGCCAAGCAAGATGCAGAAGACATTGTTAAAAGGTGCAGGGGCTGCCAACTTTATGCCAGACAATCACATATGCCGGCTCAAGAGCTTAAAACAATACCCATCACGTGGCCTTTCGCAGTCTGGGGCTTGGACATGGTTGGTCCGTTTAAAACGGCGCCTGGTGGCTACACACATTTACTTGTGGCTGTAGACAAGTTTACCAAATGGGTTGAAGCTAAGCCTATCAAAAAGCTAGACGGCGCCACAGCCGCAAACTTTCTGTGGGGAATAATCTCTCGGTTCGGGGTGCCTCATAGCATTATCACCGACAATGGCACTAACTTGTCGCAAGGCGAAGTCGAGGAATACTGTTATAAGCATGGTATCCGCCTAGATCTAGCCTCCGTCGCGCATCCGCAAGCAAACGGTCAAGTAGAGCGTACAAATGGTTTAGTCCTACAAGGAATCAAACCACGTCTCGAAGTACCATTGCACAGAGCGGCTGGGGCTTGGGTGGATGAATTGCAGTCTGTCCTTTGGAGTTTACGCACAACTCCAAACAGATCAACCAAGTTTACTCCTTTCTTCTTAGTCTATGGCGCAGAAGCAGTGTTGCCAACCGACATGATGTACGATTCTCCCAGAATCCAAGCCTACGTCCAGGAGGACGCAGAAGATGCAAGACAGGATGGCCTTGACCTACTTGATGAAGAACGAGATGTTGCCCTTGCGCGATCCGCCATCTATCAGCAAAGTTTGAGGCGTTATCACAGCAGAAGGGTGAGGCAAAGAAGTTTTAGAGTGGGTGACCTGGTTCTCCGCCTAATCCAAGATAGAAAGGGCTTGCATAAGTTATCCCCGCCTTGGGAAGGACCTTTTGTGGTCAGTAAGGTGTTGCTCAATGGTTCTTATTACTTGGTCGATGCACGTGACGGATACAAGAAGAAGCGAGGTCGCAAGCGCAAAAGGAAGGTTGACGACAAGTACGAAGAAACCAAGCGACCCTGGAACATTGAGCAGCTACGTCCTTTTTACACTTAGCAATTTCCACATTGTAATAAGTACTATATGATTATGAAATAAAAGTCTGTGGTTTGCTCATTCAGTTTTGGGATCATGCCATCTTTTGTCTTTTCTCGCAATCATATATCTGTTGTCATAAAAGTTACCAAATAAAATAAGTTTTGCTCCGTGCTAAGGTCCAAACTTTTTTGACATTTGCCGTCTGCCGGCTAAAAACGCAAACAATCTTTGCACCGCCTAATATGCTTATCTGTCTGTTTGTATGTGGGTCGCCTAGTAGTATGTCGTTGGCACCAACATGCTGGCTTTGGTCTCTGAGTCTAAATTAGTTGGTATTGCACCTGGTTGGCTCAGCTAAAGTAACTAAGATGAGGTTCCGCCAACATATGAAAAAGCTAAACATGCAGGCGAGATACATATTAAGGCGGGCCACTTAAGTAAGCCTACCGCCAAGTGTAGCATAAAAGTTGGCCCATAAATATTTACAACCCAAAATAAAGTTTTATGCGTTAACAGATTAACGCAGTGTTTTGTGCTGCCTTTGCAGGAGGAAGTCTAAGGGATTGCCGCCTTCGTAGAGCTGGTGGAGAGATCCTGGGGGCTAACGCCGGCATTCTTGGGGCTGGCTCCGCCATCCTTGGGGCTGCGCTTGTCGGTTCCGGCTTCGCCTTCTTCGCCGCGGGAAGCTTCAGGATCTGCCAAGGAGGGATCAGCAACGGCAACATGCGGGTCCGGGTGTTCCTTGTAGAACTTGCGGATGTCAACCATGTTGGCAACCCGGGTCGCATAGCCGCGAACAGACCGCAGCACGTCCTGCATCACGATGGCTTGGCTGTTTTCGTCTTCGGTGGGGAAGTACTCGGTGACTTGATGAATATCAGCCTCCGGGTACCACGCCGCCGTCATCGCCAATGCCAACTTGGCACCGCCTCGTGCTGCTGAGCGTAGTGTGTTGTCGTGTTCAGCTGTCGCCTTCTCCAGCAACTCCGGCAGAGCATCGAAGATGACGGGATCGCCGTCTTCCCCAGGGTAGAACTTGGCGGCAAATGATTTGCCGGCGCCGACAATCTGGTTGACGATTTCGCCAATTTTCAAGATCCGAGCAAGGCGCGGCGTTGTGGCCAGGTCATCTCCCAGCTAGCCGGCACTGCACAAACACAAAGTTACACACTGCAGCTTCAAGTATCAAGAAAGCAAGGTGACAAAAATGAAGGACTGGAGGCATACCCAAGACATGGTCGTGGATGGCGTTGACCTCATCCAGATGGTTCTCAAGCGTTTCTTGGGCTAGCTGGACCGCCTTTGACAGTTGGTCCTGCTGCTCCTTGGCGTTCTTGTTCACCTGGTCAAGGTTGTTGCTCATGGCCTCAAGTTGTCCAGTCAACTTGCTAACTTCGGCAGCATGAGCCAACGCACGATCATCCAGCTCCTTGGCGTGATCCGCCTTCAGCTTGGTCACCAGCCCGGCAAGATCTGCAGCTTCGTTCATCAAAGCTTGCATGTCAGTGGAGTTCTTGAGAATATCTTGCGCAGTGTTTAATAATTCTACAAATAAAAAGAAAAGACGACTAAAATACTTGTCGGAAAAGGAAAAGAAGTCGGACGAAAAGAAGGCAAAGAAAGCTTTGTCACCTTCATCCTTCTTGCGAGCTTCTTCCAAACTCGCAATTTGGGCGTTCTTCAACTCCACGTCCTGCTGCAGTTCCTCGCATTCCTTCTTCTTCATCTCTTGAGCACGAAATAGCTCAAGATTGGAAGCAAGAACGGCCTGCATGCACGAAAGCAACATTATGGTTAGCGCTATTTAGTCAACGAGACCACTTTGCCGGCTAAATTTTTCAGCCGCCAAAGTGCTCGGGGGCTGGGACCATAGGCTATTTTACCTCAAGTTGTCCGTGCAGGGTGTCGTGGAGTTCGTCCATGTGTGCGTACCAGTTGCGGGTACCGTCACGCATGGTCTTCAGTGTTTGCCGGGGGTCTTGCAACCCTTTGCCAGGTTGGGAGCCAGGATGAGTGGACGATCCGCCTTGTTCGGCCGCCATCTGGTCATCCATCTCCTGCTTCATGGCGATAAATCGAGCGGCATCACTAGCCGAAGCTTCAGCCGTCTTGGAAAAAGTTATGCCGGCAACTGATTTCTTGCCCGCCATCTTCTCTGTAGCCGCCTCTGCGGTACCGGCAGCTGTGTACGTTCCCTGGCACACAACCACGGGAACGCCAACTGTGGGCGTTGTCGGCGCAGCAGCTGGAGAAGAACGTGGTGGCTTGCCCCTGCCGGCAGCAATCTTCAAGTTGGAGCGGAGTTTGGGCATGGTAGGCTTGCCTCTGTAAGCAGAAACATGCAAGTTTGTCAGCACAAACATATTAAAATATCCAAGTCAGGGAAGCCAAAGTTTGCTAACCGCTTCAAGGGAACGTTCCCCACGGTCTCATCCTCTGCGTCGGCAGAGGTGGCCGCCTTCTTCCTCTTCTCCAAATCCTTGGTGGAGGAGCTCAGCTTGCGCTTCTTCGACTTGCTGGCACCTGTATCATACCAGTTTGGGGCCAGCTCGTCCTCTCCCAAGGTTTGTAGCTGAAAAGGAAGCAAGACAATATTAATTCAGTACCTAGTGGGCAAGGATGTTAGTGAAATAACAAAGTAGCTTTCACTTACCGCTGGGGCTGGGTTGTTATGAGTGAACATGGCGACGCCTTCAGCCGCCTTCACCGACAGAGGCTTGATAAGCTCTCTAAGCCGGTACTCCAAGGCATCCTGATCAAGGGTGCTGTTGCCGGCGTCGTCCGCCTTGTACTCGCACATCTTCAGTGGGCGATGGCGGAGAGGCATAATCTTCCTCGACACCCAGCAGATGACGGTGTCAACTCCGTCAAGTCGTGGAGCCAACATCGTCTTCGTCAAGAATTCGATCCGCCTAACGGCAACTCGAAGTTCTTCCGGCAAGCTGCTGAGCGGCACTTTTGCTGTCCAGCAAGCCTTGTGGGTTGGCGGACCGTTGACGAAGGCTGGCATCCCTTGCGTGCTGCCAGGTGTCGGGATGTCCTTGCAGTAAAAGAAAGTGCTGGTCCAGTGCTTCACCGACTCGATGTATGGTATTTTTGGGTACCAGTCGGGTTGGCGGCAGTTGAACGTAACACTACCGCAGGTTGCTAGGTGGCCGCCTGGTATGGTTTGCCGGCGGCACAGGAAGCAGTACTTAAACAGCTCTATGGACGCAGCTATGCCTAAGTACCCTTCGCACAAAGCCTGGAAGCCGGCTAGCACTAGAATACTGTTGGGCGCTATGTTGTGTGGCTGCAGCCCATAAAAACTAAGCACCGCCAAGAAGAAGGCGGAAAGCGGCAGAGACATACCGCGAAGGCTATGCGAAGCCAACATGACACGCTCGCCGTCTTGGGGGTCAGGCACCGCCTCGTCGCCTGGAACCCTCCAGGAGCATTCCGTCTTTGGCGGAATGTATCCGCCTTCCTCCAGTTCCTTCAGATATGCTGACGTCATAACTGACGGCAGCCAGTACCTGGAACCCAGGTCTCCAGCCTCTTCCTCTTCCTCGACGTCGTCATCCTCGTCGGCGGCAGATTCCGCCGCGGCCTCTGAGCTGGTAGCCGCGAGGGATGGGAGGGGAAAAGTTGGAGCGGCGGTCGCAGGCGTCGTCGGAGCTGGGGAAGAAGTAGAAACCCCGCCCGTGGCCACGGTGGCCGCGGGAGAGGTCATCGATGCGCCTGCAGGCACCGCCGCCGCCGCTGGAACAGATCCAGATCCGGCGGGGGTCGAAGAGCCGCAGCCAGTGCCGCCGTCGCCGCCGCATCCTGCTGAGTGCTCGCCATTTGGGGAGAGGGCGCTGCTCGTGCTCGCCGGAGTTGAGTTCGAGGAGGAGTTGAGCTCGGGAAGGTGAGGAGGCCACGGTGGGTGTGCGAATGAGGAAGAAGTGCATCGATGTGCCCTTTGGGGTATTTATCCCCACGCGCCAAGATCCGTGCCTAAAATTGGGGGACGCGAGATTTCCGCCACGTGCCCACGATTTGCACGTCGTGGCAACGGCGTCTGCGGCCTCGCTCCGATTTCTGTGCGTGTGGAGAAACCATCATGACGCATGCCCAAGTCCAAACTGTCGTGGACTGCATGGCGTCATCCGTCAACATTTGACGAGCCTAGTCAATTGACAAGACTGGTGCCAGGAAGATTCCTGACAATGGTCAGGCCGTCTTTCCCATGATGGCGGCAAGTTGTCCGACTACTTTAGGCGGACCGCCGCTTACTTTCAACTATGGAATGCTTCAAGCTCTTCAGACGCTTACAAGACAAGGCGGACGTTGCCGACAAAGAAGACGGCGCCTGAAGAACTCGAACCCTCCCAGGGGCTAATGTTGGGGATATACCTACTAGGGGTATCACCAGCATGGATCAATCCGGCTAGTCCAGGGTGGCCCGCAGTGGTGGTGAAGGCTTTGCCTACCGGGCGGCCCAGATAGCTGACGACCAAGGAAGGCGGATGCCGGCAAGGAGGAGGCCCAAGACTGAAGCCCATGAAGCCACCAAGACCAAGACGGAAGGCGGCATACTTGCCGGCTAGGTTTAGGACTCCGTATACTTGCTGGATACGTATTCACCTTGTAACCCTAGGTCCAGCCGCCTATATAAGCTGGACCTCGGGACGCCTTTAGGGCAACTCTTTGATAGACAACCAACTCATTGTAACCTGTTCACGGCGATATTGCCTTATAGTGAGTTATAGCAGCACGTAGGGCACCGCCACCGCCGTGGTGCCTGAAGCTGGGTAAACCGCCGTGTACAATCCCGACCTTGACGACGTCCACCTTCTTGCCCTACGTTCACCCTCGGCTAGCAGGACCCCGTCTCCTATCCAAAATGCCGATACGACGACACGGACCATGGCCACGGAGTACCTCCAGAGGCTCATGCTGACCAACAAGAGGAAGAACAACCTTCTTCTGCCTTTCTTTTACGAGTAAGTACACATCCGCTCGCCGTCGTCGTATCTTATGCCTTCTTGTAGATTTCTTCCATTGCTGATCCTTTGTCCAACATTCCGTTTCAATTGTGTTGAGCAGGGACAAGTACTGCGCACTCATCGTCGTAAGCCCGAGGTGGTCCATTGATACGTCTCCAACGTATCCATAATTTCTGCTGTTCTATGCTTATATTATACCATTTGCTACATGTTTTATATACACTTCGTATCACTTTTATGCATTTTCTGGGACTAACCTATTAACAAGATGCCACAGTGCCAGTTCCCTGTTTTCTGCTGTTTTTGGTTTCAGAAAGTTACTTCTGGAAATATTCTCGGAATTGCACGAAACAAAAGGCCAAGTCCCTATTTTTCCAGCACGTACACGGAGTCCGAAGGAGAGACGAAGGAGAGCCACGAGGTGGCCAAACCACCTGGCGGCGCGGCAGTGGGCCCAGCCGCGCCAGCCTGTGGTTTGGGCCCCTCGGGGGTCCGCCGACATCACCCCTTCGCCTATTTATTCCCCGAGATGTGAAAACCCTAAAACACCGAGCCTTTCATCCAGAACATATTCGCTGCCGCCGCCGTCGTCAACCCTAACTCGGGGGGTTTCTGAAGCTCTTCCCGGCACCCTGCCGGAGAGGGGAATCATCACCGGAGGGCTCTACATCGCCATGCCCGCCTCCGGAGTGATGCGTGAGTAGTTCATCCTTGGACTATGGGTCCATAGCAGTAGCTAGATGGTTGTCTTCTCCACTTGTGCCATCATGTTTAGATCTTGTGAGCTGCCTATCATGATCAAGATCATCTTATTGTAATGCTACATGTTGTGTTTGCTGGGATCTGACTTATATTGATACCTATGTGGAGCTGAATATTATATTATCATGTCTATGTCATTTGTGATCTTGCATGCTCTCCGTTACTTGTTGAAGCCTTGGCCAAGTGAATACTTGTAACTCCAAGAGGGGGTATTTATGCATGATAGTTGGGTTCAACCTCTATTTAACCTGGGATAGTGACAGCAAGTTCTAAGGTTGTAGATGTGTTGTTGCCACTAGGGGTAAAACAACAATGCTTTATTCAAGGATGAATGTATTGTTTACATTACGCACATTACTTAATGCAATTGTCTGTTGCTTGCAACTTAATACTGGAAGGGGTACGGATGTTAACCGGAAAGTGGACTATTTAGGCATAGATGCATGCTGGATAGCGGTCTATGTACTTTGTCGTAATGCCCAAATGAATCTCATAGTAGACACCACAGCTCACACATGCATGTTATATGCACTTATCAATTGTCAATTGCCCAGCTGTAATTTGTTTACCCAGCATGTTAGTTATCTTATTGGAGAGACACCACTAGTGAACTGTGGACCCCGGTCCATTCTTTTACATCTGAAATACAATCTACTGCAATCATTGTTCTCTACTGTTTTATGCAAACAAATATCATCTTCCATTCGATACGTTTAACCCTTTGTTTTCAACAAGCCGGTGAGATTGACAACCTCACTGTTAAGTTGGGGCAAAGTAATTTGGTTGTGTTGTGCAGGTTCCACGTTGGCACCGGAATCCCTGGTGTTGCGCCGCACTACACTCCTTCACCAACACCTTCGAAGCAAACCTCGTTTTCCTACTGGTTCGATTAAACCTTGGTTTCATACTGAGGGAAAACTTGCCGCTGCACTCATCATACCTTCCTCTTGGGGTTCCCAACTGACGTGTGACGTACAAGCAGAGTTTCTGGCACTGTTGCCGGGGAGATATTCCCTCGTCAACTTAGAGCTAGCAACACGTTTTCTGGCGCCGTTGCCGGGGAAAACCGAATTGCTTCTGCAAGGGGAGTCTCTCACACCCAATCATTTTACTTTGTTATTTGTCTTGCTTAGTTTTTTTTATTTAGTCTTGTTTGCTCTTTTTATCAAAAACACAAAAAAATTAGTTCCTTTTTATTTCGAATTACTATTATGACTAGTTGTTTTCAATGTCTTATCTCTATGAAACTGGGTCTCGTTATAAGAATTACCGCTTCTCTCCAAAAGGAAAACATCTATGGGAACAAATAAGAAGATTGAATGGTTTTGCTAAGAACTTGTGTTCTACATATGATGAATCCTACTGCTTTAATGAATCTATTTGCTATAGAAGGCACAAACATCTCCCTTTCCAATGTGAGTATACTGATAATGAAACCTTGGCTGCCTATGCTAAAGGAAACTATGATTTTGGTAATCTTGAACAAATTGAAGAGTTTATTGTTTTTAAGGGTGCCCTTGAAATTAGTTCTTATCTTGAACATAAAACTGATGCCCCTTATAAATCTGAATGTATTGCCATACTTAAATATTGTTGTGATACCTACAAGGATAATAATTCTTACATTACTGAACATCTTGAGAGGATGTTTCCTCAAAAAGATGAAACTTGTGCCTTGCAGGAACCCGAGGAAGAGGAAATTGCTGAAACTGTGATCTCATTGGATGAAAAAGAGGAGGAGAGTGAAGAACAAAAGGAGGATCTACCTTCTAATGACAGTAACTCTTCAACTCTTACACTATTTAATTGCCCTCCATGCCTACCTAAGGAGGAAGAGTGTTATATTGTTGAATGCCATGATTCTTTTGAAATATCTCCTTTTGATAAATTTTACGTAACAAGCTCCTTGACTCAAGAAAACGAAATTTCAGAAATAAAACAATGGCTCCCTAATGCTATATATGATAATGCTCTTGATGATGGTCCTATATTGCCTAATGATATTTATTATACTACTATTGTCAAAAGTGGGTTTAATGACCCCACTGTTTTTGAACTTAATAAAAATTATGTGTTTGTAGATCATGAAAAGCATGCTTTATGTGATAGTTATATAGTTGAGTTTGTTCATGATGCTACTGAAAGTTATTATGAGAGAGGAAAATATGGTTATAAAAGTTTTCAAGTCACTAAAACACCTCTCTTTATGTTGAAAGTTTTGAAGTTGTACTTGTTTCATCTTTCTATGCTAGTTGCTTTATGCTTCAATAATTTATTTTGTTACAAGGTTCCCTTGCATAGAAAGTGGGGTAGACTTAAATGCGTTTGATATTTGCCTCCTGATGCTCTCTTTTGTTTTTCAAGTTCTATTCCTATGAGAGCATCATTAAAATCTTTTAGCCTAGCTAAAGGCATTAAAGAAAGCGCTTTAGGGAGGCAACCCTTTATCTTTTATTTTTAGTTTTTCTCAAGGAGTTTTGTTACTTCTGTAGCAACTCCTTTGTATCTTTATTTTATCGCAATGTTGTGGAAAGTAAAGTTCTATATTGAAAGTTGATGCAAGATTTGGATTTCTGCGCAGTGACAGATTTTTAGCTGTCACGGATTTGAGCTTATCTCCCTGTAGAAAATTCAAAAAATTCTGAGACAAATCACGCATATTCCTGAGATATGTACGAAACTTTCATTATTTTGGGCCAGATCCATCTGAGCAACTTAAGTGCCTCGAAAAAATACGTCATTTCAGACTGTTCTGTTTTTGACAGATTCTGTCTTTTGTTTTGCATTCGCTCTTTTACTGTGTTTGTGTGGATTTCTTTGCTCCACAAAGTATTGGTGGCTGTAGCTAATGTCCAGAAGCTTTGGGATTGATTGTATCATTACAGAATATGAGAATTTTTGATTATGCACTAACCCTCTAATGAGAACTGTCTTGAGTTTGGTGTGAAGGAAGTTTTCAAGGATCAAGCGAGAAGGGTGATATTATATGATCAAGAAGAGTGAAAAGCCTAAGCTTGGGGATGCCCCCGTGGTTCATCCCAACCATATTCAGAGAGACTCAAGCGTCTAAGCTTGGGGATGCCCAAGGCATCCCTTCTTCATCAACAAACTTATCAGGTCATCTCTAGTGAAACTATATTTTAATTCTTTCACATCTTATGCGCTTTACTTGGAGCGTCTGTGTGTTTTTATTTTTGTTTTTGTTTGAATAAATTCGGATCCTAGCAATCCTTGTGTGGGAGAGAGACACGCTCCTCTTTTTCATGTGAATACTCATATTCTTCACTTATATTTGTTGAGTATTCTTAACTAGCTACTGCAGTGCTTTTAGCTCCTGTTTTTCATGCATCTCTTCGAGCTGTTAGCACTTGTTTATAAATACTCTCTTGCTGCATTATATTATCATTTGGAGAGTTTATGTTTAAATAAATTGATTGGTGTTTGTTTGGAAGAAAGAAAATGCTACATGTAGTAGTTGGTATTGGAAAAGACATATGCATTCTTGTAGATCATTGTCTTGTTTCGATTTGATACTTTGCAATTGTTTTGAGCTCTCAAGTAGATCATGTTTAAGCTCTTGCATCATGTAGTTAAAGCCTAGTAGTGGAGAACTACCGTAGAGCTTGTTGAGACTTGGGATGCATATTTGTTCTCTCTAAGGTCTAGATATTTTCTGGTAAAATGTTTGAGCAACAAGGAAGACAGTGTAGAGTCTTATAATACTTGCAATATGTTTTTATGTGATTCTTGCTGTACCGGTTTATACTTATGTTTGCTTCAAACAACCTTGCTAGCATAAACTCTGTACTGAGAGGGAATGCTTCTCGTGCATCCAAAACTTGAGCCAAAACCCATGCCATTTGTGTCCACCATACCTACCTACTATGTGGTATTTCCTGCCATTCCAAGTAAATATTTCATGTGCTACCTTTAAACTATTCAAAACTTTATTACTCCTTATTTGTGTCAATGTTTTATAGCTCATGAGGAAGTATGTGGTGTTTTATCTTTCAATCTTGTCATTTACTTCTGACAGACTTTCACCAATGGACTAGTGGCATATACATCCGCTTATCCAATAATTTTGCAAAAAGAGCTGGCAACGGGGTGCCCAGCCCCAATTAATTACAACTTTCATTAATAATTCTCTTCACATGTTTTGCCCTGATTTATCAGTAAGCAACTTAATTTTGCAAATAGACACTCCTCCATGGTATGTGAATGATGGAAGGCACCCGAGGATTCGGTTAGCCATGGCTTGTGTAAGCAAAAGGTTGGGAGGAGTGTCATCTATAAAGAAACTAAAATACATGTGTAAACAAAAGAGAAGAGGGATGATCTACCTTACTGGTAGAGATAACGTCCTTCATGGGAGCCGCTCTTGAAAGTCTGGTTGACAAGGGGGTTAGAGTGCCCACTACCATTCGTTGACAACAACAAACACCTCTCAAATACTTATTTTGTGCTCTCTATATGCTTTCGAAAACTTAAAAAGCTCTAGCACATGATTTAATCCCTGCTTCCCTCTGCGAAGGGCCTATCTTTTACTTTATGTTGAGTCAGTTTACCTACTCCTTTCTATCTTAGAAGCAAACACTTGTGTCAACTTTGTGTGCATTGATTCTTACATGTTTACTTATTGCACTTTTTATATTGCTTTATGTTGACAACTATCCATGAGATATACATGTTACAAGTTGAAAGCAAATGCTGAAACTTAATCATCCTTTGTGTTGCTTCAATGCCTTTTACTTTGAATCTATTGCTTTATGAGTTACCTCTTATGCAAAACTTTTTGATGCTTGTCTTGAAAGTACTATTCATGAAAATTTTTGCTTATATGATTCATTGTTTACTCTTTATCTATCTGTTAGCAAACTATAGATCATTGCTTTGAGTCACTTCATTCATGACATGAGCCTTGCAATATATTGATCAAGATTATGTGAAAGCATGTCTCCTCAGAAATTATTTGTTGTTATCGTTTTACCTACTCGAGGACGAGTAGAACTAAGCTTGGGGATGCTTGATACGTCTCCAACGTATCCATAATTTCTGTTGTTCCATGCTTATATTATACCATTTGCTACATGTTTTATATACACTTCGTATCACTTTTATGCATTTTCTGGGACTAACCTATTAACAAGATGCCACAGTGCCAGTTCCCTGTTTTCTGCTGTTTTTGGTTTCAGAAAGTTACTTCTGGAAATATTCTCGGAATTGCACGAAACAAAAGGCCAAGTCCCTATTTTTCCAGCACGTACACGGAGTCCGAAGGAGAGACGAAGGAGAGCCAAGTCCCTATTTTTCCAGCACGTACACGGAGTCCGAAGGAGAGACGAAGGAGAGCCACGAGGTGGCCAAACCACCTGGCGGCGCGGCAGTGGGCCCAGCCGCGCCAGCCTGTGGTTTGGGCCCCTCGGGGGTCCGCCGACATCACCCCTTCGCCTATTTATTCCCCGAGATGTGAAAACCCTAAAACACCGAGCCTTTCATCCAGAACATATTCGCTGCCGCCGCCGTCGTCAACCCTAACTCGGGGGGTTTCTGAAGCTCTTCCCGGCACCCTGCCGGAGAGGGGAATCATCACCGGAGGGCTCTACATCGCCATGCCCGCCTCCGGAGTGATGCGTGAGTAGTTCATCCTTGGACTATGGGTCCATAGCAGTAGCTAGATGGTTGTCTTCTCCACTTGTGCCATCATGTTTAGATCTTGTGAGCTGCCTATCATGATCAAGATCATCTTATTGTAATGCTACATGTTGTGTTTGCTGGGATCTGACTTATATTGATACCTATGTGGAGCTGAATATTATATTATCATGTCTATGTCATTTGTGATCTTGCATGCTCTCCGTTACTTGTTGAAGCCTTGGCCAAGTGAATACTTGTAACTCCAAGAGGGGGTATTTATGCATGATAGTTGGGTTCAACCTCTATTTAACCTGGGATAGTGACAGCAAGTTCTAAGGTTGTAGATGTGTTGTTGCCACTAGGGTAAAACAGCAATGCTTTATTCAAGGATGAATGTATTGTTTACATTACGCACATTACTTAATGCAATTGTCTGTTGCTTGCAACTTAATACTGGAAGGGGTACGGATGTTAACCGGAAAGTGGACTATTTAGGCATAGATGCATGCTGGATAGCGGTCTATGTACTTTGTCGTAATGCCCAAATGAATCTCATAGTAGACACCACAGCTCACACATGCATGTTATATGCACTTATCAATTGTCAATTGCCCAGCTGTAATTTGTTTACCCAGCATGTTAGTTATCTTATTGGAGAGACACCACTAGTGAACTGTAGACCCCGGTCCATTCTTTTACATCTGAAATACAATCTACTGCAATCATTGTTCTCTACTGTTTTATGCAAACAAATATCATCTTCCATTCGATACGTTTAACCTTTTGTTTTCAACAAGCCGGTGAGATTGACAACCTCACTGTTAAGTTGGGGCAAAGTAATTTGGTTGTGTTGTGCAGGTTCCACGTTGGCACCGGAATCCCTGGTGTTGCGCCGCACTACACTCCTTCACCAACACCTTCGAAGCAAACCTCGTTTTCCTACTGGTTCGATTAAACCTTGGTTTCATACTGAGAGAAAACTTGCCGCTGCACTCATCATACCTTCCTCTTGGGGTTCCCAACTGACGTGTGACGTACAAGCAGAGTTTCTGGCACTGTTGCCGGGGAGATATTCCCTCGTCAACTTAGAGCTAGCATCCATTGCCACTTATTTCGAATCGGGGAATAAATGCATGCCGAGGAACTACAACAGAATAAAGGGTGTTCTCGATGAGACTCTCGAGGGCTATGCCCAAAATGGAGGCCCCTTCCAAAAGAAGGGGGAATCTTTCACGCAGGACAACAAACACAAGTTCATGCATGGGACCGGATTCCATTGCATCAAGCAACTGCCTGGCAGCGTGAAGGAGGCCTTCTACGCCCTCCATCACCTTAAAGGGCTTGTCCGAGATGCAGAGAAAACGAGGATTCCATCTAGTCTCGTAGAATGGTCCAAAAGCGCGGATGCTCTCACCGATGCTGATTATAGACAAGACTTCCATCGCATCATTCTGCAGTTATCGACGATCATCCTCGAAGATGTCATGAACAAAGCAGGGTCATACCACTACCCCAGGGGTAGGATGTATTATAAAAGAAAGCCTTGCTAAGCATTACTAGTGTATTTTTTTGTAGAAGTGCATGTGTAGGGTTATATATTATATATATGCTATGCTTTGAAACCCAAATAGGATAGCCATATGATTTCCAACCATGACAATTGATTGATTGTCTTGCCTCTCTACTTAGATGAATAAATTATACTCTATTTATATCACTAACCAATATATATCCCAATCCATCTTCAGGGCTCTGTCAGAGGGATATCGAAGAACGACTAGAGGCGCAGAATGACACCAGGGAGTGGAGGACGAAAGATGGCTTTCTACCGTTCCCGGCGCCGCTCAAGAAGAGGACTCCATGATCATGCTCCCGCGCGCTCTTGCTCACCATCATCGCCGATGTACTACATTTGATCCTAGTTAGGCGGTGAACACTTCATTTGTAATGTGTAGTGTGAAATGATGAACTTTTGTTTGTATCATGACTAATTGTGTAAACATTCGGCACTTTTGTGACTATGTGTATGTATCTCGGGCACTAAGTAATATGTGTGATGACATAGTGATTAATGTGTTTGTCTGTTCATATACCTGTCAAATATATCTGTATTTCTGTATAAATCTGTATAAATCCTGTATATACCTGTATTTTGTACAGCAAAATGTAAATATACATGTATTTCTGGTTTATAATTTAGTGGCGCATTTTTTTTGTGGCGCACCACTTTCTGTGGCGCACCAGGCGTTGGTGCGCCACAGATTTCCTCTGCTGTGTACTGCCGAGACATTTCTGTGGCGCACGGGCTGGGTGCGCCACAGAAAGTGGTCTTTCTGTGGCGCACGGGCTCGGTGCGCCACAGAATAAAAATTTAGTGGCGACACTTTGCTGGGTGCGCCACATAATTGCAAAAGGGTGTGCCACTAAAAGGCCTTTCTCTACTAGTGACATCTGTATTAACCTCGTCACTCAAAGACACCATATAATCAACAGTCACATACAAGTGAGTGGCAACAACAGCCAAGCCTCCACGGTCCACAAAGGCATGCGCTTGGCAGGACTCAGAGTAGGTGGGAATGAATGATCGAGCAAACTCTAGCCTTGTTTCTTGGCCGCTCTGTCCCTTCCCTCGCTGCTACTCAATCGTAACTTCTGTTTTGCTGCCGCTAGTGGCCGCCTCAAGACTCATTCCCTACTATCCGTGAGCCGGTAACCGTCGGCGGGCGGCTCCGCTTGAGTGTTGGTCTTTTATGCTCTGTAGATCCAAGCCCTAGCACCACTCATTCGGTCCATCGATGGCCATTGTCCACTTCGGGCTTCCTTTCAATCTCCGCGCGACTCGACGACCGTTGTCCACCATTGCGCGTCTTTTGTATGTCCCATTCATTAGAGGACCAAACCAGAGAACATTGCATTTCCATCTTGTCAGATGATTAAACATAGAACATTGCAGACAAGTTGGTTCTTTATACAGTTTATTTGTCAGTAGCTATTATTCCTACTCCTTGCAGCTCATTGTATCGTGGGAAACCATAAGACGTAGGCTGCCCAGGCTCAACAAACACGGCAGGCTATATTCTATAGTTTTTATCTCATAAATTAAAAATGCAACTCTTCTCTTGTCTGGTTATCTAGGCGAATACAGCAGAGTAAAGAACCAGACGTTGCCTGATGGAATGGTAAGTCTCAAGCTATACTCTGTTCATGTCAGATGATTAAACATGGAATTTGATTTCCTTTCAAAATAAACTAAAGACGTCGACTTGACGTTGGCGCACAGGTTGGGCCTTTAATTAGTCTTATTGATTACTCAGTAGCTATAACTACTTGTCAGGAGTACATAAACATCTTCCTGTTGGCCACAAGCTATAGCCTTTGTCGTGTTGTCTCCAAATATCTTTACCATTTCACCGCTCATCTTTTTTATGTCCCATTCATTTATTGGAGGACCAAACCTCCAGAAGACTTTGCATTTCCTTCTTGTTAGATGATTAAACATAGAAAGTTGTACACTAAGAGTTGTCAATGCTTCCATTTGCCACGTTCAGGCCGGGCCTCCTTGCTTCAAAGGATTTTTAAAGTAATTTCGTAGGATTCCACTGTATATGAATTTTTCTCATGAATTCCATTTGGTTTAAATGAATGAATCCTCCAAAATTCATATGTAATGTTTCCCTACACTACAATCCCACACGAATTCTACCAAGAGGTTGGACCTCATGTAAAAATTCCTATGAGTCTGTGATAACTATGATTTGTACCCAACTCTATAGAAATTCTTATGTTTTTCCTGTTCTGCAGCCAAACAACTAATGTGACTGGTTCTCACGTTATCGGTTGATTCCACATGTCATGACATTTCATTCCGACGTCTTTTATATTCCTGTGATTTTCAATTCCTGTGAACCATAGGAGACTGGATTTTTGGAACCCGAGCTACATGGAGCATTTTTTTTTAAAATCGAAAATGATATTATTGAGTTTTCAAAAATCTCGAAAAAATCATAGACGTAGAGAGTGTCGAGATCTACAATCGTGCAAAATTTAACCTTAAAATTCGTTTTAGTTTGGTCTGTACAAAAAAGACAAATCTGATAAAATTGCAAATTTTGAAAATGTGTATTGTTCACTATCCAGATCCACTCATTTGTCTTTTTTTGTGCAACCCAAAATACAACGAATTTGGAGTAAAAAATTTACACGATTGTAGATCTCGATTATATCGACATCCGGGGTTTTGTTCTCATTTTTGGAAACTTAAAAATGTCAATTTCAAATTTTGTAAAAAAAGACACCATACAGCCTGGGCTCTAAAATAGGTTTTCGTGAACCAAAGGCCTTATCTCCTAAGTAAAACACAAGTCTTCTCGTGCCCGGTCTTCTAAGAAACGGGTGCAGCGGAAACTGGATCAACGCGTTGGTTGCTTCGTGTGTGGAGCAGTAACAAGCACAGAGCAACATGTGTACTGTCTACTGTGACGACCGCGCCTACTGTTACCGTAGTTTGCTTCGCTTCTTGCCGATACAAGATGCTTAGGCGAGATGCACATGTACTGCACGACGCTGGTCTGTAGTGAATGGATTGATCGACCTGTTGCCCATGTGTCGCATCCCGGGAACTGGGGGTTCCCGTGAAGTCTCCGTGCGTGGCCCACAGAAGGATAACTCCTCGACACAAGGATCTCATGAAACCCTCAAGACACCTTCCCAGGGCGGAATTGGGGTAGGTGTATCCGGGGCAACACAGGGGAACAAGCCATGTGCGAGTCTGCAAAGTAAAGTCGTGTCAGTGCAGTCCCCGTTTGGCTTGTTCCGGGCTAAAGGTGGTAGTTGGGGTACTCCCTTCAAAATAGAAGCTCAAGCCCAGGGGCAGAAAGGTCAGACCCTTGAGATAAAAGGAGGACCGGGTCAGGAGAGAGGAGGGATCTTGGAACACAAGCTAGCGAGGTAGATCAGATCGAGAGAGCACATTCTAGAGAGAGTTCCCGGGAACACATCCTTGTAGCCCGGATACGCATATCGCCACCATATATCCAGGCAAGCAGGAGTAGGGTGTTACGCTTCCGAGCGGCCTGAACCTAGGTAAACTGCTTGTGTGTTTTACTTTCTGCATCGCTCGCTCGCTCGCCTAGATCCTCCTTGCGCCCCTCGCCGAATCTCTAAAAGGGGGTCTCGCGACCTCCGGTGTTCGTGACTTCGAGCACGACATCTGGCGCGCCAGGTAGGGGGCGCAAGTGATCCAGCGAGCTTTTCGTCGTCAAGTTCAAGAGCAAGCATGAACTCCAAGAAGGCCGAGGGTGAGTCCTCCGACTCCAGCGTTGAGGAAAGGCCGCCGTGCAGATGGATGCTTCCTTTCGGGGCCTACCACGAGGAGGATGAGGATCACCACGAGTCTCCTTCCGGATGGCGCCGGGTGGACACCAGCGATCTCCCTCATCTCGGAAGGCCTCGCTTAATGGCTGCCCGACCCGGAGGAGGTTGCGCCTCAGATCCTGGCTCGGGGGCTCGTCGGACACTGACGCTCAACGAGCCCGACCACGGAATGAAGCGCGCGCTGGAGAACGAGCACGAGGAAGTACAAGCACACTGGGTTCGCGAGCTGGGAGGAACCAGTCAAGTTCGGGGTCCTTCGTCCCATAGCGTCGGAAGGGTCGCCCTGGTGGAGATCGAGGAGGACGCGTGGAACTGTCCAGTTCATAATATGAACTGGACAGTTCAATTTGACCAACATAATATAATATAAATATTATAAAAATATATTATTAGAAAATTCAGATGTTATATTTTCTAATAATATAATTTTTGTGTTATAAATTTTTTATTATGTTGGTCAAATTTACAACCTAGGGATTCGTAGAGGACCTATAAACCGGGGCGGAGGGAGTATTACTACGTTTCAGGACTACATAAACATCTACCCTGTTGGCCACTAGCCTTCGTCGTATTGTCTCCAAATATTTTAACCATTGCGCGTCTTTTGTATGTCCCATTCATTAGAGGACCAAACCAGAGAACATTGCATTTCCATCTTATCAGATGATTAAACATAGAACATTGCAGACAAGTTGGTTCTTTATACAGTTTATTTGTCAGTAGCTATTATTCCTACTCCTTGCAGCTCATTGTATCGTGGGAAACCATAAGACGTAGGCTGCCAAGGCTCAACAAACACGGCAGGCTATATTCTATAGTTTTTATCTCATAAATAAAAAACGCAACTCTTCTCTTGTCTGGTTCTCTAGGCGAATACAGCAGAGTGAAGAACCAGACGTTGCCTGATGGAATGGTAAGTCTCAAGCTATACTCTGTTCATGTCAGATGATTAAACATGGAATTTGATTTCCTTTCAAAATAAACTAAAGACGTCGACTTGACGTTGGCGCACAGGTGGGGCCTTTAATTAGTCTTATTGATTACTCAGTAGCTATAACTACTTGTCAGGAGTACATAAACATCTTCCTGTTGGCACAAGCTAGCCTTTGTCGTGTTGTCTCCAAATATCTTTACCATTTCACCGCTCATCTTTTTTATGTCCCATTCATTTATTGGAGGACCAAACCACCAGAAGACTTTGCATTTCCTTCTTGTTAGATGATTAAACATAGAAAGTTGTACACTAAGAGTTGTCAATGCTTCCATTTGCCACGTTCAGGGCCTCCTTGCTTCAAAGGATTTTTAAAGTAATTTCGTAGGATTCCACTGTATAGGATTTTTTCTCATGAATTCCATTTGGTTTAAATGAATGAATCCTCCAAAATTCATATGTAATGTTTCCCTACACTACAATCCCATACGAATTCTACCAACAGGTTGGACCTCATGTAAAAATTCCTATGAGTCTGTGATAACTATGATTTGTACCCAACTCTATAGAAATTCTTATGTTTTTCTGTTCTGCAGCCAAACAACTAATGTGACTGGTTCTCACGTTATCAGTTGATTCCACATGTCATGACATTTCATTCCGACGTCTTTTATATTCCTGTGATTTTCAATTCCTGTGAACCATAGGAGACTGGATTTTTGGAACCCGAGCTACATGGAGCATTTTTTTTTTAAATCGAAAATGATATTATTGAGTTTTCAAAAAATCTCGAAAAAAATCATAGACGTAGAGCGTCTCGAGATCTACAATCGTGCAAAATTTGACCTTAAAATTCGTTTCAGTTTGGTCTGTACAAAAAAGACAAATCTGATAAAATTACAAATTTTTGAAAATGTGTATTGTTCACTATCCAGATCCACTCATTTGTCTTTTTTTGTGCAACCCAAAATACAACGAATTTGGAGTAAAAAATTTACACGATTGTAGATCTTGATTATATCGACATCCGGGGTTTTGTTCTCATTTTTGGAAACTTAAAAATGTCAATTTCAAATTTTGTAAAAAAAGACACCATACAGCCCGGGCTCTAAAATAGGTTTTCGTGAACGAAAGGCCTTATCTCCTAAGTAAAACGCAAGTCTTCTCGTACCCGGTCTTCTAAGAAACGGGTGCAGCGGAAACTGGATCAACGCGTTGGTTGCTTCGTGTGTGTGGAGCAGTAACAAGCGCAGAGCAACATGTGTACTGTCTACTGTGACGACCGCGCCTACTGTTACCGTAGTTTGCTTCGCTTCTTGCCGATACAAGATGCTTAAGCGAGATGCATATGTACTGCACGAAGCTGGTCTGTAGTGAATGGATTGATCGACCTGGTGCCCATGTGTCGCATCCCGGGAACTGGGGGTTCCCGTGAAGTCTCCGTGCGTGGCGCACAGAAGGATAACTCCTCGACACAAGGATCTCACGAAACCCTCAAGACACCTTCCCAGGGCGGAATTGGGGTAGGTGTATCCGGGGCAACACAGGGGAACAAGCCATGTGCGAGTCTGCAAAGTAAAGTCGTGTCAGTGCAGTCCCCGTTTGGCTTGTTCCGGGCTAAAGGTGGTAGTTGGGGTACTCCCTTCAAAAAAGAAGCTCAAGACCAGGGGCAGAAAGGTCAGACCCTTGAGATAAAAGGAGGACCGGGTCAGGGGAGAGGAGGGATCTTGGAACACAAGCTAGCGAGGTAGATCAGATCCTTGTAGCCCGGATACGCATATCGCCACCATATATCCAGACAAGCAGGAGTTGGGTGTTACGCTTCCGAGCGGCCTGAACCTAGGTAAATTGCTTGTGTTTTTTACTTTCTGCATCGCTCGCTCGCTCGCCTAGATCCTCCTTGCGCCCCTCGCCGAATCTCTAAAAGGGGGTCTCGCGACCTCCGGTGTTCGTGACTTCGAGCACGACATCTGGCGCGCCAGGTAGGGGGCGCAAGTGATCCAGCGAGCTTTTCGTCGTCAAGTTCAAGAGCAAGCATGAACTCCAAGAAGGCCGAGGGTGAGTCCTCCGACTCCAGCGTTGAGGGAAGGCCGCCGTGCAGATGGATGCTTCCTTTCGGGGCCTACCACGAGGACGATGAGGATCACCACGAGTCTCCTTCCGGATGGCGCCGGGTGGACACCAGCGATCTCACTCATCTCGGAAGGCCTCGCTTAATGGCTGCCCGACCCGGAGGAGGTTGCGCCTCAGATCCTGGCTCGGGGGCTCGTCGGACACTGACGCTCAACGAGCCCGACCACGGGATGAAGCGCGCGCTGGAGAACGAGCACGAGGAAGTACAAGCACGCTGGGTTCGCGAGCTGGGAGGAACCAGTCAAGTTCGGGGTCCTTCGTCCCATCACGTCGGAAGGGTCACCCGGGTGGAGCTTGAGGAGGACGCGTGGAACTGTCCAGTTCATCGTCCCCGGGAGCCAGAGTTGAGGGGCACCGGGACCCGGCCATTCCCAGGCCGGGGGCTGATGAAGCGCACCCGTTCACGGGAAATCCGCCTCCACCTGGCGGGGAACCGGTCGACAGCTTCATCTCCTGCCTCATGCAGATTATCAAAACCGGCCAGCCGTTCCAGTTTGGGGACGCGCTGGCGCTGCTCCCTCCGTCCAGCGGCCAGGTGAAAGTGCATGTGTTGCCCCATGCGTGGTTTTGGTAATTAATGACAATCCTTATGGACTAATGTTTGCATTGAGATATTCTTATAGATCTTGTCCATAGGAAAGATGGGAGTTCATGTGTTGGACTCTAGAAGCTTATAAGATGACCAAGATCTTATTCAAAGGTTTATATGAAGAATGGTCATATGTAGAGTTGAGCATATTGCAAGTGTGTCTTGAAGAATAGAATACCGTGGATATTCATGCTCATCTTCAAGACATCATCATTGATCAAGAAAGAAGAAAATATACAAAGTTGATCAAGGCTAAGTGGAAAGGATGGATTCAAGTGATCAACACACAAAGCTACATGTTGTACCATGTGAGATCTTGTGATCTATTGGTATGGTAAGCAATCGTCTATATAGCTTTGTGAACTATCCCATATATATGTGTGTGGAGTATCTATGCGGGGTTAGGTATCTTCCCATGGGCGTGCATCAAAAGGAAGTTCCATCTAACCCATGGCGGATGACGTCAAGCGGTGGTCGTCATCAAGATAATGGCCAAGTGAAGATGTTCCTAAAAGTGGCTCTCCCATATTGTGTATGGGGGAGCATTTCACAAGACTTCACCAAGCGGAGCGCAATCAAGAAAGGTGATCCAACTTGAGGTGATCAAGATCGTCATCATCTAGCTCAAGTGGATTGCGCAAGGCAAAGGTATGACCTTGTTAGGGTTTCTATTTTACCGGTCTCATGGTGTTAGTGAGAGACCGGATTATAGGATAGATGCCACACTTTCAAGAGGGGCTCTCGAATGAGTAACTTGATCGTATCGTTCGGAGAGAGCTCAAACCTTTGCATTCTTGGCATCATCTTTCTTGGTTCTTATTGGCTTTTATCTTTGTGAGGTTTTGGTGCTTGTCGTGTTCGTCATGACAAGACCAAGTTCTTCGAAAACGGTTTTTGGTTTGAAAACTTGTTGCGTTCTCGGTGTTGGAAATACTACCGGTCCTCCTCGAGATAAGGTCCACACCTTCCATGTGTGGTATCTCCTCTATATTTTGTAGGCCTTCTCCTTGTCGCTACCTTTCCAACAAAATTGGTTTCACCTTTTTTGGAGCTTCCATGCAAAAGTTTTTGCCGTTTTGGTGTCCACCCTTTCTGCTGTTTTACCTGGCGGCGGTAGTACCGCTGGAACAAGCGGTAGTACCGCCAGCGGTACCGCCGCGGGTACCGCCGTTTCGGCATTCTGGCGCGTGTTCCGGTACCACCGGCGGTACCGCCGGCGGTACCAACCGGTACCGGGGACGTGGGTTCGGAGAAGCTTTGGTCAGTCGTTGACTGGTCAGGAGGCTGCGTTGTAGAACCCAGCGGTAGTACTGCCTATCCCAGCGGTACTACCGCTGGGCTCGAGAACTGCAGCCAACGGTTGGATTCGTGGGGAACCTTTTTAAGGGGTCTTCTTCCCCAATGGTTCCCCAACCTTTCTTGCAAGTTTTGCCCTCCATTGTTGACCTCCAAAAGCTTGCTTTCTCTCAATCCCTCCAATGATTCTTGCTCATTCTTGAGGGAAACAAGAGAGGAGATCTAGATTCACCACTCCACCAATCAATCTCTCCTCTAAGTGAGGGGAGCATATTGGATCTAGATCTTGGGATTCATTTGTTGTTTTCCTTGCTCCTCCTCCCATCTTCCTCCATAGCATTAGTTGCTTTGGTGGGATTTGAGAGTGAAGGGCTTTGAGCACTTCTTGTGTTCTTGCCATTGCATTAGGTGCATCGGTTTGAGTTCTCCACAGTGATACGTGGAGGTGAAGTTTGAGAAGCTTTACTCTTTGTGGATCTTGCATCTTGGGTTGCTTGTAACCCTAGGTGCCTTTGTGAGTCTTGGAGGGAGTCCGAGGCATTGTTGGGAGACTCCAACTCATTGTGGAGTTCCCCGACCTTTGTGTATTGGTTTGGTCAACGCCCTCAAGTCGACCTCATAGTGGAACGAGCGAATCCCTCGAGGGTGAAGCTCACGGAGAATAGAGTGAGCACATCCGTGCTATTGGAGCGCCTAGGTGGCTCCACACACCTCCAACGTAGACGTACTTCCTTTGGGAAGGAACTACGGGAAACATCTCCTCGTGTCCACATTGCGGTTACTTCTTTACCCAAACCATTTACTTATGCATTTACCTTTGTGATAGCCTTCGTGCTTGAAGTTATCTATCTTGCTATCACTTAGTGGTTATCTTTCTTAGCATAAGTTGTTGGTGCACATGGGTGAACCTAGCTTGTTTAGGTTTTGTGCTTGATAAATTAAACGCTAGTTTTATTCCGCATTAATTCAAGCCTAAACCGTAATTATTTTAAAACGCCTATTCACCCCCCCCCCCCTCTAGGCGACATCTTCGATCTTTCACCAGGCATCGGTGAAACAATCTGCCGGAGATGGGGAACCGTCCGAAGTTAATAAGTACCAGATCTGCTCGGGAAGATCGGAAAATCTCGACGCGCCCGGCTGATTGCGTGGATTACACGTTCGTTGGGAGACCCCAAGAGGAAGTTATGATGCAGTGTAGCAGCAGTTTTCCCTCAGTATGAAACCAAGGTTTAATCGAACCAGTAGGAGCAAGAAATCACTTCTGAATGTTGTCAGTGGCGCGTTGACGTGGAACCTCCACACAACATAATCAAACTACTTTGCCCAAACGAAAACAGTGAGGTTGTCAATCTCACCGGCTTGCTGAAAACAAAGGATTAAACGTATGGTGTGGAAAATAGTAGTAAATTGCAGAGAATGAAAAGGAACAGTGTTTGCAGTTGGTTGTATTATCAGTGTAAAAGAATGAACCGGGGTCCACAGTTCACTAGTGGTGTCTCTCCATAAAAGATAACTAACATGCTGGTTGAACAAATTACAGCTGGGCAATTGACAAAATATTGAGCGCATGACAATGCATATATATGACATGATGATTACTATGATATTCATGTGGGCATTACGACAAAATACATAAACCGTTATCCAACAGCGTCTATGACTAATAATCCACCGCCAGGTTGTCATACCGAGTTCTCCGTTGGTATTAAGTTGCAAGCAACGGATAATTGCATTAAGTAATGTGCGTAATGTAAACAAATGCATTAGACCTAACGGCGCACCCTTAAGCTAAGCATCGGTTATTTTATCCCTAGTGGCAACAGCACATCCACAATCTTAGAAGTTATTGTCACTCTCCCAGATTACCGGAGGCATGGACCCACTATCTAGCATAAATACTCACTCTTGGAGTTACAAGCATCTACTTGGCCAAAGCATCTACAAGAAACGGAAAGCATGCAAGATCATAAATAACATATAAGATAGATTGATAATCAACTTGACATAGTATTCAATATTCATCGGATCCCAGCAAACACAACATGTAGCATTACAATAAGATGATCTTGATCATGATAGGCAGCTCACAAGATCTAAACATGATAGCATAAAGTGGAGAGACAACCATCTAGCTACTGCCATGGACCCGTAGTCCAAGGATGAACTACTCACGCATCACTCCGGAGGCAGGCATGGTGACGTAGAGCCCTCCGGTGATGATTCCCCTCTCCGGCAGGGTGCCGGGAAGAGCTTCTGAACCCTGCCGAGCTAGGGTTGATGGCGGCGGCGTCTTTGGAACTTTTCGTGGATAATGGCTCGGGTATTTAGGCTTTTCGTGTCGGGAGGAATAAATAGGCGAATGGGCGGCGGCTGCGGAGCCACGAGGGCCCCACACCACCCCACGGCGCGGCAGGGGGGCCCGCGCGGCCCCATGGTGTGGGTGCCACGTGGCCCTCCTCCGTCTCTCCTCTGGACTCCGTCTTCGTGTTGGAAAAATAGGAGGTTCTGTCCAAGTTTCGTCCAATTCCGAGAATATTTCCAGACTAGCTTTTCTGGAATACAAAAACAGCAGAAAACAGGAACTGGCACTGTGGCATCTTGTTAATAGGTTAGTCCCAGAAAATACATAAAAATGCTATGAAGTGTATATAAAACATGTAACAATTGGTATAATATCAACATGGAACATCAGAAATTATAGATACGTTTGAGACGTATCACCGGCCTTGAGCAACCCCACGAGGCCCTGGTTGCCGCCAGAAAACTGCTTCGATCACCTCCAGAAGATGTGAAGGTTCTCAGAGCTCTCAAGCTTGGGTTAAGCATTTGTGTCGCCTGATGGATATTGTTATGTGTGAGGTGAGGGGCAACCAAAGCATGAGAAGCTCAGCGAAGGTGAAGGCATCTTTTCACTTCCCGGGAACATTGAGAACCAGTATGCGGTGAAAGTGGAAGATACAAATTCCAAAGAAGAGGTTGACTGTCTCGCTCTCATCCCTGAACTGAGAAGGGCGGTAAGGACAGGTCAACTCTTCCATGGGTTAACCAAAGCCTACAGCGGGAACTCCGACCCAGAAGATTTCCTGAAGGTGTTTGCGCGGGCCATCAGCCTTGTCGGAGGCAACGAGCTTATGATGGCCAACTACCTCCCGCTGGCCTTAAGCAGCCGTGCTGAATCATGGATGGAGAACCTTCCCCGAGGGTCAGTCGGATCGTGGACTGAGATGAAGATGCTGTTCCTGAATGCATTCCGCGACGGGATCAAGCGACCGTGCACATACTGTGACCTTTTCTGTTTGGCTGAGTGGCCTAGGGAGAGCCTAAGGGAATACGTCAAGCGTTTCCGGTCGGTTGCCGATCGGATCCCCAACGTCCGAAGCATGACCGTCCTCTCCTCCTTTCACACCAACATTGGTAACAACAAGATGAGGATCAAGCTTAGCTCTCATATCGTTGATACCGAGGAAGAGTTATGGCAGCTGGTTGACAAGTGCATTGAGAAGGAAGAACGCTACTACCCCGTGAGCCCTCCAGTGGCGAACCCTCTTCCCAGGGAATTGAGCATGTGAAGTACTTGATCAGGAAACCGTTCCCGGGAAGGCACCAAAGCAAGTCAGGGCAAGTTGTGACAGGTTGAGTTGGGTTGGTTTACTTTTCGTTCCTAGATTCTCTTTTAGCAGTATCAAGTTCCGTAAGCTCTAAGGTTTAGCCTTCGTATAAACTAGGTTGAAGCTTGTTTCGTATTCTCTAGTCTGGGTAACCGTGTTTGTTCAAGTGTTTCAGGAAAAGAGTGTGGTGCACCACAGGGCCCTCGATGATGATAAGGAATAAAGTTTATGTATCCGGGTCGCTCCCGTGAACCTTTCATGTGATGGTGGGTTTGGATCTGTTCCGCCACGTATGTTAAGCGGGAAGGGTCCGTCCCTCTGCAAGTGTGATAGTGGGTCTAGATCCGTTCCGCCACGAACGTTACACGTATGAGAAGCAGGAAGGGTCCGTCCCTCCGTACGTATGAGAAGCGGGAAGGGTCCGTCCCTCTGCGCGTATGATAAGCGGGAAGGGTCCGTCCCTCCACGCGTATGATAAGCGGGAAGGGTTCGTCCCTCCGCAGGTGTGATAGTGGGTCTGGATCCGTTCCGCCACGAACGTTACACGTATGAGAAGCGGGAAGGGTCCGTCCCTCCGCACGTATGATAAGCAGGAAGGGTCCGTCCCTCCGCAGGTGTGATAGTGGGCCTGGATCCGTTCCGCCACGGGTGTTACACGTATGAGAAGCGGGAAGGGTCCGTCCCTCCGCACGTATGTTAAGCGGGAAGGGTCCGTCCCCCGCAAATGAGGAAATGGGAACGAGTCCGTCCCCCCATACTTGTGGCATTGGCATCGGGTTTTACTATGCATAACGGTTTACTGACTCTAACGCTAATCGATCAATGTCATGAAATGCTTGTGTCTTATGAGCAGGTAACTCTAGTAGTCTCACCGGGAAGTCATGTCCTACCCAGATTGCTGGGAAAAGTAAAGGGAAAAGGTTATTATTCATGGGCGGTGTGGGACACAGTGATTACAAGTTGCGTACAAGACAGACAGACACTCAGGATTGTGGGTCTTCATCAACAGTTTCTTCCATTCTCATGAATTGGTGCACTAGCTGATCGACCACCGGAGATATCTTCTTCCCATCTGCAGCCTTAGCTTCCCCGTCGAGTTCCTTAAGGACATCTTCTACAGAAAAATTCGGGTCCAGAAGACGGACCACGGACAGAATCTCCGTCGTTACATCCCGAACCAAGGTCTTGCATTCTAGCTGGCGGTTGATATCAACCTCCTGAACAACCGTCCCGAGCTTGCTTGCCAAAGTCTTGACGAATTGCGCGTAATCCCCAATGACGAGCCTTCAGGACTTAGATCTTCACGGGAAACATGAATCCCAAGGAGCTCCATTTCCTCAGTCATCTTAACAGCAGCTCCATGAAACTCGCACAAATTAGGTGCGGAGTCCAAGTGTTGGTTTCCTCCCGATGGTTCAAAGTTTTCAATCACGGACAGTAGAGCAGTAACCTCTTCATCTAGGACTTTCACCCTCGACGAGGCCTCTCGTTCCCGGGAAAGAGCTGCTTCGCGGTCCTCATCAGCCTTGATCTTGGAAGTCTTGAGTTCCTGCAGCTCCTTCTGCAAAGCGGCAATCTCTTTGTCCTTGAATACGATTGCAGATTCTCGGGCAGCAATCTCGTCTCGGAGGTCTTGTTCCACGGTGGGAACTAGGACTGCCTCCTTTTCAGCCGAACTGGGGGCTGAGGACACCGGAGCCTGAGAACTTTGATTGACGCGTGCATTAAGGTTGTACGAGATACGTGATTAGCGCGAGCGTCTGCGCTACTGTTGCCAAGGCTATTGGGGTCGAGAATATGTAAGAGCGCATACCAGTCGAAGGAGAATCCTCCCGGGTAGAGTGAGTCGAGGCCCTAAGCACGTCAGGCCACTCTTCACCAGACCCAGAATTGCCACCCCTAGGCAGGTTGGAGTCATCTTCGGTTTCGGAGCTATCTGGGGTGACTACCTTGGGCGTTCTCTTGAGCTTCTTGCTGGTCTTACCTCTTAAGACCCTGCAAAAGAAAGATAAGATATCAGCTCTAAACGGACGCTCCCGGGAAAGGGTACCGTTTCTACGAGAAGTGAAATCTTGAGAAGATCAGCACCTTTTGCGTTTCTTTGCTTCGCCACGAGGGCCTGAAGTGGGGACCTCGCTCAAAGGAGGCAGTGGAAGGTCATCCTCTACTTCCCGGGACGCAGAGGGGGATGCTTGATCGGAACTCGAGTCGGCACCACCCCTGCGAGTTTCCTCTTAATCAGATTGCACGACCACCCTCTTCGAACTATGGCGGCGAGTAGGTCGAGCAACTTCCTCCTGGTGTACTTCATCAGTTCACGAGTTGGGTTCCTGATCCTCTGTCCCCCGGATTCCTACGAGACCGCAAGCCGGAACTAACTGAAGAAGCTGGGTCTTATTCTTCCGACGGTACAGAGGCACAACATTAACAGGAAGAGCACCGGACTTGCTGGAATGAAAGAACTTCTTGATCCATCTGGCTATCTTAGAAGAAGGCATATCTGCCTCCTGGAGGCGAACCCTGTCTGAACCCTCCCAGGAGTAATCCCAGATGAACTTGGCCTCTCCTGCAGTGGGGCCAAACGGTGCTGAAGGAAGTGGGCAGCCACCATCAAACCGGACAGTTTTCGATGCTTGAGCTCTTTGATGCGTTTGAACGCCTGTCCGAACTCCTCGTCACGGGGGCTGAACTCGTTCGAATTGGCAATATGAGAAGCTTTGGTGACAGGAATGACTAAACACCAATCTCTTCTCCAGTTATCCCATTTGCCACCCGTATCCATGTCAAGGTACTCCTCCGCCATGCCATCTCGAAGTTGAAACGTAACACTAGCGGAGATCGGCTCCTTCGGGGTAAGGCGAGGTGCATAACCCGTACGCATCCAAAACAGCATGAAAGAAAGGGGGAAACGGGGGCACGAGGCCCATGGCCAGGAAGAACCAGATGATGGGGATATAGTTCTCACCCGGAGACCCAAGCGCTGGGGCACTGACCTGCGTAGGACCTGAGCTGCAATGGTCACTGGCTACGACCGCTTGAACTCTGCGCAGATGCTCTTCGGTTCGGAACTTGCTGTCGAAGAGCGCATCCACCTTGTTTCGCGCGGCCATCCTCGCCTTCCAGGAGGGCTTCTCTGCCTGCTGCTCCTGAACCTCCTTCCGCTTAGGCGCCATGGTCCCGGAGAAGGGCGAAGCTTCGAGACCTTAGATGCGGAGAATGGATGAAGGAGGAAGAGGGAGATTCCCGGAAAGTGCTGGATCTAGATGTCGTTCTGGGGGTCAACTGGCGAAGGTCCCCAGGTGGTGGAAGGCCCACCACTCACCATAAAGAGCAACCAAGGCGCGGGACCCAATGGGATGGATGCCATACCGACCGAACCTTGGAGAAACCATTCAACCCACTAACTCCGCGAGAGACCCGTGAACAAAGAAGCATCCCGGTAACGGTACACGTGAGGCCACACAAATTGGGTATTGCCCCAACTCCTGTCGACTAGTTGAGGCAGTACCCGGGGACTACTGTCGCATCCCGGGAACTGGGGGTTCCCGTGAAGTCTCCGCGCGTGGCCCACAGAAGGATAACTCCTCGACACAAGGATCTCACGAAACCCTCAAGACACCTTCCCAGGGCGGAATTGGGGTAGGTGTATCCGGGGCAACACAGGGGAACAAGCCATGTGCGAGTCTGCAAAGTGAAGCCATGCCAGTGCAGTCCCAGTTTGGCATGTTCCGGTCTAAAGGTGGTAGTTGGGGTACTCCCTTCAAAAAAGAAGCTCGAGACCAAGGGCAGAAAGGTTAGACCATTGTGGCATCCCCTTGAGATAAAAGGAGGACCGGGTCAGGAGAGAGGAGGGATCTTGGAACACAAGCTAGCGAGGTAGATCAGATCGAGAGAGCACATTCTAGAGAGAGTGCCCGGGAACACATCCTTGTAGCCCGGATACGCATATCGCCACCATATATCCAGACAAGCAGGAGTAGGGTGTTACGCTTCCGAGCGGTGTTGGGGGAAAGATAACCCGGTAGGCCCAAGGACAGGGAAACTACGACCCGCCAGGAGGAAACACTGGCGAGGCCCACCAGATTATCATGGGCCGGGCTACATTGATGGATCGAGGAGTTTGTCGATAACCCGGTGTAAACAAGGGAGGTTCTAGAAGACCCGGAGGCGGTATACGAGACTTGGAGGCCGAGATAGATGAGCTAGACTTTGGTTAGGACTCCGAGTTCGGGCGTGACCCGGCCTTACCTTGTAATCGACCAGGAGACCCGGGTATCTATATAAACCGGCTCTTGGGTCATAGAATGGGACAGACTTTAGAGGTACAAGCTTTACAGCGAGAGAGAACCGTTGTAACCTAGACTCGGAACCCGCCGGTGTTGTTATCCGCCGGTGATCGAGATCGATATCAGAGTAAAGAAACACCAGGCTGGAAGTAGGTCTTTATCTCCAATGGAGAGGCTGAACCAGGATACATCCTTTTTCCCTAGTGAGCTAAACAATCTCCTGAACGCTACGACAGCCTTGCCTCAAATCTCAAGTTACCACCCGGTAACATCTGCCGTGACAATATCACGACAGTTGGCGCCCACCGTGGGGCGACCGTCAAAAAGCGTTATCATCACGGGAGAAGCTCTGCGAGGCATGCAGAACCTGGCCATCGGCCGGGTCATGATCAATCTACAAGGATAACACATCGTGGACTATTTCGGGTGGAGCCCGGAGTCAGATTCACTGGAGACCGGCTCAGTCGTCCCGATCGGGCGGATCAACGTGTTCGTGGGGATGATAGGTATATCGAAACCCGCCCTGCAATTTTCTGATTCTGTATCTGAAGCAGGAACCACCGTTCACTCGGATGGAGAGGAGCTAGTTGGGACGACGGAGATCGAGTCAGGAAACACCACGCCGGGAGCCGGGTCAGGAAAGCAGGCTTGGGCTCCATGTGGCCAGATCAATGATGATACAGAGTTGATCTTGGAATTGTTTGAGGACCGCTATGGATACGGGATAGAGGAGGAAGAGTACGAATCAGAGACGGGTCCGGTGCGCCGGGCCGCGGTCTACACCGCCCCAGCAATCAACATAGAACCGGTCCCAATAACAACTTTGGCGGTAGTAACCCAGCTAGGTCAAGCGGCGCCGGGTTTGGCGATCAGAGAAGCTACAGCGGCATACAGAAACACGTTTGGATTTTTGGCGAACAGGGCATCGGGTCAAGGAACATCAGCTTTACCTAACCCGCCCCCGCCGCGATACCTTAGTGACCTGCCAATTGCTCCAGCAGCAACAGCAAATCCTGTGACCCCAGCAGCGGCAGCAGCGCAAGTCAGGGCGACAGACCCTGCTCGCATCACTTACGAGCAGCAGATGGCATCGTTACAACGGCGTTTTGATCAGCAAGCGGCGCTGCAGCGGCAGTTGGACCAGCAGGACGAGTTTTTACGGCAAGCGGCAACAGCATTAGAAAATCGATCCAGAGAACAGCAACAGAGACAACAGAGTTTGATTGGCCGTGGTGGGTACATTAACCCGGCTAATCTATTCCAGACGCCGCAGGATCAGTTGATTGGAGGAGCACCTGCAGTTCAAGCTACAGGACAGGTGGCGGCTAACCCGCCGGCCCCAGCGCAAGCCGGGTCACCAGTTGTACCAAACGGAGGAGCCGGCAGAGATACTGGAGCTATGCCACCACCACAACCCAGATTTCACACGCCAGCGGGTCATTACAGTAACCCGGCTGACAACGTATATGCGGCTACAGTGGCACTAGATCGTATTCCATTGGGCGATTCACCTGCAGAGATAGAAGCAAGACGTGCCATTGACATGTTACGAACGGCCGTAGCCCAGCAAGCAAATTATCCACATCGGAAAAGCGCGTTACATTCAACATCTTTCACAGCCATCGTACCAGGAGTCGTCACGGCGAGTCACCAAGGCCAGCCGGGTTAGCAGCCGCAGGGCAGCAGGCTCCGGCGGGTCAGCAAAATCAAGCACCACAGCAACAACCGAGACAAGTGGCTCCAGCAGCATCAAGAGCTCAGGCCATAGTTGACAGCTCCAGGGCGAGGCGCGCAGCGAATTTACAACCCGCCGTGGCACCTGCCGGAGGAGCCGGAGAAATCCCACGGGCGGGTTCAGTATCTAATCAGCAAGTAGCAAGGGCAGGCCACATTGAAGTAGCATCATCAATGGCGGGTCCCAAGTGCCTCATCGATTCCATCAGATCAGAGCCATATCCAGATAAGTTCAAAGAACCAGTAAAATTTCAAATTATGATCCTAGCATAGATCCTGAGACATGGATAAATAGTTATGAGATGGCTATGAGTATTCGTAATGCATCTGAAAATATTTGTGCAAGTTTATGTATCTAATGATGAGTGAAGGTGCAGCGAAGTTGTGGTTCAACACTATACCAGAGAAATCCATCAGTTCCTGGAGTCAGCTAGGGCGGCTTTCATCAAGAACTTCCATGGGACGTGCAAGAGGTTATACACAATTGAGGACCTGGATCGGTGTACAGAGAAGGGCGAGTCAGCACGCAATTGGATGCGCCGGATTACAGAGATCCTCCACTCTCCACCAATATTTTGCCAACCAGTGCGATGTCAACATTGGAGAAGAATTGCAGATATGACCCGGTTGTTCAGAAAATGAGTCGCATGAGGAACAGCCCAGGAGCAAATGATATAACCATGGGAGAGGTGTTGGACGCAGCCAACAAGCATGCTTACACAGATAAAACCAAGGATGAAACTGAGGAAGACAAAGGAAAGGGTAATGTGAACAATGGAGGAAGAAACAACAACAACAACAACAACAACTATCACAAGAGGCCACACGCAGAGGACAACTCAGATCTAGTTGCAAACGCAAATACCGGGTCAGCGAGACCCAGAACAGATGGAAATTTCAGAGGAAACAACTACAATGGAGGTAACAACAACCGTGGGCCACCGCGTCCCCCGGGTCACTTTGATCCGATGAAGATGCCGTGCCCGTCACAGTCGCGATGGCAGACCCGCCAATCACTCCTTGGAGCAGTGCGTGGATCTGCAGAGATGGAAGAATATGGAAATCCAGAGGGTAATGCGCGGCGCAGGAAACGGTGGAGGACCCGGCCGCGGAGGTAACCCGGCTAATGGTCCCGCGCCAATGCTAATCCAGAAGCCGGCAACCCTGACAACAATCAGAACAGAGAAAATCAAGGGGGTTATCAGGAAAACCCGAAGCGACTTGGCGGGTATCACGTTCATACGCTCAATACATCAAAGAGAGAGAAAAAGTTGGTTCAGCGTGCAGTTAACACGGTTTCAGCGGCAGTACCGAAATATTTGAAGTACTCAGAAGTTCCAGTAACATGGAGTAGAGAGGATCACCCGCCCATCGTTGAAACACCGGGTCTCCTTGCCTTGGTGGTTGCACCTCAGGTGGCGGGTTACGTTCTGAACAAAGTTTTGATGGATGGAGGCAGTGCTATCAACATCTTGTACTACGAGACGTTCTTGCGTATGAATCTCAAAAAGTCACAGTTGCAGCCAACCAATACCGTATTTCATGGAATAGTACCTGGGAAATCACATAGCCCGGAGGGAAAAATAACACTTGATGTTGCGTTTGGCGAGTCCAAGCACAAGTTTCGTATGGAGAAAATTACATTTGAGGTTGTGAAGTTGGAGAGCCCATATCACGCTCTCTTGGAAGACCGCCTTTGCCAAATTCATGGCCAGGCCCTGTTACGTGTATCTACAGTTGAAAATCCCAAGTTCAAATGGAGTTATCACTATTCATGGAAGCCGGGAGATGGCGGCTCAGTGTGACAATGGCGATGCAGCTTTGGCAGAACGAGCATGTGCAGAGGAGGAGCTGCGGTACTACAAGTCTCAGGTAGACCCGGCTGATAGAACCGTGTTACAGAGAACCACGGCTGAAGAGAAAGAAAAGTTCAAACCCGCCCAAGATACCAAGATGGTTGATTTCACACCCGGCGATTCTTCCAAGCAGTTCGCCGTGGGGTCCAATTTATCTGACAAATAGGAAAGCGCGCTCATCGAGTTCATCCGTGAGAACAGGGACGTTTTTGCATGGACACCTAGTGACATGCCTGGCGTACCTGCCGAACTCGCTGAGCACAAGTTACATGTTAACCCGGGCACAAAACCCGTCAAGCAAGGTTTGCGCAGATTGAATGAAGAGGAGAAAAATTGTGGGAAAAGAGGTAGCCCGGCTCTTGGCCGCGGGCTTTATCATGGAGGTTTTCCACCCCAAGTGGTTGGCTAACCCGGTACTTGTGTTGAAGAAAAATAATGATGGCGGATGTGCATAGACTACACCAGTTTGAATAAGGTTTGTCCCAAAGATCCTTTTGCATTACCTCGTATTGATCAGATTATAGATGCAGTTGCAGGCAGCGAGCTCTTGTGTTTTTTGGATGCATATTCGGGTTACAATCAGATCAAGCTCAATGAGGAGATTGGGAAAAGACAGCTTTCATAACCCCTTTGGGGCGTATTGTTACAAAAATATGACCTTTGGGTTGAAGAACGCAGGGGCGACTTACCAGAGGTGCATCCAGAATTGTTTTGAAGCAGATTGGCCGCAACGTGCATGCTTATGTTGATGATGTAGTAATCAAGTCAGAGAAAGCCGGGTCACTCATTGATGACCTGAAGGAAACTTTTGCTAATCTGAGGAAGTACAAGATGAAGCTCAATCCCACCAAGTGTGTGTTTGGAGTTCCAGCGGGGATGCTGCTCGGTTACATTGTGTCACAGCGTGGAATCGAGGCTAACCCGGCAAAAATCAAAGCTATACAGAGTTTGAAGAAGCCAGAAGAGCTGGCTGATGTTCAGAAGCTTACGGGATGCATTGCAGCCCTAAGCCGGTTTATTTCGAGGTTAGGAGAGAAAGCAATACCACTTTACCGGCTCTTGAAAAAATCAGACAAGTTCGTGTGGGACAAAGAAGCGGATGATGCTTTTGAGTTGTTGAAGCAAACACTGGCAGAGGCGCCAATCTTGGCGGCTCCTGCTCCAAAGGAACCTTTGTTGTTATACATTACAGCAGGACCACGCGCAGTGAGTGCCGTGGTGGTAGTAGAAAGAAAAGAGGAAGGAAAAGAACACCCGGTCCAGAGGCCGGTTTACTATGTTAGTGAAGTGCTCTCAGAAACCAAGCAGAGGTATCCACATTGGCAGAAACTTGTTTTCGGCGTTTTTATGGCGACCCGGAAATTGAAGCATTATTTCTTGGAGCACCCGTTCAGAGTTGTTAGTTCAATCCCGCTAGCAGAAATTATCAGAAACTCAGATGCAACGGGACGGATCGCCAAGTGGGCAATAGAGATGGGTGATTATCACATCAGTTATGAGCCACACAATGCTATCAAGTCTCAGGCCTTGGTAGATTTTGTTAATGATTGGACAGAGTTAAACATGCCACAGCAAACACCCAGCACCAAAAACTGGGTCATGCATTTTGACGGGTCAAAGCAACTCGAAGGATCAGGAGCCGGCGTGGTGCTTACATCACCAAGAGGTGAAAAGTTGAGCTATGTTTTGCAAATTCACTTTGATTGCTCCAATAATGTGGCAGAGTATGAGGCCCTACTTCACGGGTTACGTATGGCAAAGGAGATGAACATCAAGCGCATTCATTGTTTTGGAGACTCGGACCTCGTTTCCCAGCAGGTGTCTGGAACTTGGGACCGAAAAGATGCAAATATGGCGGCTTACAGAAGAGAAGTAGACAAGGTAGGGGTTCTTTTCTGGCTATCAGGTGGATCACATCGATCGCAGGAAAAATGAGGCAGCAGATGCTTTGTCAAGACTCGGCTCACGCAGAGAGCCGGTTCCACCAAACGTTTTCTTGGATGAGCTATGGAACCCATCAGTCAAAATAGAACAGAAGAATCTGGGATGCCCGGATCAAGTTTCAGATTTAGTTGCTCATGTGCATGAAAGACCAGAGTGGACTGAGCCATACATTGCTTATCTCCTGAGGCGAGTTACCAGCGCAAGAAATCATAGCCCGGCAAATTGTGCGCCGGGCCAAGTCATACGTGGTTGTTGGCACAGAGCTGTTTAAGAGAAGTCCTTCAGGGGTGTTCCAACGTTGTGTTTCCCCTGAGGAGGGACAGAAAATTCTCAGAGAGATACATGAGGGAGACTGTGGTCATCACGCTTCGACCCGGTCTTTGGTAGCAAAAGCTTTCAGACACGGATTTTTCTGGTTAACCGCCCTGGCAGACGCGGAATATTTGGTCCAGAGATGTGATGGATGTCAAAGATATGCCAGGCAAGCTCATGTGCCGGCTCAGGAGTTAAGAACAATACCAATCACATGGCCTTTTGCAGTATGGGGTCTTGATATGGTGGGTCCCTTTCAGATGTCTCCATGTAAGAAAACACACCTCTTAGTCGCCATAGATAAATTCACCAAGTGGGTTGAGGTTATGCCAGTTACAAATTGCGAGGCAATCACAGTGGTGAAATTCTTGGAGCGGATCATATACCGCTTTGGCTATCCACATAGTATCATCACAGATAATGGGACAAACATGTCCCTTGGCGAGACAGAATATTTTGTGCAGAAAGGGATACGCTTGGATGTTGCATCAGTTTCTCACCCACAAGCCAATGGTCAAGTAGAGAGAGCAAACCAAGAATTGCTCCGTGGTTTGAAGCCAAGACTCCGGGTTCCATGTAAGAGAGCAGGGAGCTTGGGTAGAAGAACTGCCATCAGTTGTGTGGGGTATCAATACCACACCAAACAGATCAACCAGCAGACACCGTTTTTCTGGTGTATGGAGCAGAAGCTGTTTTACCAAGCGATATCATACATGACTCGCCACGGGGCGGCTTACGTTGAAGTTGAGAACGAGCAAACCCGGCAAGATGCAGTTGATCTGTTAGAAGAAGAAAGGGAACGAGTCCTGGAGAGGTCAGCAATTTATCAGCAAGATTTGCGGCGCTATCACGCTCGCCGGGTCAGAACGAGAACTTTTCAAGAGGGCGACCTAGTTTTGCGATTGACACAATCACAGGCTGGGATGCACAAGCTGTCACCTCCATGGGAAGGACCTTTTATCATAAGCCGGAAATTGCACAACGGGTCATATTACTTGGTTGATGCTAGAGAGAAAAGTGACTGGGTGAACGATACTGATCACAGCACCAAAGCATTGGAGGAAAGGAAGAGGCCGTGGAACATAGCCAGCTTCGTCCTTACTACACTTAGTATCAGAATTGAGTTCACAAAGATGTAACACACGATGTAAAAAGACAGCAGGTTTCAGACGCACTCTTTTCCTTACCAGGGTACCTAAGGGGCTGGAAGGTTTTTAATGAGGCGGCTTGCTGATCTAATATATGAATAAAGATATATGTGCCCAAAGAATCACCTTTTTATGCATTTACTTTACAGTTTTTACTTATTTCTGTTCAATTTCATCGTATTTATAACAATGAGCCGGAAACTCCTGAAAGAGGAGACCCGCCATTGTATTACTCATAACAATGAGCCGGAAACTCCTGAAAGAGGAGACCCGCCATTGCATTATCCTACTGAGAACAATGAGCCGGAAACTCTAAAGAAAAGAGACCCGCCATTGCATATTTTGGTCTTAGGGGCTGCTCGCTTCATGAAAGCACAGCTTCAAACCTAATGACCCGGCCATGATGCCACTTTGGTCATGGGGGCTGATTATCTTTAAGGTACAGCTGCAATCCCATAACCCGGCTAATTTTTAAGCCATTATTTTCTTGTTATCTTACTTAAGCTTGATGTGACTCGCGATTATATGGCCTGTTTGTTCTCCTGTAATTTCAATCAGTTATGATGCCCATGGGGACTTAACTGACACTGTTTTTACAGAGTGAGATGCAACAGTGAGAATCCATGCGAAAGCCGGCTTACAGTTAAAGATAAACAAAAGGGTCATCTAAACCATTGAATTTTGCAGAGCTAACACATAAGAATTTTTTGTTACATCTCATGCAAATTCACAAGGTGTACAGGCACACCATCAAAAGAATATTGTATCAGGCATAAGTTATTACATAAACGCCACAAGGGCCAAATAAGACATTGTTTTTTATGCAGAAATTAATCTGCAGGAGAAAAGTTCACTGTTCAGGAACTGGTGTAGAAGCAGGAGCCTTTGCCGGGTCATCAACTGTTGGCTCTGTGGAAGGAACAGCGGCCGGCTCCGTCTCAGGAACAGAACTTGTGGTTTCTTCTGTTTGGCTCGCCGGGTTTCCTTTGGAAGCTTCTGCCGGGTCAGTCACCACTTCAGTTGATTTCTGAGTCTTGGGGGCTTCCTTTGATTTGGCCTTGCTAGAACCTTCCCCAGTACTTGCTATACTTGGCTTAGACTGCCAGCAGATTGCGCTCAGCTTATACCCAACAATATCATTATCATCCACACTTGGACGGCTGGGAGGGGGCATAGCTGGTGTCCCTGACCCGGCAACAGCAGAAGCAGCCACTTGCTCGGTAGTTTTGGAGGAACCACAATTGCTGGCTCCGGCTCTGGGGATAAGACCTGCCGGGCCTTCTTGTCAAAGCCATTTGAAAATGTCTAACCTGAGGCCTTCAGCAATCGTTGTGGCAGGATACCTGATCATCTTGTCAATCTGGGCAAAAGATTTGTCATCAAAGCGCGAGCCATCCAAGTTGAATTCTGGGAATCCTTTGGCAAGTTTGGCCGGGTCAATGTCTGGATAATGAGATTTGGCCAATGCAAGAGTGCGCATGGCACCCTTGCGACAGCAAGATATCTTCCAGCGGGCAAACCATTCAGGGATGGTAGAGAGATGGCTCAGAAAGTTCTTCAGTGATTTGGGCGGCTCATCTGTTCCACGGGCTGCAGCAATTGCTCGCCCGGCTCCATAGTACAGCTGCCGCACCAAGGCCATTACACTCTGTATTTGCGTTTCAGAGCTTGCCAAGTTCAGATGATTCCGGGTCCCTGCAAAATATTTAACAAGGTTATTCATGAGTATGATAAAAAAGTATAGAGATTCAAGCAAGAGAAAAGATAAAAGAAGCATACCCCAGATTGCTTTGACAAGATCACCAAGTAGGTCAGTGAAAGACTTGAGGGCTTTCTCTGCCTCAGCTAATTTTTTCTCGGCAGACTCCAGCCGGGTCTTCCAAGATTCTTCATGCTTCTCCACTTCCTTCTTCAGAGATAAATTTTCTTCTGTTGCGTTGGATAGGGAGGCTTCCAGTTCCTTGAGCTTTTTCTCCATTTCAGATTTTAGCCGGGTCTCACTGGCAAGTTGCTCGGTGAGCCGGCTAATTTCTTCAGCAGCGTGAGAGGCATTTTGCTGTTACAGAGATGAATAACAAAGTTATTAGCACCCAAGTTACTGATATAGATGCAATCTAGACTTGGGGGCTGCAAATAGTAAAGAGGTAAAAGTGGAAAAGAATTTTAGTCCCGAGTTGCTGCAGGCATACAACCCGGCACTTAGGGGCTACTCAGTTGAAGATTTTTTGACAAGTGAAAATTTAAAGCAAAAGGTGATATTTTAGTCCCAGGTTGCTGCAGGCATACAACCCGGCACTTAGGGGCTACTCAGTGGAAAGTTTAAAGTCTACAATACAAAGTATTTAGTCCCAGGTTGCTGCAGGCTTGCAACCCGGCACTTGAGGGCTACAGTTTGAAGTTTAAACAGCTACAGTTTGAAGTTATATACAATGTGTTGTGAAGTATTTTTTGGCTATGTTATTTTAGAACAAGCACCAAGCTCATCAACAAGTGATAAACTTAGAGCTTGGGGGCTACTGCATAAGTATATTCAAAGAAGTAAGAGAAATTACCTCATGGCGTTTTGGATGGTGGAGACGAAGCTGTCCTCAATGCCCCGGTGTTGTGAAACCCGGGAAAGATATTCAGAGAGCAGAGCAGGAAGTTCCAGGCTATCCAAAGCCGGCATCCCAGAATAAATAACCGGGTCTTTACCACGGTTTCCAGCTTCAGCTTCACCTCCGGCTCCACAATCTTGGCAATGGTAGTGGAGGGCCCATCTTGGACAACTTTTCGTGATCCCAACACTTGCACTTCTTCAGTGTCATTGGTGGCAGTGTTGGGAGTTGGTAGCAGACTTGGCCGGCGATGCCGGGTTATTGGTTTGATAGCAGGGCTTGGAGGAGTTGGTGCCTGGGGCTCCATTTCCATTGCTGCCGGCTCAGAAATAATTGGACCTTGAGCCGGAGCCTCTTGAACAACAGGCTCGCTCAAGGCCGGGTCAGAAGAGGGAGGCGGCTCCAATAGCGTCGCCCTGGCACTGTACAAAGCAAATTTATGAGAAAAGTGATTCAAGAAAAAGTAGTAAAAAGTATATGTACAAGAAGAGAAAAAAGCATACCCAATGTTGATCTGGATGTCATCAGGCAGGTGCGCCACGCTCTCATCTGAAGAAGCTGACAAGATTGGGACTTAGAGACCCGGATTTTGCCAGCAAAACTAGACGAGGATTTGGAGGCACCAATCGTGGAGACAGCTTTACGAAGTGAAGTGTTGTAGGGGATACCTCCACTAAGGGAATCACAGGTCGAGGTAGACCGGGTCTTCCTCTTCTTGTTGGCCTCTTCCTCTTGTTCCTGTGGTTGCTCTTCAGGTTGAGATTTGTTCATCACATAATTATAGAAGCGAGAGTGTGGCACCTTTGCAATTGCGGCACGAGTTCTTTTGGAACTCGGAGGTTGAGCAGGAGGAGGTTGAGCAGCTTGCTGACCCGGCATTTCAACAGTATCCGGGTCATCTTGTCCTGAGAGAGAAATTGGCGAGTTATCAGTAGAAGGGTTCATTTGAACCGGGTCATTGTCAATCAGTTCAATGAAGAGCCGGCCAAGAGAATCTAGCTCACCATCATCTTCATTATCTTTGTCAGTCTCTGTTTCCTCATCGTCAGAAGAGGAAATAGAGGTGTAATCTGCAGACCACCATGCTTGGTCCTAATCAAGGAAAAAGTAGAGTTAAGAATTATAGACAAGTGGTTAGTTGCTTTGAAACAAAAAGGTGAAGACAGAAAATTACTGAAGGCGGCAGGTTCTTGGCACTAAAAGGGGCAAGCCCGGTCAGTGCAATCTTTTCCTTGGTCTCGCCAAGAAGTTGCTTGGCGTTCTTCACCAGTTGATCATCAGTGAGCGTGATCTCAGAATATCGCATTTATCAGTTGGCTCACCAGTGTATCATGAAAAGCCGGGTCCTGATGGAGAGTGGCTGGATAAACCAACCAATCCAGCACTTGACGAGGTCAGTCCCAGCCAAGCCGTGGGCAAGCAGAGCTTTAGCCCGGCGAACCAGGCCCTCAACTTCGATCCGGGCAGCAGCATCAGTAGCCCGGCTATTCATCTTGGCGTTGTATTTTAATGGAGAGTTCCGGAAGGCCGGGTAACGAGCCTCGTCCTTCAAAGGAGAGGTGTCCTTGCAGTAGAAGTATGTGTTTTGCCATCCTTTGGGATGGCTGGCTAAAAGAAGAGCCGGGAAGAAAGTGCAGGCATCCTTCCGGTTGGATAGAAACCCCCCCCCCCGTATGGCCCTAGGGCTTGGTTTTTGCGGTTCTGGGGGTTGCAGTAAAAATTTCTAGGAACAAAGCAAGCTGGGAGGAACTTGGAGGTAGTCTTCACAAAAAACTACGAAGTTGCTGATATTAAGGAGAGAATTGGGCGCTATGTCTAAGGAGTGAGACCGTAATATGACATAACCCGGCGAAAAAATAGAGAACCCGGCGGACGAAGCCCCGGGTTACGTGATCAAGAAGTACCACTATCTCATCTTCTTTTGGCTTGGGGCGGATCTCCTCACCCGCCGCGAGCCATTGGATCTCTTCCTTGGGCGGAAGCTCACCATAGCCCACGTATTTTTGAAGGGTAACTTCTGTCACGGTGGACTTCGTCCAGTTCACCGGCGCCGGATTTGTAGGCGCGGCGGAGCTAGATGCGCCGCCGGCCGATTTCTTCGTTCCCCTCGCCGTCGTATTCTTCGCATTGGGTTTCCCCATTGTTAAGAGCTCGAAGAAGCTGAAAAGGCCGGATTCAATGAGTACAGATTTAGATCAAGAAAGATATGGAAATGAGCAAAAAAGCGGTGCGGAGTACAGATGAATAAGATCTACTCTAAAAGGAGGAGTGGTTGTACCTTGTTTGAAGAGATGCGGATGGATTGAGCTTCGGATGCTCAAGAACTTGCATTCTAGGGTTCTTGAGCTCTGTGACTAGAGGTTGAAGATGAAGTGGCGGCTGGATGGGAAAAGTGAGGCCATTTACCCTGGGTCCCGCTATTTATAACCGTGGTCAGAGTTGACCTAGGAGTAAAATGGTAAAAAGAAGAGAGACGAGATAAGATAAGATAAGATAAGATAAGGAATGTTGACCGATCGAGATTCAGTGGAGAATATTCTCTGACAAGTTTGACCAATGTTCTAGAAAGTGTGAAACCGGGTTATGAAAGAAACTATGAGCAAAAGTCAGTCAAAGAAAAAAGAAGCAATGTAACCCGGGATATTATTTTGTTAACCAGTTTTTTATTTCAGGAGGATAATCTAAACTACAGGGATGGCGGCTCTTTTCCAAAAGCTATGGTCATAGGTTGAAGAAGCGCGCCAACTTGGAGTTCAAATCATCCTAGGGGCTACTGCTGGGGGAAAGATAACCCGGTAGGCCCAAGGACAGGGAAACTACGACCCGCCAGGAGGAAAGATTGGCGAGGCCCACCAGATCATCATGGGCCGGGCTACATTGATGGACCGAGGAGTTTGTCGGTAACCCGGTGTAAACAAGGGAGGTTCTAGAAGACCCGGAGGCGGTATGCGAGACTTGGAGGCCAAGATAGATGAGCTAGACTTTGGTTAGGACTCCGAGTTCGGGCGTGACCCGGCCTTACCTTGTAATCGACCAGGAGACCCGGGTATCTATATAAACCGGCTCCTGGGTCATAGAACGGGATAGACTTTAGAGGTACAAGCTTTACAGCGAGAGAGAACCCTTGTAACCTAGACTCGGAACCCGCCGGTGTTGTTATCCGCCGGGTGATCGAGATCGATATCAGAGTAAAGAAACACCAGGCTGGAACTAGCTAAACAATCTCCTGAACGCTACGACAGCCTTGCCGTAAATCTCAAGTTACCACCCGGTAACATCTGCCGTGACAATACCACGACAAGCGGCCTGAACCTGGGTAAACTGCTTGTGTGTTTTACTTTCCGCATCGCTCGCTCGCTCGCCTAGATCCTCCTTGCGCCCCTCGCCGAATCTCTAAAAGGGGGTCTCGCGACCTCCGGTTTTCGTGACTTCGAGCACGACACCATGTACAAAGCTGGCTCGATTGAACAAGAAGCCCTGGTCCATCTTTACCAGAAATTCACTTCTGTCTCCCGAGTTCATATGTTTCTGATATATTAAACGAAATTTAAAAGATAGTAAAATATTTTAAACAATTTTGAAAAAAATTGGAGGCGAACACATACCAATGTCCGACCTACGTGCCAAGTCTCGTGGCGAAATGATATTCGGTTGCCCTATGCAAAAAAGACAAAGTAGTGGTCGAAATGCAAATTAAAAAACATACATTTTGGATCACTGTTTTTTATTTTTTTCACAGAGCACCACACATGAAATTTCATCATGGAACTTGGCACGTATTTAAAAAACATGTTTGTGCTCGGGAGCCAAAACACTTCCAATCTTTATTACTTACTCCCTCCGTCTCAAAATATAAAACTTTGTGCATGTTGTGTCCAAATGCACCTAGACATGTTTTAGTGCAAGATTCAATCATGAATTTTGCACTAAAATATGTTTAGGTGCATTTGGACACAACATGCACAAAGTCTTATATTTTGATACAGAGAGAGTACTATATTAGCACTGCACCCGGCACAAGCTAGAAATCACGTATGCATGCTTCTACAGCTGAAGAACTAAAGAAGCAGGCATACGTGATTTCTAGCTATAACTGACGGGGGTATCCTACAACTGACGGTGCTAGTACATGTATATGTAACATACATCTAGGGAATTTTTCGAAATTTTGGTAATTTACTGAAATATAAATCTATTGAAATTTTCAGACTATATCTAGACCAAATTCAAACTAAATCCAAATTTCCATGAAATAGGACCTTGACCGCGCCTTTGCGTGACAAAATTTGTATATTGCTATGTTTATGCGTCATAAATTAGTTTATTATTAGTCTATTTGGGAAAAAAAATCAAACATTAGTGAAAGCATGTAGCCTAAATGCACCATACACACACTTATTTGGTTAATTCATAGTCACATAGCCGAACACAAATATCTTCTGACATAGTTAATAGATTTAATTTAAAAACATTTTCCTTGGTTATAGTAGTTTGTTGGTAAGGATCCGTATATGAAAAAGTAAATAATCTGCTGCATTATGGTTAGTACATTTCTCATTGTGCAAAAATACGAAGTTACATACTAATTTAGCTTTCACTCTCCATCTTCTGATCATTCGCCGGTGTCTGTCTTTCGATCAAAAATAAAATCTAAACACTAATGGTTGGCTTCTACCTACATATTTTGTTATCTTCTTACATGGAAGCTTGTGCTTAGACAATCTCCGCCGGCGCCCCGTAAATATGTGCGGCACCACACAAATGGTGTCCGTTTTGGGGATGTTAGACACATGTCTGGCACTATGGTGTGTGCTGCCCCAATGGCACTCCCCAAACCAAATAAAAAAACAGAGATTGCATAGCAAAGGTCATCTCATTCTAAATTTTGGGATACAAAGTATTACGAAATTCCTAACCCTTTGCAGCGCCTCGTCGGATGCAGGGTCAGTCAAAAAGTTGCCGATGTCAGCCTTGACGGCATGAGACACAGATTGACGATGGGCCGCTTCTACGCGGCCTCGAGGACGCCCCGGACGGTGTGGCCAGGCTTGATACGTCCAAACATATCTATAATTTTTTATCGATGTAGGCTATTATTATATCATAACATGATTTATATCATTTTATTGCATTTTTATTGGACTAAACTATTAACCCAGTGCCAAGTGTCAGTTGTTGTTTTCTGCCCATTTTTGCATCGCATGTATCGCTCTAAAAAATATCGGAAACAATTCGTTGAAAATATAAAATGTACTAACTTTTTGAGATGGTCACAGAGCAAAAAGGCCCGACACAAGCAGGTGGGGCATCCGGTCGGCGCACTCAGGGGTGATGCGCCAGGTGGCCAAGCGGGCCCCCTGGCCGACCTCTCATGATGCCATTCGGACTACACATATACTCCTAGAAAATCAAATCCCTGAGGAGGAGGAGGAGGAGGAGGAGGAGGAGGTGCCACGCGAAAATAATCTACACAGCCCGAATACGACCAGGAGACCTGCTCCGGTATTCTGTCGGAGGGCTTATCACCGACGAGGGCATCTACACCACCACTGCCCTCCATGATGATGCGTGAATAGTTCATTCTCGGACTAAGGGTCCATAGCAGTAGCTAGATGGTTATCTCTCCTCCATGTTCTTCAATAGAAAAGTCTCGTGAGCTGCCTAACATGATCGAGATTCATGTGTTTGATGTGACATGATGAATTGTGAAGTTATGATTAGATTGTGCATGTTATCATATTACTGATATTTATCTGATGAATTGCTTAGTTGATGATATTATATGCTCTTCGATTTATGGGTACACTCTGGTCAAGTTTATGTTTAAATCTACAGACTACAATAGGGACTTAGTCTTTGATAGTGGGTTCAACCATGCTTTTCTCAGTGCTCGAGTGACGGAAACAAACAAGTAGAGGTATTGTGTTGTTACCACTAAGGGAAAACATCGGTGTTTATGTCCTTGTGTGATGATAATAAATATTGGTTACATCATGTATAATGGTTAATGCAATACTCTGTTGTTTATCAACTTAATTTCTAAGGAGGCAAGCATGGAAGCGCTCTCGAAGTGGACTATTTAGGTATATATGTTGTCTGGTGGTGGTCTATATATGTTTTACATGATTCTTACATGAATAATGCCATGAACATTCACATATCATAGTTGTCTATTTACAATGTCATATATTGTCCAGCTGTAATTTGTTTACCCAACAGTGTTATATTTTATGGAGAGATATCTCTAATGATGCTATGGACCCTGGTCCATCTTTTTACATCGTTTACAACCAAGTTTATTTACTTTCCACCATCATTAGCTTGCTGGTCCGTTTTTTACTTTTATTGTTATTCATCGCTATCTTCAACCCTATACGTTTAATACTTGTTTTCGGCAAGATGGGAAGCTACCTTCCTGGATGTTGGGGATAAGAGAGTTATGTGTCTTGTGTGCAGGTACCATCAACTTTGCTAAGATTATTGCACTCCTACTGGTTCGATAACCTTGGTTCTCAATCGAGGGAAATTCTTGTTACCGTTTTACATCATCCCTTCTACTTGGAGTTTCCCAACATCATTCGGGCTCAGACCTGAACCGCGTCCGCTCGGCGAGGTTGTTGTCTAGGGGTGGATACTCGCCGTTGAAGTGGTTGAGCGCCACCTCTCGCTTCTCGTGGAAGAATATGTGACAGTATGGCTCTCGGTATGGTACAGCGGGTTCATAAACAGTCGGATCTTCTTCTCGCGGTGGTAGATCACGCATTTAAATTGAAAGCTGACTTTGGGGAATGGCACCACAGACACTCCGTCCAAACCGATGGCAAAACCTTTCGGCAATTTTGTCATCGATAGCGCGAGGATGTTGTGTTCGGCGAACTATTTGGCCTCATGCCAGGAGAGCCACCTCCTATTCACATCCATGACGGCGGTGGTTCGCGTGTGTGGTCGAAGACGGAAGGGATTGGGAAAGAGTTTGGGAAGCGAGCAAGATGAAGGCGAGCAACCATGGAAGCAGGCCTTCTTATACACCGCCAGGGTAGGCCGAGGGGAAGGCAAGACATGCCGTCGGGTCATGTCGTGTGGTGCCGCCGTTGATATGTGATGTGTGGGGAAAGCAAAGCACGCCGTTGGGTCACATCGCCAAGGGAACAACCCGACGGGGTGGTCGCCATTACACCTGTACCGGCCTCCTGTGTGTCCCAATTAATCGCGGCTGACCGACCGCGAGTCTATGACATGAGAGCCCCGCGTGTCGGATGACTTGTCCGGGCGTTGTCCGGCGCTCCCGAGCAGGTCTCCAAATTCGGGTGGGTGACGGACATAAATTGGGTCACCCTGACAGTTTGGGGGGTGCCGCTGGTGCCATTTCGATTCGGACCTCAGTGGGCTGTTGTGGTGCTCTGATGGGTACCGGTGAAAATTCTCATAGCAAGTCAACAACAACAAGCCACTTTTTTTAAGGGTATAAGAAGGCACATAGGAGAAATACCGGTTGATAGGAATTTTTCCGCTTAAGGGCTTGTTTGGTAACTGCAATCCCGGGGGGATCCCGGCCTTTTTCCGGGGAGAATTTTCCCCTAGTCCGGAGGTCGGGAATATAATCCCGAGGTTTTACACGTCGTTCTTCAGATTTCCGACCGGGATTATTTTCCCGGACAGCCAAACAAGCCCTAAGCAGGGACACCCTGTCCTGGATTTCGGCAGTACGTCTTCTACTCTCATAGACACAGAGCTTACATCGATCGATCCATGACGCGCAACTCCGCTCGGCCACTGGAGGCAAAGGTAGGAGTTACCTTGCTCCGCAACGGAAGACCACGGAATGCCACCCCTGCATATGCCACGACCTTTTCTTAGAGATGTTGGCAAGAATGTGTATATGAAAACACACTCTAGACTTTGTTTTGCGTTTTTCTTGTATCGTGGATCAGCCATCTGGCTTTTTTTTTCTATGAAAATGATTTGTCTTTCAAGACGTACTCCACTTCTGAGGAAAAAAATAGAGTAACTTGTTCGCAATGCAAACTTTTGACACGAACACGCATATTACAGATCGATCGACAATTCGACATGATAATCGCGTGGCACAAACAAACAATTCGACATGATGCGGCAACAAAGGGATATTACGACACTCGTACGGGAAGGAGAAACGATGCACTGGACAACACATAGGACGGTAGCTAGAAGAAAGCTACATCGATCATGCGTGCATATGCTGCCTGCGCTGCGAGACTAGATGCCTCGGTGGCGGTACGTGTGCACTAGGCCAAACGGGTTGGCTTCGTCAAACATCCCCGGAGGCGGCTCCATCATCGGCGGGACGAAGAAGGGGTTGGGCGGGCGGTCGGCGAAGGGCTTGGCACTGGCAGGGAACATCCCGGCGTTCTCCGGCAGGCAGTTGATGTGGTGGAAGGCGAGGCAGGGCGCGCAGCGGTAGGCCCACACGGCGGGCATCTTGCAGCCCCCGCACATGGTGGGGAAGGAGCAGAAGAGCGCCAGGTCGTGCTCGGGGTGGGCGGCGCTGCGCACCAGCTTGGGCAGCGTGGCGCAGAGCGCGTGCACGAAGAAGCCGCACGGGTGGCAGTAGTAGTGCGCGCCCTCGATCTCGGTGGTGCACATCTCGCAGCCCACCGGCAGGACGCCGCCCTTGGGCGTGGACGACGCCAGCGCCGCGTGGACGTCCGACCGCACCGCCAGCAGCACCCGGCCCATGTCCGCGCGCGAGTGCTCCAGCACCACCTCGTGCTGTGGGTGGCCCCAGAAGCTGAGCTTCTCCGGGCACGTCGCGCACTGCCCGTGGAGGCTGAAGCCGTCGCACCTGGCGCCGCTGCAATGGTACGCGTACATCCCGGAGCCCGAGAGCTTGCACGCGCCGCACACGAACTCCTTGCCACTGCCGTCCAGCACCAGGGGTCCGCAACGCGGATGGAGAGGATGGTTCTTGATCTCTGGCTCCATTTTCTATGGGGTGTGCTAGCTTGTGCACCCCCTGTGGCTGTACCTGTATATAAGAGAGTCGAGTACGAACTTGGTGGTTCGGCTCCTTTACTTTTGCCTAACCATCTAAACACAAAGTGCTTCGTCTGGATTACTTGTCAAAAAGGAAACAGCTTCGTCTCGATTAAAAATCATCAGTTTTTCCCATATAGATGTAATCATTATTTTGACAAAAAAAACTAAGAGAGCTTGTTGGATTATGGCTAGAAGACCAATATATAAGAGGACTGTTAAGTCGTCGCTTGTTAGGTCAAAAATAATAAGAACGATCGGATCTCAAGAGGTAGCTAGAAGGTCTGTTTTCTTGTCAGCATCAAGTCCGGGTCTTCGGTTCTTTTTATCATTCCAGATCCAGTTAACCTCCATAAACAAAAGGCAGCCCGGTCCATGTAGCTCCACTTGAGCATAGTCCGCGGAAGGGTTCAGCCACTTTGTATTCTTTGTACACAGCTTGCATAGTGGGAGTAACATATAGGGATGAAAATGGAGCGGATACGGACGAACTGGGTGGTGCCGTATTTGTTTTCATATTTTTGCGCGGAAGCGGAAACGAATACAGAAACCCCGAAAACAAATACAGAAACAAATAGTGTCGGAAACAGATACAAACCGAATACGGTGTGGACACGGAACAGAAAGCAGATATTTGCCGGAACCAAGCGACCGCTTGAATAATGCATGAAAACTCAAGTAAACCAACAAACTTATCAATTTAATAAGATGAAATAAATTAAAGTATAATATAGTGTTTCTAACTTATCAACTTTGCCAAAAAAAAAACCTACTATCGTCCCTAAACCTAGTGCAACACTGAAATGCCGAACCTAGAATGCCTTGAGAGGGAGATAATATGCAAGTACGTAGGGCTTAAACATGGTCACTTCATATATTTTACTTTTTTTTGTTTAGATCTTTGGTTCTGCCTCGGTGTTCTCACTAAAATTGTTATGCATGCTGCATTTAGATAGCACCACGTAGCAAAAAACAGAAAGTTCCGTATTGCCGGTAACGAAATTTCCGTTTCCGTGGTCGTTTCGTCGGAATACGCTGTTCCGTTTCCGTTATGTTCCGCATAAAAGTTTCCGTTTCCGTTTCCGTTTTGTAAAATTTCGTTTCCACTTCCGTATTTTCGTTCCGTTTCCGTTTTTCCGCGGAAAAGTCGGAAAGTTTTTGCTCCGTTTTCATCCCTAGTAACATATATAGATGACACATAGGCAAAAATAATGTGGCATGCAATTATTGAAGAGAGACAAATTGAGTAACATAGATAGTTACGATAACATCACATATATCAATACAACACTTTTCCGTCCGACGGCCGTACGACACAGACCAATGGCCATTGATGCTAATTAGAGAAGCAGCTGGTCCCATGGATTAGAACGTCGGACAAATATCGGACAACAAACGTCGTACGTAGAGCAATTTCATTTAATTAATGCACAGCTGCATAACACAACTCATATGTTACTCCCCACTGTGAGCAGACTTATCCTCCATTTCTGAAGAAGGCTGTTTTCATGACTTGAACAAGTGTACCTCATGGTCAAAAGGACAAAACTTTACCACTGCGCCAAGGCTACCCTTCACAATTAAAATCCATATTCACCTCAAAATAGTGAGATGCACATTTCATCCTGACTTGAGAGTTTCACATGGTTGTAACCGGGTGCTACTAAAAAATGTTAACGATGTATTTATCCCTTTTCACGTAGTACAAAATAATTGTTCCCTGGACTAAAAAAAAGTGTTCACACAATATAAAATAGTGGTGATGTCACCCGACTAAGAATAAGTTAATTCTCCCTAAAATAAATATTTGATATTTTGAACCATGACGTCACCTGTTCTTGACGTCACCCGACTAAAAATAAGTTAATTCTCCGTAAAATGCTTTGGAGATCATTTTGAACCATGAGTTACCTGCCCCTTAAAAGCTCCAAAACCCGTTACAATGCAAAAGCATGTGTTTTACAGTTGGTCACCATCATCCTTGGCGAATTTTGGTACACTCCATCCATCGTCTCCCGGTTCACCTTGCATCCCTCCCAATATATAAACCGACCAGTCCCGGACCTTGGCCGTAGCAGAGCAGCAAAAATGGAGGCAGAGATAACAGGCCACCGCCTCCACCCAAGCTGCACCTTGGTGCTGAAAGCCGACGGCGACGCCTTCAACTGCGGGGCTTGCAAGCGCGGAAGCTCCCACGCATATCGGTACAGCTGCGAGCACCTGGACCTCCACGGCCAGTGCGTGACGTCGTCCGACTCCTTCTCCTTCTGGGGCCACCCACACCACCCTCTGGAGCTGGTGAGCTCCGGCCCGGACCTGGCAGCCACCCTGAGGTCCACCAGGCCGGAGATCGCCGAGGTCCTCGTGGCCTCCTCTCCGGCGGCCGACGGCCGCATCCCGGTCTACTGCGACATCTGCACGAACGAGATCCAGGGCATGCACTACCGGTGCGCACCGTGCGGCGTGTTCCTGCACCCGGTGTGCGTCCAGCTGCCGGTCACGGTGCGCAGCGTGGCGCACCCGGAGCACGACCTCACGCTCATCTCGACATGGCCGTCCACGTGCGTGGCCTGCGGCACGCCGAGCACCTGGGCCTACCGTTGCTTCCGCTGCCTTCTCCGCTTCCACGTCAACTGCGTCCCGGAGTACCACCACTGGCTCGGCGAGCCCTACTCCGGCGGCGTCGACCCGAACGGCGCCCCTGACCGCACGAGGCGGTTCGGGCTCATCCTGCCGCCCAAGCCGCCGCCGCCCCCGAAGATGTTCGTGGACAAGGGAGACGCCTTCGCCGGCATGAACCCGCTCGGCATGATGGATCCGTTCAACATGCCAAGGCGAGGGCCCAGCACCACTCCCAGCGTCAGGCCAGACCCGTGCGGTGGAGCCTTCCCTTACAGCGGCGAGTATGGCCGCTCCACGTTCGGGCAGTAACTGCCGCAGCTCCGCCCATCCGCCGCCGACCAATCACTGGCCCTGCAGCTGCAGTGCAATCTGTGTGGAAGATAATTCCATCGTTCGTTCCGTACGTGTTTAGATTTATTTTTTTACTGCCTTCCTGATCTTTGTTTAAGAAAATTAGACATCTTTGTTTACTCATAATGTTGTCATTGCCGATGAATCATTATTGTCTCCAAGATAAAATAAATAAAGTAAAATCTACTTTTGTGGTTTCTTTCTTTGATCTTTTGTTTAAGAAAATCAGACATCTTTGTTTACTCATAATGTTACATTATCCTCAAGTAAGGATTTTGTTTTTTTTAAGGAGGATTACCCTCAGCATCACTTGATGCACATGGATATATATATATATATATAATGAAACTGGTTTCAGTTTAAGCTAAATGGAAACTTTCTGAACTGTCTCGACAATGATATGTGAACCTTCTCGCGCATGGCATGTGAACCTTTAGACGGAACATGAAGTGAACTTTTTTCCTGAACAATTTTCGGAACGAGGTGAACTTTTTTTCGCAACTCCAAGTGAACTTTTTTTCTGAACCAAGTGAACCTTTTATATGACCGAAGTGAACTTTTTTTTTGAACAAAGTGAAAACTTTCTGAACTGTCTCGGCAATGATATGTGAACCTTCTCGCGCATGGCATGTGAAACTTTCAGACAGAACATGAAGTGAACTTTTTTCCTGAACAATTTTCGAAACGAGGTGAACTTTTTTTCACAACAAAACGTGAACTTTTTTTCTGAACCAAGTGAACCTTTTTTTATGACCGGAGTGAACTTTTTTTTGTGAACGAAGTGAAAACTTTCTGAACTGTCTCGGCAATGATATGTGAACCTTATCGCGCATGGCATGTGAACCTTCAGACGGAACATGAAGTGAACTTTTTTCCTGAACAATTTTCGGAACGAGGTGAACTTTTTTTCGCAACTGCAAGTGAACTTTTTTTGTGAACCAACTGAACCTTTTTTATGACCGAAGTGAACTGCAAAATCGTTCTAAACTGAACTGCAAAATCGAAAAAATCACCGGCGTGCATCGTCATCGGGGAGCGGTGGTGCAGGCCCGGATCCGCCGTCGACCTTGCAGGATCCGGTCGGAGAGGAGCGGTTGGTGCGCGCGGCCGAGCCAGGAGGCCGGCGGCCCTAGTCGAAGCACTGAAAAGCAGGGGCTCGCGTCGGGCAGGAGGTGGAGGCCGCGACGGGCAGGACCTGGACGGGGGAGCGCCGGCAGGAGGTGGACGGGGACGCTGACAGGAGGTGGACGGGGGCCCATTGGCGAGCTGGATCAGGGCCCGGGCAGGCCGAGGAGCCAGTCGACGGCAGGGCCCGGGCGGCATCAGGGGTAGGAGCTCGGTGAAGGGCGCCCGAGGGGAGCTCTGGTGGCGGTAGACCGCGGTGGAGCGCGGGGGAGGTCGGCGGCGGTGGACCGCGGGGGCGCGCCGGGGGGAGGCCGGCGGCGGTGGACCGCGGGGGCGCGACGAGGGGCGGCCGGCGGCAGTGTAGAGAGGAAGCAAGGAGACGAGGGGATTGGGTCGGCTAGGTGGAAGCTATGAGAGAGAAAAGAGGGTTCGGGTCCGTTGGTTTCTTCGGGTCGGGTTAAATTAGGTGTAGTTTCTCTTTAGGGTAAATAGAAACTCTTAGGGATAGGTTTCTGTTTAGTCCTTATATATATATATATATATATATATATATATATATATATATATATATTATTAGTCAAGCAAACCCGACGAATGTAATCAAACAAAAAGGATAAAAGTAAAATAACTCCGAGGCCTCATGACTCTATTGGGTAGTTCAACTTAGAACACGATGCAACATGGATTGTTGTGGCTATCTCACGTCGGGGATTCAACACGTGTTTCTGAGGTTGAGTCCCCATCAGTGCATATAATTTTAGTTTCGTTATTTCTACCACACTGATATGACACGCATGGGTAGGAAGCACGAAGGTCAGATGTGCAAGATTCTGCAAAAATAACATTGCCACATGTCCACACCAGGATGATTTGGAGCACTTTTGAACCCACATAAAACCTTATTTTTCAACTTGTTGTGTGAAATTGTAGGTGTGCACAAGTATTTGTACTGTGATGCGGCTACAACCGCCCGTTGGAAACCCCAAGAGGAAGGTGTGAAGCAGCATAGTAGCAAATTTCTCTTGATTGCAAAACCAAGGTTATCGAACCAGTAGGAGTTGGAAGAGCTGCAACACGGTCTCACCCAGGCGCCAGGAAAGTGTTGACACCGGGAAACTTGGACCTGCGCACACACAATCAAAATACTTTGTCCCAACGTAACAGGAAGGTTGTCAATCTTCCTGGCTTGCCGAATACAAAGAGTTAAATGTATGGTGTGGAGAATAATAATAAATGCAAAAATGAACAGCGAGGAAATGAGTGCAGAACATGGTGGAAACGGTGTTTGTATCAGTGTAAAATAAAGGACCGGGGTCCATAGTTCACTAGAGGTATCTCTCCATAAAACAAATAAACACATGCTGTGTAAACAAATTACAGCTGGGCAATTGACAAAGTGCAACGACATGACAATGCATATTATGACAAGAACATGTTCACTGTGAGATCTATTGGGCATTACAACAAGATACATAGACCGCTTGCTAGCTGCATCTATGACTAATAATCCACCTGTGAAATAACTTCCGTGTCTCCCACAGGTATTAAGTTGCAAGTAACAGATTATTGCAATAATCAAAATGTGTAATGTAAACAAAGCAAATGACACGTAGACATAGCAAAGTTGTTTTCTCCCTAGTGGCAACAACACATCCCCGGTCTCAGTCGTTTCTGTCATCTCGAGCCCATACACACATGAGGCATGAACCCACTATCTAGCATAAATAGCCTCTCTTGGAGTCACTAGCATCTACTTGGTCAAAACATCTACTAACAATGGAGAGCATGCAAGAACATAGATAACACATATGTATAGATAGATGAACAAACTTGATCATAACTTCACAATTCATCGGATCTCAGCAAACACAACATGTAGCATTACATAAAGATGATCTTGATCATGATAGGCAGCTCACAAGATCTAAACATGATATCACAAAGTGGAGAGACTACCATCTTGTTACTGCTATGGACCCGTAATCCCGTGGGGAACTAATCACGCATCACTCCGAGGCAGGCATGGTGGTATAGAGCCCTCCGGTGATGATCTCCCCTCTGGCAGGGTGCCGGGAAGAGATTCAGAACCCTCCCGATCTAGGGTTGACGATGACGGCGGCGACGAAACTTTTCGTGGATTTCAGATCGGGTATCTAGGGTTTTCAGAGACGAAGTAATTTATAGGCGAAAGGGCGACGTCGGTGGAGCACCGGGTGGGCCAGGCGCCCCTATGGCGCGGCCCCACCCCAGGCCGCACCGTGGGGTCGCCTCCCCGCCTGGTGGGTCCCCTGGACCTCTCCTTTGGGCAGTGGCTTCGTTCCCGTGCAAAAATAAATCACGTAAATTTTGGTCCAATTCCGAGAATTTTCCCCGACTAGCTTTTCTGAAACAAAAAGACAACAGAAAACAGGAACTGGCACTGTGCCATCTTGTTAATAGGTTAGTTTCAGAAAATGCATAAAAATGATATTAAGTGTAAATAAAACATGTAGCATTTGGTATAAAACAAGCATGGAACATCAAAAATTAAAGATACGTTTGAGACGTATCATACCGCAGGTGTTATTACCTCAAATAAGATTCAAAGTTTCATCCAATGTAACACGTGGCTGCTCGACCTAACCCGTTTACCAAGTTGGTAGATAGCGTCGATGAACCGTGTCTCCTGCCACAACAGAAATTCATTCCATATCACGTCCAAACAAGAAGGTGCGGATTAATATAAAATCAAATGGTTCTAGACTTCTGTGAATGTTTTCACACGATAAGAACCTTAGAGCAACTCTAACAGCTGCCCTATATTAGGCTTGGTGCCCAATAAACCGTTTTTAGGGCACCGCAGGGCAAAAACACCTCTCCAACAGCTGCCCTATGTGGTGACCTATTATAGGGCTGCCCTAAAATTTGCTCCTCTCTGCCCCATATATAGGTCAGAGAGGGCCGCGCGCACCCGTGCCCTATCCTTCAATTTCACAGCGCGCGCACGTAACTGCCACGCTGAAAGTCCACCTTCTTTCCAATCCCCTTTCTGCAGCCACCGCCGCTGGCCGATTCCGGCCAAATCCGGCGAAACCTCCCACCGCCGCTCACCGGAATGGAGTCCCCTTTACATCCCCTACCGATTGCCCCCGCCACCGGCCATCCCCGCTACTCCGGCGAGCTCCACCGGCGGCGGCCATGGCGAATCGAGGTCGACGGTCGCGCTCAGAGGTGGCCGAGGCGGACGGTCGCGCTCGGAGGTCGCACCACCCGCCGCATCGCCGGCCGCTCCTCGCAGTTTGGGTTGGCGCAACTGAGCCCGACGAGCAGCAGCCGCAGCATCACCTCGCGGTCGAACGCGTGCTGGGGCGCGGCGGGCACTGAGCCACCCGGCGGCGGAACGGCGAGGCCCAATCGCCCTGCACTGCGGCCGGATTGCTTCGATCTGGACGGCACGGACGCAGTCCATCCCGGCGGCTCCGGATGTACGAGGGCCGGCCGCGCGAGGCAGCGTTGCACGCAGCTAATCGGTCGATTGGTTCGAAGCAAGCACGCAGATGGATCGGATCAATCCTTCCGAAGCAAGCAAGCAAGCTGGTGAATCGAATAGATCGATCGATCCTCTGCCGGCCGCGCGTGCAGCCCGCCTCGGTCGATTTGGGGCGCCGTTGGCTTCCGGACTCTGGTGACAGAGCAACAATTGTAGACCATCGGATGTGTTTTTGTCACTCACCACCGTCGGATCTAGTTTTAGGCACTAATTTTAGGGCAGCTGTTGGAGAGGAGGTGCCCTATTATAGGGCAGCTGGTAAAGCAAAAAAAAATTTGGTGCACTATAACACTAAAACAGGTGCCCTATACCCAAAAACAGCCCTCCTAATATAGGGCAGCTGTTAGAGTTGCTCTTATGAGATTTGTTTTATTGCTTCGTAAGTCCGAGTCTACCTAAAAAAGATTAGCTAAAAGCTTAGTTTCCTAAATTCGCAAATGAAATACTCCTATGTGGTTATTGCCTAAAATAAACTTATGATCTAGCCAAAAAAGAATTGTGTTACTGCATTTCTTTTTAGGATAGCGTGTATACTTAGCCGCTGGGCTTTCCCAGTACTGGATTATTTGGGATTAGTATCTGGACCTGATATGGCGGGAGCGCCTATGTCCCGCCTTTAGCAAGCGCTTGTAGTCAGCTCGCCCACGTGATATCGTCCCATCACTCCACTTAATGGGCCAATTTTGGTCCGGCCTATTAGCGAGTAGTCTTTTTTTTCCACTTTCTTACGTGTAGCTAGTCCCAGCGGTGTTCCTACAAAAAGGTTTCCCTTTAGAAAGGGAAAATTTGAGCAACGTGAGCGTGCCACGTGGTGCACTACAAAAGGTTGCAAAAATAAAAATTTCCACATCCAGCGAGCAGCGCGTGCGTCACGTACAAGGCTGCAAAATCAAACACGTACGCAAGCGTAGGCCGTTGCGTACGACGAGCAAGCCCACGACCGAAGCCCCCGCGCGTACGTGCGTCCCGGCCGACACGCGCATCCCGCGAAGGACCCCGCGATCGAATTCTGCGCGCGTACATCCAGACGCGCAGACGCGTACACCCAGGCTCACCAAGCCCCCCGCGAGGAATCCTGGCGTACGCGATCATCCCTGCGTCGGCCGCACGTACAACTTGTGTACACGCGCACATACACTAACAAGCCAGCCATTGAAGCTTCGATCGATCGATTCCTTCCGAAGTCTCGTGCACATCCTTATGTACGTGTACTGATACATCCAGAGGTAGTTGTACAAGCACAAAAATTAAGTAAGTACAAAGTATGATCTATTAGTAGTAAAAAAATGGATGTACATCTATGTTGTTATCGGATGTACACGCTATACTGCTACTGTATGTACAACCATGTTGCTACTGGATGTACACTCATGTTGCTACTTGATGTAGATGATACTACTGAATGTACACCCACGCTGCTACTGGATGTACACGACGATGCTACCGGATGTACAACCACGCGCTGCTACTGGATGTACACCCACACTGATAATAGATGTACAAACTATACATAACCGGTAGTACAAAATTATGAGGAAAAAAAGTTCGTCAAAACATATCAACATGTTATCTAGTTTTGAATATCTCGACGCGAGGAGTTCAAAAGTGAAAACGGTGCGTAAATTGGATAAACGGTCTCGAGATATTTTGTTTTAAAATATTGATTTAGAAAAATAAAAGGGAAAAGCTGCCCTCCCACCTCTCGTATCTCTTTCTCTCTCATCCTCCCCACTTTCAATCTGATAGCAAAACAAAAAGTACAAAGTAGACATAACAAGATGTATAAACTATATAGAACCGGAAGTACAAAACAAAAGTTCGTCAAACCTATCAACATGAGATCTAGTTTTAAAGATCTCGACGCGAGGAGCTCAAAAGTGAAAACGATTCGTAATTTGGATAAGCGGTTCTCAAGATATTTCATTTTAAAATTTCGGTTTTCAAAAATAAAAGGGAAAAAGTGCTCTCCCATCTCACGTATCATTTTCTCCCTCATACTCCTCACTTTTAATCTGCTTACGACACTTGGCGGACATGCATACAACCGTGGGTAACCATGCAAGCAGAATGCGACACTTGTCACGACGAGAGCGAGTGTGAGGTTTCCTTTACAAAGGGAACCCGTGATTTCCGTCCCAGCCGGGAGCTCCTACTCCACATGTTTTCATTGAGAATCTCCACGACAGCGATGGGCTCTCTGTTGATTTGGTGCCTCAACTAATCGTAAGCTAGGCTGTCAACTATGTTTACTTTTGGAAAAATGGTGCTACTTCCTAGATGTAAAAGGTACCATAGAAGAGACTATGCGTACAATTTGGAGATAAATTGAAGAATGAGCGAGCCTTACTATCCTACAGGCTACACCCTAACTATCTGAAACAAGATTAGGCTTTCTCACATTCCATTCCCTCTCTTTTTGCTTCGATCATAACACACCGACGCGAATAGTAGATTTCACAGAACCAACACAAAGATTCTCCTAATTGAGTTCCTAGCAGGTTAACTGTAGGAGTAAATGATAAACACCACATGAAAAATCTTGTCGTGACAGCTTACCCAATATTTGAGGAACTTAGTCACATCTTACTAGATTTAAGGAAAGTTTGTGATAGATTTTATCAATTTTTAGATTTCCCCCAATTTAGGACGAAATGTCAACTGCCATGTCGGAAAAGCTCTTCAAATTTCAATTATTGTGTGTCATGACATCATCTGGTGTGGATTTCTGTAGAGTTAAAATCACCCTATGTTAAAAAAAATCAGCTAGGGTGTATTTCTGCACGCTCAACCTTGCAGAAATCCATCCAGCTAACTTCGTGGATTTTTTTAATTTGAAACCAATGTGAAAGCTGACATGTCATCCTACATTGTGCAAAATTAGGGAAATTTAAAGCAGGAAAATATGTCATAAAGCTTCCTCAAACATGCATGGTAAAATCTGACAAAGCCTTATGAATCTTGTATAAGCTGTGAGAAAAAAGTTTTTTCTGGTATTTTGTGTCATTTAACATGACCTTCTATTTTAAACAAACAATATAGAATTAAATCAACCAACTAATTGCCCTTGGATACTAGTAGTGTATTCGATTTGCGAGAATCACTCGCCAGTGGACCAGTTGTACAAAAGTTCAAATCAAAGTAAAGTCACAGGAAGTATGTGACGAAGCTTAATGAACGCGGAAGCTGTGTCTTTGAATGTTTAACACGTTGAGACCTCCAGACGTGGGACCGAAACACTTCAGCGGGCCAAAGTCAAAGAACTGCGGTGTTAGCTAGGATCCCTTTCCAATTAACGCTTAATGATCCTGAATTTTCGGGTCTCAAATATTGTTTACAAGAGGCTCTCTGCCCGTTGTGATGGCGATATGAGACTCCACTAGTCTATGATCCATCATGGGAGTTTGAGCTCCTTGCCGGGCATCTCAAAGGCCACATCTGTTAGTTGTTAATAAAGAAGAGGACAATAGACTTCCCTACGTAGAAGTCCTATAACAAATTCATTTGGACGGGGGATGAGGTCCTTGCCGGGCATCTTCAACATACACAACCATATAAAACCTTGAGAACAGTTTAACATGGATCCCTTTCCAGTAAACGCTTGATCGGATCCTGAAACACGGCATGCAAATACGTGGGTCAACTTCCCGTGATCCCTACTCCCATCACGAGCACATGCATGTGAGATAATGGGACCCCATAGGCCTCAAAGGCCAGATCTACTAGTGGCCAATAAAGAAGAGGACTCTAGACTTCCCTACGTAGAAGTCCTGGCAAAATTACTTGGACCCGTTCAACAAAAACTAAACAAAAATTGTACGGGCGCTGAACAGTTTACATGGAGCCATGCATGGTATGAAATGGGGAATTACTCAAATACTCATTCTCCCTTGGAAGAGCCCGTGCATGTGGGATGGACAGGGGACATGCATGTTCTGGTCCTTGGGGCTTGTGTAGAGCATGTGAGCTCAATGTTCAAGAGAGACAGAGAGGAACCATAAGAAAAGTGGGAACATGTATGGCACTACGTTAAAACCTAGATATGAGTATAATGAAAAAGTCCATAGCCGATGAGCATTGGAATGAGTAAGTTCAACCACATGACATGATATCTTTATATTTTGTTTGGCCCGGTTTGCAGCCTAGCATGGGCCTATCTTTTCTTGGCCCGTTATGTCCAAGACAACAATATAAACTGGTGGACATTTTTATTTCTGAATCGGGGCAAAATCTTTGCCCCCAATCTATTAATTAAAAGAAATAAAGTTTCCATTTAATTACCCACATGCTGATTATTTCCAGAGCATGCAACTCCTCGACCGCCAATACCCGACCAGCAAACCCTCGAAATCTAGTACAACCGCAAACTCTAGTGCCTCATCGTTATGTTCAACCACATGATAGGATATACAACCAATAAACTTGAATGCTACAACCGACAAACTCTCCAAATCTGCAACAACCAACAAACTCTAGTGCTACTACCGATCAGTGGCGGACGCAGAAAAAACTGGAGGGTGGGCACACTCTCTATTTTTACACACAACAAATGAACAATTTAAATAGCAAATCAATTTATGACATTACAGATCAATACATATGTTTCGAATGTGTGTGCTCCAAATACAAAATAGTTCAAATACATGAACAAAGTCCTACATGATGAAATATAGCATAAATAGAAAATTACATCACTATCATTGGGGAATTCTACGCCGTCTCATTCCCATGAAAAGCGGAGCAGAAACTACGTCGCCATGGCCGAGGGGGCGAGAAGAGGGGCGCGGGTAGAAGGGGGATCAACAGGGGACGGGGTCAAGTCAGCAACTACGGATGTGTTTGTTAGGTTGTATCACCCTGACATAGCTTTCCCAACTGAGATATGCTGATCTGGGCCAGTTTGGTCTGAGATTTTCTTCTATGTTTAATGGCCTATAAGTGGGGATACTTGCTGGGATGAGATGTTGTGTTGTGGTCAGTATGTATTAGGACATGCTGAGAGTACGGTCCAGAAATTGAAATTACAAATATGTTCATATTTTTGCACAAAGGTCCATGGTGGGCTAGCGGCGTCGAGCAAGGTCGAGGTCGACCAGGAGACTCGAGCGAGCGAGGGTTCAGGCGGCCATACTCCTTTCTGAACTAGCAATAGCCAAAAAAAAGGCCAGGCTCACATCTAGGCCCAACAAATATGCTTCACATGTGTGTGTGAGGAGGGGGGGTCAATTTTTCCCCCAAAATTCTAGGTGGGCCACGTCCCCCTGGCCCACCCGCTAGATACGCCCATGCTACCGATGAGGCAATAGAAGGAGTAATTTCAACCACGGGACATGATCAAAGAGTCTCGGAGTATGGCGCCAACACATCTGTATTAACCTCGTCACTCAAAGACACCATATAATCAACAGTCACATGCAAGTGAGTGGCAACAATAGCCAAGCCTCCACGGTCCACAAAGGCATGCGCTTGGCAGGACTCAGAGTAGGTGGGAATGAATGATTGAGCAAACTCTAGCCTTGTTTCTTGGCCGCTCTGTCCCTTCCCTCGCTGCTACTCCATCGTAACTTCTGTTTTGCTGCCGCTAGTGGCCATCTCAAGACTCATTCCCTACTATCCGTGAGCCGGTAACCGGCGGGTGGCTCCGCTTGAGTGTTGGTCTTTTATGCTCTGTAGATCCAACCCCTAGCTCCACTCATTCGGTCCATCGATGGCCGTTGTCCACTTCGGGCTTCCTTTCAATCTCGCGCGACTCGACGACCGTCGGCCGGTGACGGTCGTGTGCTGGTTCCTTCTGCTCTGCAGATCCAAGTCCTATCTCCACTCACTCAGTACAAACCTATGGCCCGCTGGTCACCTCAGCCTCCTTCCGTGCAACCCGACCGGCGACAGTCTTCCGACTTTTCTTGAATGTTGGTCTGCTTCTGCTCTCCAAATCCTAGTCCTAGCCCTAGTACTCAGTCCACCGCCAGCTGCCTCTATCTAGCCTCCTTCCTGCTCCGAGCGACACAGCTACCGTCGATCGGGCCGCTCGATTGATGGTCGCTTTGCTCTGCACATTCCAGTCCTATGTCCGCTCACTCACCACTCTCGAGCTCGGCTGCTGCTCCCCATGAGCGTAACTTCTATTCATCTCACGTTGAATTGAAATTACTTGTGCTGACTATCCAGAATTGGACCGACGGGTATGCCTAGCTAGAGGGTTCCCTTTCAGAAGGGAAGCTGCCGAGCGTGAGCAGTCCACGTGGCTGATTTGTGGGCGTTGGCAAAATCTAATTTGCTCACTCCCAGGACACGTACGACCATGCGTTTCGCATTGCGTGCGTATAAGGTCTGATCCCCGTGCGGGCAGCAAGGCACGAAGCCCTCTGATCCGGGAAGTGATACGTCTCAAACGTATCTATAATTTTTGATGTTCCATGCTTGTTTTATACCAATTGCTACATGTTTTGCATCTACTTTATATCACTTTTATACATTTTTTGGGACTAACCTATTAACAAGATGCCGAAGTGCCAGTTCCTGTTTTCTGCTGTTTTTGTATTCCAGAAAAGCTAGTCTGGAAATATTCTCGGAATTGGACGAAACTTCACGGGGTCCCTATTTTACCAGAACTCACCTGACGGACCAAAGGAGCAGCAGAGGAGGGCCACCAGGGCCCCACACGCCGGGCGCGGGACCCCCTCTGCGCCCTAGGGTGGTGTGGGCCCCTCGGGGTCTTCAGCCGCCGCCCTTTCGCCTACTTATTCCCCCCGACGCGAAAACCCTAAGTGCCTGAGCAAATATCCACGAAAAGTTCCAGAGACGCCGCCGCCGTCAACCCTAGCTCGGGAGGGTTCAGAACCTCTTCCCGGCACCCTGCCGGAGAGGGGAATCGTCACCGGAGGCTTCTACATCGCCATGCCTGCCTCCGGAGTGATGCGTGAGTAGTTCATCCTTGGACTACGGGTCCATAGCAGTAGCTAGATGGTTGTCTCTCCACTTTGTGCCATCATGTTTAGATCTTGTGAGCTGCCCTACATGATCAAGATCATATTATTGTAATGCTACATGTTGTGTTTGCTGGGATCCGATGAATATTGAATACTATGTCAAGTTGATTATCAATCTATCTATGTTATTTAAGATCTTGCATGCTTTCCGTTACTCGTAGATGCTTTGGCCAAGTAGATGCTTGTAACTCCAAGAGAGAGTATTTATGCTAGATAGTGGGTTCATGCCTCCGGTAATCTGGGAGAGTGACATCAAGTTCTAAGGTTGTGGATGTGCTGTTGCCACTAGGGATAACCTAACGATGCTATGTCCACGGCATATGTATTTGTTTACATTACGCACTTTACTTAATGCAATTATCCGTTGCTTCCAACTTAATACCAACGGGGGACTCGGATGACAACCCGGCGGTGGATTATTAGTCATAGACGCTGTTGGATGACGGTCTATGTATTATGTCGTAATGCCCAATTAAATATCATAGTATCATCATGTCATGTATATGCATTGTCATGCGCTCACTATTTATCAATTGCCCAGCTGTAATTTGTTCACCCAACATGTTAGTTATCTTTTATGGAGAGACACCACTAGTGAACTGTGGACCCCGGTCCATTCTTTTACACTGATTAAACAACCACAAACTGCAAACTGTTCCTTTTTCATTCTCTGCAATTTAATACTCATTTTCCACACCATACGTTTAATCCTTTGTTTTCAGCAAGCCGGTGAGATTGACAACCTCACTGTTTCGTTGGGGCAAAGTAGTTTGATTGTGTTGTGTGCAGATTCCACGTTGGTGATCGTATTGCGCCGTGCGAGCCACCAACAACCTTCTGAAGAGTTGCTGCTCCTACTGGTTCGATAACCTTGGTTTCTTTCTGAGGGAAAACTTGCTGCTGACTGCATCATACCTTCCTCTTGGGGTCTCCCAACGAGCGTGTGATTCACGCATCAAGCTCTTTTTCTGGCGCCGTTGCCGGGGAGACAGCAGTCTTCTGCAAGGGGAGTTTCACGCTTCCAATCTCTTTACTTTGTTTTTGTCTTGCTTAGTTTATTTTATTTTATCTTGTTTGCTTTCAATTATCAAAAACACAAAAAAATTAGTTACTTGCATCTAGTTTACTTTCAAGTTATTTTCTGTCCTGTATTTAATTCTGCTAAAATGAGTACTCCTGAGAACACTAAGTTGTGTGATTTCACTAGCACGAACAACAATGATTTCATATGCACACCTATTGCTCCACCTGCTGCTTCAGCAGAATTTTATGAAATTAAACCTGCACTTTTAAATCTTGTTATGAAAGAGCAATTTTCTGGTGTTAGTACTGATGATGCTGCTGTTCACCTTAATAACTTTGTTGAACTTTGTGAAATGCAAAAGCTCAAGGAAGTAGATGGTGATATTATTAAACTGAAACTTTTTCCTTTCTCCTTGAGAGGACGTGCTAAAGAATGGTTGCTATCTTTGCCTAGAAATAGTATTGATTCATGGACTAAATGCAAAGATGCTTTTATTGGAAAATATTATCCTCCTGCTAAGATTATTTCTTTGAGAAGTAGCATAATGAATTTTAAGCAATTTGATAATGAACATGTTGCTCAAGCATGGGAGAGAATGAAATCATTGGTTAAAAATTGTCCCACTCATGGACTGACTACTTGGATGATCATCCAAACCTTCTATGCAGGATTAAATTTTTCTTCAAGGAATTTATTGGATTCGGCCGCTGGAGGTACCTTTATGTCCATCACTTTGGGTGCTGCAACAAAGCTTCTAGATGATATGATGATTAATTATTCTGAGTGGCACACCGAGAGAGCTCCAACAGGTAAGAAGGTAAATTCTGTTGAGGAAACCTCTTCCTTGAGTGCCAAAATTGATACTATTATGTCTATGCTTGCAAATGGTCAAACACATGTTGATCCAAATAATGTTCCTTTAGCTTCTTTGGTTGCTCAAGAAGAGCATGTTGATGTGAACTTCATTAAAAATAATAACTTCAACAACAATGCTTATAGGAATAATTTTGGTAATAGCAATTATAGGCCCTATCCTTCTAATAGTGGCAATGGTTATGGAAATTCCTATAGTAACTCCTATAACAATAATAAGAGTGTACCCTCGATCTTGAAGTTATGCTTAAGGATTTTATTAGTACACAAACTGCTTTCAATAAAACTGTTGAGGAGAAATTTGGGAAAATTGATGTGCTTTCCTCTAAAGTTGATAGTCTTGCTCTTGATGTTGACTTGTTGAAACTAAAGAACATGCCTCATGATGTTAAAGAGAGCAAAACTCTCAATGCTATACAAGTTAAAATTGATAACAATGTGAGGATGTTAGCTGAATTGCATGCTAGATGGGAAAGAGAGGATGAAATTGCTAGAAAGAATAATATTGCTAGAGTTTATACTATTACTACTTCTGAAAATGCTTCAAACTCAAGTGTTAGCAAACCTCCTACCATTAATGGCAAGATAATTGGTGTTGGTAATGTTTCCACTTCTATTGCAAAATGTCCTAAATTGCCTGATAACTCTGAAACTGTCCTTGATAAAGATGCTGAAATTTCTAGCAATAAGGAAGATAATAACTCCATTACTTTTGATAATAATGACTTTGATTTTGATGGTTGCAATATTTCTGAAGTAATTAAGTTCTTGCAAAAGCTAGCTAGAAGTCCTAATGCTAGTGCTATAAACATGGCTTTTACTAAACATATTACTAATGCTCTCATGCAAGTTAGGGAAGAGAAATTAAAACATGAAGCTTCTATCCCTAGGAAGTTAGAAGATGGTTGGGAGCCCATCATTAAATGAAATTGAATGACTTTGATTGCAATGCTTTGTGTGACCTTGGTGCTAGTATTTCTGTTATGCCTAAAAGATTTATGATATGCTTGATTTAGCACCTTTGGAAAATTGTTACTTGGATGTTCACCTTGCTGATTCTACATTAAAAAACCTTTGGGAAGAATTGATGATGTTCTTATCATGGTTAACAACAATTATGTCCCCGTTGATTTTATTGTCTTGGATATTGAATGCAATCCATCATGCCCTATTGTGCTGGGAAGACCTTTTCTTAGAACTGTAGGTGCTATTATTGATATGAAAGAAGGGAATATAAAATATCAATTTCCTCTCAAGAAAGGTATGGAACACTTTCCTAGGAAGAAGATTAAGCCACCTTATGATTCTATTGTTCGAACAAATTACAATGTTGATGCTTCTTCACTTGGTAATACTTGATGCATGCTTTGTGCCTAGCTAAAAGGCGTTAAAGAAAAGCGCTTATGGGAGGCAACCCATTTTTTTTTTCTGCAATTTTTCTTTTATTGAGTCAAGGAGTGTTTACTTCTGTAGCAACTCCTTTGTATCTTTATTTTCTCGCATTGTTGTGCCAAGAGTAGCCTCTAATGTTAAGATGATGCTTAATTTTGATTGCTGCGCAGAAACAGATTTTTGCTGTTCACTGTACGAAATTCCTAAAATCACCAGATTGTTAATTAAATCTGAAATTTTTGTGCGTAATCTTTATGAATGTCTGAAACTTTCATTAGTTCAGAGTTTTCGATCTGAGCGTCGTAAGTGCCTCGAAAAAATTCGTCTTTGCGGACTGTTCTGTTTTAGACAGATTATGCCTTTTTATTTTGCATTCTCTCTTTTACTAGTGTTGAGTGAAATTCTTTTTTGGGTGGAAGAGCTTCACATAACATCAGTGGCTGTAGCTAATGTTTAAAGTAACAAATCATATTGCGTTTATAGAACATGTGAATTTTTGATTATGCACTAACCCTCTAATGAGATCTACTTTGAGTTTGGTGTGACGGAAGTTTTCAAGGGTCAAGAGAGAAGGATGATATAATAGGATCAAGAAGAGTGAAGAGCTTAAGCTTGGGGAGGCTCCCATGGATCTCCCCAGCATATTTCAAGAAGACTCAAGCGTCTAAGCTTGGGGATGCCCAAGGCATCCCCTTCTTCATCGTCAAAATTATCAGGTCATCTCTAGTGAAACTATATTTTAATTCTTTCACATCATATGTGCTTTTCTTGGAGCGTCTGTGTGCTTTTATTTTCAGTATTGCACTTTTATTTTCAATAAAGCTTGACTGGACCCTAGCATTCTTGATTGGGAGAGAGACACGCTCCGCTTTTTCATGAGAATACTCCTATTCTTCACTTATATTTGTTGAGTATTCATATCTAGCGCTGTTCAGCTTTTAGCTCTTGTTTTCATGTATCTCTTGTCAGAGCTATTAGCTTTCTTTTGTAGAAAGTACTCTCTTGCTTCACTTATATTTGTTTGGAGAGTTGATGAAATAAATTGATTGGTGTTTGGTTGGTTCAGAAAATGTTGCATGTGGTAATTGGTATAAGGAAAAACTTGCTTAATCTTGTAGATCACTAAAATGGATAACTTGATGCTTGTCAATTGTTTTGAGTTAACAAGTAGATCATGATTAAATTGTGCATCACATGAGTTAAGCCTATTAGTGAAGAACTACCGTAAAGCTTGTTGAAAATTTGGTTTGCATCGGTGGTATCTCTAAGGTCTAGATATTTTATAATAACAGGGTTTGGTTAACAAGGAAGACGGTATGAAGTCTTATAACGTTTGCAATATGTTTGTCATATAAAACTTGGTGTACGGGTTGATATTCTTGTTTGCTTACATAACCTTGCTAGCCTAAACTCTGTACTGAGAGGGAATGCTTCTCGTGCATCCAAATCCTTGAGCCAAAATCCATGCCATTTGTGTCCACCATAACTACCTATATGTGGTATTTCCTTGCCACTCCAAGTAAATTTTTCATGTGCTACCTTTAAATTATTCAAAATGTTATTATTCCCTTTTTGTGTCAATGTTTACTAGCTCATGAGGAATTAGTGTGGTTATTCTTTATTCTATTTGTGATGGACTTTTACACCTGGACTAGTGGCATATACATCCGCTTATCCAATAACTTGCAAAAAGAGCTGGCAACGGGGTGCCCAGTCCCAATTAATTACAACTTTAACCAATTAATTCTCTTCACACTTTTGCCCTGATTCATCAGTAAGCAATGACAAACAGTGAAATACCTGAATGTGTGTAAACCAAAGAGAAAGAGGGATGATCTGCCTTGCTGGTAGAAATAACGTCCTTCATGGGAGCCGCTCTTAAAAGTCCGTTCGACAGGTAGAATACTGTTCTCACCCGCTACCATTCGTTGACAATTAACAAACACCTCTCAAAAATAGATACTCCTCCATGGTATGTGATTGATGGAAGGCACCCGAGGATTCGGTTAGCCATGGCTTGTGTTAGCAAGGTTGGGAGGAGTATCAAATATTTTATGCAATCTCTATATGCTTTCAAAAACCTAAAAGCTCTAGCACATGATTAATCCCTGCTTCCCTCTGCGAAGGGCCTTTCTTTTACTTTTATGTTGAGTCAGTTTTCCTATTCTTTCTGTCTTCCACAAGCAAACACTAGTGTCAACTTTGTTACAACATGCGTTATATGCAATGTATTGGACTTGTTATACTACTTTGTGTTGACAATATCCATGAGATAAATATGTTGAAAGTTGAAGCAAATGCTGAAACTAATTCTTCCTTTGTGTTGATTAAATACCTTTTATTAGAAACTATTGCTTTATGAGTTAACACTTATGCAAAACTGTTTGATGCTTGTCTCGAAAGTACTATTCATGAAAACGTTTAGCTTGTGTGATTCATTGTTTACTCATTATCTATTTGGTAGCAAATTATAGACCATTGACTTGGATCACTTCATTCATTTACATGTGCCTTGCAATATTATATGATCAAGATTATGATGTAGCATGTCACCTCAAAAATTATTTTGTTTTTATCGTTTACCTACTCGAGGACGAGTAGGAACTAAGCTTGGGGATGCTGATACGTCTCAAACGTATCTATAATTTTTGATGTTCCATGCTTGTTTTATACCAATTGCTACATGTTTTGCATCTACTTTATATCACTTTTATACATTTTTTGGGACTAACCTATTAACAAGATGCCGAAGTGCCAGTTCCTGTTTTCTGCTGTTTTTGTATTCCAGAAAAGCTAGTCTGGAAATATTCTCGGAATTGGACGAAACTACACGGGGTCCTATTTTTCCAGAACACCTGACGGAGCGAAGGAGCAGCAGAGGAGGGCCACCAGGGCCCCACACGCACTAGGGCGCGGGCCCCCCTCTGCCGCGCCCTAGGGTGGTGTGGGCCCCTCGGGGGTCCGCAGCCGCCCTTTCGCCTACTTATTCCCCCCGACGCGAAAACCCTAAGTACCTGAGCAAATATCCACGAAAAGTTCCAGAGACGCCGCCGCCGTCAACCCTAGCTCGGGAGGGTTCAGAACCTCTTCCCGGCACCCTGCCGGAGAGGGGAATCGTCACCGGAGGCTTCTACATCGCCATGCCTGCCTCCGGAGTGATGCGTGAGTAGTTCATCCTTGGACTACGGGTCCATAGCAGTAGCTAGATGGTTGTCTCTCCACTTTGTGCCATCATGTTTAGATCTTGTGAGCTGCCCTACATGATCAAGATCATATTATTGTAATGCTACATGTTGTGTTTGCTGGGATCCGATGAATATTGAATATATGTCAAGTTGATTATCAATCTATCTTATGTTATTTAAGATCTTGCATGCTTTCCGTTACTCGTAGATGCTTTGGCCAAGTAGATGCTTGTAACTCCAAGAGAGAGTATTTATGCTAGATAGTGGGTTCATGCCTCCGTTTAACTGGGACAGTGACAGAAAGTTCTAAGGTTGTGGATGTGCTGTTGCCACTAGGGATAACCTAACGATGCTATGTCCACGGATATGTTTTGTTTACATTACGCACTTTACTTAATGCAATTATCCGTTGCTTGCAACTTAATACCAACGGGGGACTCGGATGACAACCCGGCGGTGGATTATTAGTCATAGATGCTGTTGGATAACGGTCTATGTATTATGTCGTAATGCCCAATTAAATATCATAGTAGTCACATGTCATGTATATGCATTGTCATGCGCTCACTATTCGTCAATTGCCCAGCTGTAATTTGTTCACCCAACATGTTAGTTATCTTTTATGGAGAGACACCACTAGTGAACTGTGGACCCCGGTCCATTCTTTTACACTGATTAAACAACCACAAACTGCAAACTGTTCCTTTTTCATTCTCTGCAATTTAATACTCATTTTCCACACCATACGTTTAATCCTTTGTTTTCAGCAAGCCAGTGAGATTGACAACCTCACTGTTTCGTTGGGGCAAAGTAGTTTGATTGTGTTGTGTGCAGATTCCACGTTGGTGATCGTATTGCGCCGTGCGAGCACCAACAACCTTCTGAAGAGTTGCTGCTCCTACTGGTTCGATAACCTTGGTTTCTTTCTGAGGGAAAACTTGCTGCTGAACTGCATCATACCTTCCTCTTGGGGTCTCCCAACGATCATGTGGTTCACGCCATCAGGAAGCTGCAGCAGTACAAGCCCTCGTACGATCGGAAGCGAAGGGGCCGGCCGACCGGTGTACAGGTTGATCGTTGTACAAATCGAAGCAGCTAGCACAAATCCAAGCACATACATCGAAGCACCTAGCACAAATCAAAGCACCTGGTATAGTAACACGGAACACATGTACAAGAACACACGTACACGGAACACATGTATAAGAACACAGTACATGTATAAGAACACATGTACGGCGCATCATCTCGGCTGCGCCTCGTACTAGGCGCCTACGATAGTTGTATATGCATGAATATCAAGTTGTACAAGTATGAGCTATTGGTAGTACAAAGAAGGGTGTACAAATTACACAAAACAAAGATGTACAAATTAACAGAATTGAAAGTACAAAATACATACGGTGTACAACTACACAGAACAGGTTGTACAAAATACACAGAACACAATACAGAAAAACACTGACACAAGTAGTACAAGTATACCGAAAACGGAGTACAAAATTGCACAAAACAGGAAGTACAAAGTACACAGAAGTGGTTGTACAAGTACATAGAACAGAATGTACAAACTATACAGAAACAGGTTGTACAGACACAGGTTGTACAACTACACAGACACAGGTTGTACAACTTCACAGAACAGATTGTACAGACACAGGTTGTACAACTAGAGAGACACAAGTTGTACAAACACGGGTTGTACAACTACATAGGCACATGTTGTACAACTACGCAAACACAGTTTATTCAAACACAGATTGTACAACTACACTAGACACAGGTTGTAGTTGTACAAAAAAAAGTTCGTCGAAACCTATCAACATGGGATCTAGTTTTGAAGATCTCGACGCGAGAGCTCAAAAATGAAAATGGTTCGTAATTCGGATAAACGGTTCTTAAGATATTTCATTTCAAAATTCGATTTAGAAAAATAAAGGAAAAAGCTGTCCTCTCACCTCAATATCCATTCTCTCTCATCATACAAAAGTATAGAAAAAAGGAGTACAAAATACAGAGAAGTTGGAGTACAACAACACATAACAGGTTGTACAACTATACATAACCGGAAGTACAAAAAAAAATTCGTCGAAACCTATAACATGGGATCTAGTTTTGAAGATCTCAACGCGAGGAGCTCAAAAGTGAAAACCGTTCGTATTTGGATAAACGGTTCTCAAGTTTTTCATTTTTTTTAAAACGAATCACAAATAAATGCACATACAACCCTACGCACGGAGAAGCAGAAATCCCCACCAAAACTCTCTCATGCTGCCACTTGTCACATATTCAAGCACCCACGGGGGATCGCGTGAAAGGAGAATCTGACACTTGTCATCACGCCACGGTCGCTGGGTTCCCTTTGCAAAGGGAACCCTTTTTCTAGTGATTTCGTGGACCTACCCATTGGTTAACATATTCGCGCTGGAGATTAGATGTTCATCCTTGCAAATAGCGTGGACGTATTTATTTTGGCTCGGCCTGGCTCGAACCAAGTTGGCTCAGCCTGCTATTGTATTTAACTGAGTCGGGCTGCTTTTCTTGGACCGTTGAGAGCTTGGCTCGAGCCAGCTGTTCGGCTTGCTCTTTTGTTAAATAATTGAAGCGCACAAGAGTCTGGACCTATCCGTTGTGTCGCTACATACCATTCCACTGGGTGGTCTACAAAAAGGTTTGCCTTTAGAAAGGGAAAATTTGAGCAACGTGAGCGTGCCCCGTGGTGCACTGCAAAAGGTTGCAAAAACAAAAATTCCACGTCCAGCGAGCAGCGCGTGCGTCACGTACGAGCCTGCAAAATCAAACACGCAAGCATAGGACGTTGCGTACGACGAGCAAGCCCTGGACCGAGCCCCCGCGCGTACGTGCGTCCGGCCGACGCGCATCCCGCGTCACCCAGGTCGCGAAGGACCCGCGATCGAATTCTGCGCGCGTACATCCAGACGCGCAGACGCGTACACCAGGCTCGCCAAGCCCCCGCGAGGAATCCTGGCGTACGCGATCATCCCCGCGTCGGACGTACAACTTGTGTACACGCGCATGTACATTGACAAGCAGCCATTGAAGCTTCGATCGATCGATTCCTTCCGAAAGTCCTGTGCACATCCTTGCCTTATGTACGTGTACAGATACGTCCAGAGGTAGTTGTACAAGCACAAAAATTAAGTAAGTACAAAGTATGATCTATTAGTATAAAAAATGGATTACATCTATGTTGTTATCGAATGTACCGCTATACTGCTACTGATGTCAACCATGTGCTACTGGATTACACCCGCGTTGCTACTTGATATAACATGATACTACTGAATGTACACCCACGCTGCTACTGGATGTGCACGACGATGCTACCGGATATACAAAAAACGCGTGCTACTGGATGTACACCCACACGATAATGGATGTACAAACAATACATAACCGGTAGTACAAAATTATGAGGAAAAAAAGTTTGTCAAAACATATCAATATGGGATCTAGTTTTGAATATCTCGACGCGAGGAGTTCAAAGGTGAAAACGGTTCGTAAATTGGATAAACGGTTCTCGAGATTATTTCGTTTTTTTAAATTTTGATTTAGAAAAATAAAAGGGAAAACTGCCCTCCCACCTCTGTCGTATCCCTTCTCTCTCATCCTCCCTACTTTCAATCTGATAGCAAAACAAAAGGTACAAAGTAGACATAACAAGATGTATAAACTATATAGAACAAGATGTACAAACTATATAGAACTAGAAGTACAAAAAAAGTTCGTCAAAACCTATCAACATGGGATCTAGTTTTAAAGATCACGACGCGAGGAGCTCAAAGTGAAAACGGTTCGTAATTTGGATAAGCGGTTCTCAAGATATTTCATTTAAATTTCGGTTTTCAAAATAAAAGGGGAAAAAGTGCTTCCCATCACGTATTCTTTTCTCCCTCATACTCCCCATTTTTAATCTGCTTACGACATGGCGGACATGCATACAACCGTGGTAACCATGCAAGCAGAATGCAACACTTGTCACGACGAGAGCGAGTGTGAGGTCCCTTTGTTAAAGTGAAACCTTTTTCTAGTGATTTCCGTCCCAGCCGGAGCTCCCACTCCACGCGTTGCGGAGGGAAATCACGCCTCCGCTTACCCGTGACGCCATTGGGCCGCTTTTCCAGCCCTGTTTATTCCGATGTAGTAAATTTACATTTCCTGCTAGAATGACCTGTTTGGCTGCTTCCCACTAGTTTCAAATTATTTTGGAAAAAACATACATGTACAAAGGTACTTCATTTATTTTGAAACATACATGTACGAACGTACTTTGTTTATTTAGTAAACGGTTTTCAGGTTTCCTAGCACGTTCTGGGTCAACAAAAAAGTTGTAGTGTCATACACTTTAAAATAAAAATAATGTGTACATGAAAACTATGCGCGTCCACTAGTATGTTCCATTCCTGTACTCAGTTTTGAGTTCTCAACTGTAATTTCTAAATTTTGAATCATTGTTTAGAACTTTTTAGATGAATTTTATCAAATTCGTCACACTCGGTTGAACGTTTGAAATATCCTTCGGTTGAGGAGGTTAATCTCAACGCTACGCACAACTTTTGTGTTGTAATTTTTTGTTTTGACGGTATATACGAGATAATCTTATACTGTAGGTTTGAACATGATTTACAGTCCTATAACGTGTTCTCCAACCTTGTCTCCGCGCTCGGCGCAGTTACTCCGCCATCGTCATGCACCGCCGCCGTCCCGCCACAGCTGCCATCGCGCTATTGTCCGGCTCCGGTCTTCATGGTGTAGTTACGTCGATGGTTCTAAGTTCGAAATCTCAATATTTATATTTTCCAAATTTGAACCATTTTAAAAATGGACATTTTAAAATATGGAAAATATTAAAATCTGAACTCAATTTTTTTTTTAAATATGAATCATTTTGAATATGAACAATTTTAAAATCTGAACCATATTAAAAGTGAACATTTTCGAAATTTGAATCATTTTCAATATAACATTTTCAAAATCTGAACCATTTTCAAATATGAACATTTCAAAGCATTTTCAAAAAGAGAAGAACATATATTTTAAATTAAACTTTTTCAATTAGAACATTGACCTCATTTTAATGATTTAAGAAGTGAAAAGAAAATGGTGGTGAACAGAAACTATTTTTAAACGATTTTAAAAAGTCAACAGAAATAGCGGAACAAAAACTTTTTTTGAACGATTTTAAAATTGAAAAGAAAAGGTCGGTGAACCAATATTTTTTGAACGATTTTTAAAGTGAAGAAAATAGGTATTTGAAAGGAAACTATTTTTAATGATTTGAAAAAGTGACAGAAAAATATTTTAGAACAACTTTAAAGTCTATAGAAAATGTCGGCGAACAAAAATTATTTCCAATGTTATTAAAAATTGAACAAAAAGGCTTGTAAACAGAAGCTTATTTTGCACAATTTTAATAAGTGAACAAAAACTATTTGAAACAATTTCAAAAAGTGACATAAAATGTTGCTAAATGGAAACTATTTTTGAACAATTTGAAAAGTGACCAAAAAAAGGTTGGTGAAGGGAATTATTTTTTAACGATTTTAGAAGAATGAACGGAAAAGGATCGGTGAACAGAAACAATTCTTGAACGATCTTGAAAGTGAACATAAATGGGTCGGTGAGTAGAACCTATTTTTTAGCGATTTTAAAAAGTTCTGTGAATGGAAAACTATTTTGAGTGATTTAAGAAAAGTGAACAGAAATCTACTTTTGAACGATTTTAAAAAGTGAACAGAAAATGTCGTGAACAACAACTATTTTTGAAATATATTTAAGTAGTGAACATAATGTATTTTGAACGATTTAAAAAGTAAACATAAAAGGGCTTGTGAATAGAAACTATTTTTGAACGATTAAAAAAAGTGAACAAAAAAGGGCTTGTGAACGGAACTATTTTTGAACGATTTTAAAAAGCGAACAAAAAAGGCTTGTGAACGAAGACTAATTTTGATGATTTGAAAAGTGAACATAATAGGTTAATGAACATAAATTATTTTTGAACAATTTTAAAAATAAAACAAAAAGGGGGCGTGAACAAAATCTATTTTTGAACGATTTTGAAAGCCTGTGAACAAAATTTAGGTTAGAAGCATTTGGAAGAACATAATCTATGTTTGAACAGGTTTGGAAAATCTGGTGAACAAAATATAGGTTTGAACGAATTTGAAACCCGTGAACGAAATCTACGTTGAACAATTTTGATAAATCTTGATGAAAGAATGTGGGTTTGAACGAATTTGAAACACCGAGTGAACGGGAATCTAGATTTGAACGATTTTGAAAAATGAACAGAAAAAAGATTTTGTGAACGTAAACTAAGTGAACAGAAAATGGTAGGTGAACATAAACTATTTCTTAGTGCTTTGTTTATGTGAAAACAAAAAAAGGTCGTTGAACGAAACTATTTGTGAAGATTTTAAAAAGTTAACAGAAAAGCCTTGTGAACGGAATATTGTTGACGATTTTAAAAGGTGAACAGAAAATGCTTGTGAACGAAGACTAATTTTGAACGATTTTGAAAAGTGAACAAAATAGGTTGAAGAACAGAAATTATTTTTGAAAGATTTTAAGAATAAAACAAAACGGCGGTGAACAGGACCTATTTTTGAAAAGTCCGGTGAACAAAATTTAGGTTAGAACGCATTTGGAAGATAATAATCAATGTTTGAACAGGTTTGGAAAATGGTGAACAGAATTTAAGTTTGAACGAATTTGAAACCCAGTGAACGGAATATAGGTTTGAACAACTTTGATAAATCCTGATGAACAGAATATGGGTTTGAACGAATTTGAAACACCTAGTGAACGGAATGTAGATTTGAACGATTTTAAAAAATGAACAGAAAAAGGCTTGTGAACGAAAACTAATTGAACAGAAAAGGGTAGGTGAACATAAACTTTTTTGAATGCTTTTATAACGTGAAAAGAAAAAAAGGTCGTTGAACGAAAACTATTTGTGAAAGATTTAAAAAGTTAACACAAAAGCCTTGTAAACAGAATCTATTTTTTAATGATTTTAAAAGTGATGAGAAAAAGTCTCGTGAACGAAAAATATTTTTGAACGATTTTGAAAAGTGAACACAATAGTCGGTGAACAAAAATTACTTTTTAAATATTAAAAAATGAAACAAAAGGGCGGTGAAAACTATTTTTGAACAATTTAATATGAAAAGAACTTTTTAGAAAAAAAATTAATCACATTTGAAAAGGAAAAACACTACTAACATTTTTCTACGACTTACACATTTTTAAAATATAATAGCGGAAAAACAAAACAAAAAGGAAACATAAAAATAAAAAGAGGAAAAGTAGTAAAAGAATATAAATAAGGTAGACAAATAATAATAATGAAATGGCAAATAGAAATTATAACAGGAAAGTTGAAAATAAAGCAAGAAAAAGAGGAATAAACAAACGAGAAAATTTAAATAGAAACGAAAAGTAAAGGAAAACTTGAGATTTCTAGTACGGAGTATCTCCTTCCCTGTTGGATGCATGTACAGCAGCGATGGCGAACATGTCAAATCAAAAAAGAAAAAAAACTCACACAACGAACCAGCGCATGGCATTGGTACATTAGAAAAAAAGGAAGAGACATCAAAGAAGCAGTCGGGAGCTAATTGGGCTGGCCCAGAAACGCGATCTGGTACGCGGAGCTTATACCGCTCGCGGTACGTGATAAATAGGATTCGCCGTCCCACCTCCACGATCGGTTCCCCACTCCTCACGTTCTTTATTTTCTTAACAAACTCCTACGTTATGTTGAACGCATCTAGCATGATCTTGATTGCATGTACTTTGCTAATTTCGAAAAATTATTTAACACATTAATTTTATGCAATCACTTCGCTAATTTTTTCGTTTTAAAAAATGGTGACGATTTAAAAATATTTATTTCTGAAATTGTTTCATTTTGAAAATGGTACAGATTTGAAAGTGTTCATTTTTTTTTAAATGGTTCAGAAAAACTGAAAACGAAAATGGTTTGATTTCGAAATATGAAAAAGTAAAAAAATGAAAGAAAACAAAATTTATAATGGTTACAATTTTGAAATTGGTTCAGATTTTGAAAATGTTCATTTTAAAAATGGTTCCAATTTTGAAAATACTTCATTTTTAAAATGGTCAGATTTTAAAATTGTTCAGTTTAAAATGATTCCAAATTTGAAAATGGTTCATTTTTTGAAATGGTCCAGAAACAAAAATGGTTCAGATTTTTAAAATATGAAAATATGAAAATAAAACGAAGACTGAGAAAAATAAAAAATAAACAGATTAAATAAAAATAAAAAAGAAACAGGAAAAACGAAGGAAGAAAGAAGACGAAGCCAATGCGACGAGTAGGAACGAAGAAGCGCAGTTGGGCCGGCCCGTTAAGAAACCTACGCGGGCGAGTCGGTACTCCCAGTTGCAATGGGCGATATATGGTGTTTCCGGAGATGGCTTTCCTTCTGCTTCTGCCGGTTCTGTCTCGATGGGCCTAGTAAATCATTTCTCTTTTCTAAGCTGGATAAATGAACCACAATATCATGGGCCTAAAGGATCGACTTTACCAATTTGACAAGTTCGAACCCTAATCAACTCGTACATCCCAAAATAAACCAACACTTGCCGCCATCGATCTTGTCACGTCACACCACGACATCGCCTCCGATCGACATGGCGTCGCCGCATCTGCCGGCCGGCGACATGCTGTTCCTCCCTCCCCCGTCGCAGCCCGCCGCCGCAGCCGCGTGCACGACGCTCTGCTGCACGTGCGGCGTCCCGATGCAGCCCAACGCGGCCAACACGTGCGCGCGGTGCCTCCGGGCGCGCGTCGACGTCACGGAGGCGCGCCGCGCCACGCCGTCGTGGTGTACTGCCCGTCGTGCTCCTCCTACCTCGAGCCCCGCGGTGCTGGACCCGGGCCGCGCCGGAGTCTCCCGAGCTCCTGCAGCTTCTCCTCCGCTGCGTCCAGCGCCCCGCTCCCGCGCCTCGGGATCACCCTCTCAGCCGCCGAGTTCGTCTTCACCGAGCCCCACTCCAAGCGCCTCAGGCTCCGCTCCGCCTCCGCCTCCGCCGCGAGGTACTCGCGGCGTCGCGCTGGAGCAGGACCACGCCGTCGAGTTCACCGTCCATGACCGCCTCTGCGACCTGCGGCCGCGCCAGGGCCGACCCGGACCAGTGGTGCCCGTCGTGCAGCTGCGGCAGCGCGTCGCACCGCCGCACGCTGCTCCACCTCGAGCAGCGTCTGGCCAGCCTCGGCGCGCCGACTCGGCAATCCGCGTCGACGCCACCGCCGGCGGGCTGGACTTCTTCTTCGATTCCGGTCCGCGCCGCCAGCCTCGTTGCGCTCCTCGCCTCCTCGCGCCGGCGCGCACCGACACGGCGAAGCAGCTCGTGTCGCACGACACCAAGAGCAACTCGTACCGCTACCGGCACGCCTTCTCCGTGAGCTCTGCCCGGTGTGCCACGACGACCTCGTTTCCTCCGAGGGAGGCGTCGCGCTCGCTCGGCGGGCTCGGGCCGCTCGTGCTCTGCGTCAAGGTCTCCGACACGCTGGCTCTGCTCGACGCCTCCACCCACCGCGTCGTGCACCTAGGCATGAAGGAGTACGACCGGGTGGAGGTTCGAGACCGTGCTCACCAGCCGCCAGCTCGTGGAGTACATGGTGCTGGACGTCGAGCCGGCCGCCGATCCCTCGCGGCTGGCAGCAGGTTCGGGTACCGGACGGCGTACGCGCAAGTGGCCCGCACGTCGGAGCTGGCAAGAACGACGGCATCGTCACGTGAGGACGCACCTTGGCCACCTCCTGGGCCCTGGCGACCGGGGCTCGGCTACGACCTCCGCGGCGCCAACGCCAACGGCCAGGACGTGAGAGCTACGGCGGAGCATTGCCTGCCGGACGCAGTGCTCGTCAAGAAGGTATACGAGAAGGGCGGCGGTGATGATAAGACGCAGCAGAACGGCGACATGAGTGACGACGGTGTCATCGGCATAGACGAGATTGCTATGGGGATCGGAGGCATTTATCTGGATCCGTGTGACGAGGTGGAGCTTGATGAATTGCTCGAGACCTCAGAATCTGAGAGAGTCGTGGAGTTTGATCTTGAAGGATGACAACTGTTGGTCTTCAGAACGTTAGTACTGAGTACTGACTACTGACACCCTTGGAGCAATCAAGGATGCTTCACTTATTTTCAGGTTTGCTGAACATCATCTTTGGACTAATTCCGATTGCACTATCTGCTTGTGTTTTTATAGATTTTAAGTATTTGAACTTAAACTGAATTGATAATATTCTGACACACGTATCTATTGTCATCCTGCCCATCAGGGCCTCAGGGCATCTACGTTGTCTTCAGCTTTTCTGCCCTCACAAACAAATCGCTCATGACTGACAACTTGGCATGTGCCACAGGTTTTCATTTCCGAGCCACTCAGTGTTCATATCAGGCTCCTGAATAATTTTTTCGAGGGGCCTCATGAATAATTCACACTCAGAGAAGCTAATATTCAGTAGACACTAGTACACACCGTTTGGCACATTCAATTGATGCTTTGTTCTGATGGATCTGCTATCTGTAAGTCACCTGAGAAGAAATTGAAGTTTCTGAGTCAATGAAAGTTGCACACATTTCTAAAACCCGGAGCCCAATTACCATTGAAACTGAAATATTTAGAAAGATAAGATTTTGAATTCTCTGGTGGATAAAGAATGGATACTAAGGATCACTGATCTACATCCCTTGTTCATTTGGGCTAGAATTTATTTGTACCGTGCTGTTATACTGTAAAACTAGTGCCTTATGGGAATGCTACAAATTACAATGGTTTTCTTACACGATAACAGGCTAATTTAAGCAGAAGGGGTGAGACCAACCAATACACTTAGATTAGGATGTTCAAAAATTGCATCCTCTAGCTAGCAGGATAAGTGCAGTAACGGGACTTACGAGATTGGGCACGAATGCATTTTATCCAGATTTCAGAAGTAAAAAAATTCAAGCTTATGTATACTATCAAGAGAATAGAGATGTTCTATAGGACAGACATCATAAAAAAATCAGGCACTAGGCTGTGCAGAGCCCCAAAGGCAATAAAGCTTATTGTTCTTCATCGTCTGTATAAGGAAATTACACATACATAATTACTCGTTGCAACTTCAGATTTGCTCTTCAAGCTTATTATCTTTTATCTGTGTTGTCAACCCCTCTTGTTAATAGTTCACCACTAAGGCTCGCTTTGGATTGTCGGGCCAGAATACCGCACGGAATAATTTCCGCTACTGAGCTGATTTTTCGCAGGGCCTCCGTAGGTCCGTCGGGTTTTGATAGTTTTGCTTAACGGTTATCTATTCAGCAGGCGCCTTCATTTGGCAAAAGTGTACGCAGCTTTGCGAGCCGTATTCCTGTACGGACGGGCGTCGCGACAGATGTCAGTTGGCCGTTCCGTGCACGTCACGAACGTCCTGTCGATTTCTCCCAGGCCCTGTCGCCCTCTCTCTCTTCCTCTAGCGCCGCACAACTCGGCCGTTGTCGAGGCCGCGTCGTTTTGCTGGCCGTTGTTGTCGCGCGGCTCCTTCAAAGCCCGGACGCGCACTCCCTGGCGGCGCGACGCGAGCCGTGCCACCTCCTTCCTGGTCTGCGCTCGCACAGCGGCCAGCGCCTCTATGGCGCCTTCCTCCCCAACGCAACTGTTGCTCCTTCACCGAGCCGACGAAGGTCGACGGAAACGCTTAGGCAGAATCCACATCCGGGTTCGGTCTGCGAACTAATCGAGGAGGAGGATGGCATCAGACTGCACAGGAGGTCCAGGACCACACGCTGGAGATAGAGCGCAGCCTCCGCGGAGCTGGCTTTGACAATCTGGGGACCTGCAGTTTCAGTGCAGCGTATGCAAGGTGTTCGACATATTGCTCCATACGAGCAAGGTCAAGCCTAGTGGAAGCAAGTTGTTGATTCAGTTTTCTTCGATCTATCAATATCGATCAGTTAGCTCGCGGACGGTTTTAGTTTACAAACGCAGCACAAATGACCAGGTTATCCAAATGTGAATCAGAGCTCTCCAATTGGACGCATGCATGTTCCTATTGCGCTAGCTAGCATTAGTGAAACCATGTGATCTTTGCTTATGGTGTAATGATGCGATCTTTTACCTTTTTTGTGCATGGCACATTCAAATGTCCACTTTATCTAGAGCAAATAGGACGGAGTTTGTCATATCAATTGACGTAAGTTAATTATGTGAACTTTATTAGGCTGTAAATAAGTACTCCCTCCGATCAGAAACGATTGACATGGAGTTGTCTAAATACCGATATAGCACTGATAAGTACCCGCCCAGTATCTAATGAAGTTACACATGTATGATAAACTTACTCACATAGCACTGATAAAGTTACC